>JAJHPF010000013.1:3053885-3508885 GCA_024447775.1 Carex cristatella | reverse complement strand
TATAGGAAGAGTATTCCTACACGGATATTTAGATAATATCTGTATAGCTCTGTTGCGGTGAGATGTACTACGGGATCGGTTTTGTACACAGCTCTCCATTGAATAATCCGTGTAGGATTATTATGATCAACACGGGTAATTACCCGTGTGTAAGTGGTTGCATATTCCTACACTCTAACATTGTACACTATTCCAAATCCGTGTAGCTCCGTCATTTTTTATTCGTGTACATACTGTTTTTTTATAGTAGTGGTCATACACGGATGCCAAAAATATCGAAATAAACAGTGTGTAATGAGAGGAAGTACTCGCGTGAAAAAAAAGCTCCAACGTACAACCAACATACACACACGGTTGTACTACTTTGGTTGCTCGTACGGTTGAGCAAAACAAAAATGAAATACTCAAATTCTCAACTCTGCTTCAACTCATATGACCAGTTTATTTAAATTCTCAAGTTTCAAAGGTCATTTTTGCTTTGCCTCTTTTGATTCTTAGATCACTAATATCCAATTCCCAGTGGGATCAATTGTATGGGGTGTTCCGAAATTTTTATAAATATACAAAATTCAATTTTTATTTAACAATCTATACAAAAGTCTGCTGAAATTTTAAATATGTCCAAACCGGCAACAGAATTGCCGGTTTCAGAGCAACTAACTGGCAACAGAGTTGCCGGTTCCAGAAAGCTCAAACCGGCAACATAGTTGCCATTCCTGGAACCGGCAACTTTGTTGCCGGTTTTGGCCTCTAAAACCGGCAACATGATTGCCGGTTTTTTTTCGGTTTTTTTTTTTTTTTTTTTACAGTTTGTTTTTTCAGTTTTTTTTTTTATAAATTCAAATTCTAAATAATTATAAATCCAAATTCATACCAATAAATTATAAATCCAAATTCATACCAATTGCCAGTTCCGTTCCATTAAAAAAAATGAGAAATATATATATTTTTTTCTAAAATTTAAAAATGAGAAATATATTTTTTTAAAACTTTAAACGGTCATAACTTTTGCTAGGAAAGTCAGATTGACGCGTATGACGCCAATTCGGAAAGGGGAGGAGGAGACGGTCGCCACCGTCACCCGGTGTAAACCCCGGGTATCCGACAAATCAGAATCGCCAAAAAACGTCGTTTAGTGCCTCAAAAATTAAGTTTAAGATTTTTAGTGTCTCAACTGAATTTTTTTATGTTGAAAAATATTTTTCAGCAGCGAGAAATGTATCAGCAGCAAGTGCAATTGATTTAAGAAATTTTTAATTTATATTTTATTATAACAAAAATTATCGATCGAGTTACAACCATGTCAAATAAATTTAAATTGGTATGAATTTGGATTTATAATTTATTGGTATGAATTTGGATTTATAATTATTTAGAATTTGAATTTATAAAAAAAAAAAAAAAAAAAAAAAAAAAACCGGCAATTATGTTGCCGGTTTTAGAGGCCAAAACCGGCAACTTTGTTGCCGGTTCCAGGAATGGCAACTATGTTGCCGGTTTGAGCTTTCTGGAACCGGCAATTCTGTTACCGGTTAGTTGCTCTGAAACCGGCAATTCAGTTGCCGGTTTGGACAGATTTAAAATTCCGACAGACTTTTGTATAGATTGTTAAATAAAAATTGAATTTTGTATATTTATAAAAATTTCGGTGGGGTGTTGGTTTACTAATTTCATATAATTCGAACGCAATCTTGCTAATTTCATATAATTCAGGGCTGTTCGTCAATAGTATCCATTTCTTAAAACAGCAAAAAAATAAAACAATGGGAAAATCATAAGATGAACCTGATTGCTGCTCTAAGTATTATGTGTTATCGTAAGAAATGAATATTAAGTATTCCCTCTTAAACATTTCTATTAAATTGAGCCAGCTTACTTTGATTAGGTTAATCCACTGTCATTGGTACCCTCTAATTATTTTCATTGTCATGCATTTCTAGTATATCCCTTTGTATTTTAGTTTAATATTTCATACTTAAAGAGTAATTAATTCAAGTGGCATTATATAATCAGATGAAATTATCCAATTTTTTTTACTAAATAGTCCTTTTATACAATACATGCAGTTTTTTTTTCATGGTTTTATGCATACATGTCCTCTCATTTACAAACATATCTGAACAGCAGACAAGAACACTAAACTGAACAGCTTATCTTTACCATATATCTGTGATTGCAAATTGCAGATGACTTTTAGCAGATTTTAAAAATGAAATACAGATCAAAGTGCACATCAAGAACACTACACTGAACAGCATACAAGATTTGGCATCTCCTCAAATCAAGTTTATTTTGGGTTCATTTCAAAAAATTCTGTAGTGTAACTAGTAACTACACAAATTAACCCTTTGACATGCACTATTATTTAGAATACAAAAAGGAGAATCCAAATGCTCTTTCGGTATTTCCAGATATTATCCTGATTAGTCGACACTCTTGTTGTAGAAGTACTTGACTCAGTAAATAATCCGTCCCAGTACCATTCCAACCATAACTATTGCTCCAAACCATTTGTTTGATAGAAATCTGCAAAAAAATAAATAAATTAAAACACTTAACATTGAATTTTATGTAGAAGTTACTTGTTAGTTATTCAGTTATCAACTTTTATGGTAACTGAGACAGTTCAAAGTTTTGACAGTTTTGCATTCTATAATGAGTGGTGTTTTGTTTACTTATAAAAGATGGTTAGAAAAAAAAAATGTTCTGATTATTACTGTTTCTTTTTATTTCTCCATCTCACTTTAATGTTGTCATAAATCTAATATCTTAATTTGATGATATTCAATTTGCTACATTTGCAGAGTGTTAAATTAATCTTAGACCTTGGAAAATTCCAAATTGTAATGACGCATTCTAAATTAATCATTACAATTAAAATGGTTTGGTTCAATTAACCCATTTATGAATATAAAAAGTTCTTCTGAAAGTGTTTGCATGTAACATTGTTGGCCTAAACTCTAGGCAATGAACTTGTCATATTTCATAAGAATATAAAAAATAGCTGATACTCTGGAACTTACTTCGTAAGACAATCAAATCCATTTGACAAGTCAGTTGAGTATATCTGCCATAATAGGTGTCCAAATGCAGGAATCATAGCTAAGTAGAAGGGCCAACCTAACAAAAAGAAAAATAAATTCAGTTAATTAAATTTAACATAAAAAATGAGGGATAATTTGGTACGTACCCAACTATTATCTATATATAATTCAGAAAACAAATACGGATCGGAATTTGTGGCAGGGATGTTGCTGTCAAATTAATTTATAATTTTTTGTAGAATAAACTATTGTTGGCGAGTTTGATCCCAAAATTCCACGGACCCGTTTGAATGATAAATTCAAACAATTCAGTTACATCACAAGTGATATGAATTTACATTCAGTTACATCACAAGTGATATGAATTTACATGTCAAATTTATAATTATTGTAGTTTATTTGATATAAAAATCAAATGGTCCTATAATCATGAAATTAAAACTATTAAAATATTTTTTGCTTGATTTTATACTAAATTAACACAAAATTTAACAAATTCAGTATGTAAATGCACCAATCGCTAAACAGATCGATTTCAATCAAGGTCCTAAATAGCGATTATAGTGTCATCGTGGAAAGACTAAAAAGTAGCTCACAAAACGGCTTATAGCGCTATAGCTTTTGAGATCCGAAAAAACTATAGCTAGCTATTTAGAACTCTGATTTTAATAACTTAAATTTAATGTTTTAAGCCAATCTTATATATCTTGCAATTAAGCTAACAAACATACCCATATGAGAATTGTAACCAGCAAACATCAAGCCTCCAATGCAAATGGATGCAAATCCAAGGAGCCAAGTCCTTGTCGAATCTCCAAACAACAATGCTGTGGATTTAATTCCCGCCTCCGCATCGTCATTTTTATCCTATTTTTTAATTAAATAAAAGAAAATAAGCTTCAAATTAACATGGAAATCTGCCAGTTAACTATACAGCAGTACAGGATTGGAACTCTGTTTTGGATGATCTTTTTTCTGTCAAATAACTTTCGAATATACATGATAACAAATTTCACAATATTGATACAGACATGCATAAAATTAATTAGTGATTAAAATATAATAGGTTTATCTATCATCTTGTTGCCACAAGAATCCAGGAAAAATTATCATAAATTAAGCTTGAAAGTTGAAACATTTTGTAATGTGAAATAACAGGTATGGGCTATGCCAACCAAAACTTCTTACATGAAAGTGCCATAACCACAAATTAAACTTACGGAGTGTGATATTAAAAAATTAAATAAATAATTATACCTGATGTGCATATATTGTGTCGTATACCAGTGTCCAGCATATACCAGCAATGTGTACTGGGAGGAAAACGCGAACATCATTCAAATTTCCTTTTACGGCTGCCCAGCCGAGTGGTGCACCCCAGTTGTGGACTAGACCAAGAAAAGCTTGAGGCTGTAATATTTAACCCATCAAGTCATTAACAAAACTAGTTAATGTGATTCTGTATTTTCATTAAGTTAGAGAAATTGAAAGAAACTAAATAATTGCACAAGCTAAAACATACCCAGTAAGTAATTCTCTTCATAAGGGGATAAGCAATCCACAAAACTTGTTGCACTGCTGCTAGCACAATACTATTTTACCAGTAGTAAAAAAAATTAAATCAAAATCATTCTATATAGATTTTTTTTATTTATTTAATTGTGGGGGGTGGGGGTAATCTATTAACCAAGAGGATGAATCCTCTCAGCATATGATTGTATTGACAAAAAAAGAAAGGAAAAAAATACAAGAAAGGGGGACCTATACTTACTTTCTGATTTATATTGGGTGTGTGTGTGGGTGGGTGGGGGGGGGGGTCTATTAACTAATACAAAAGGCTAAATTCTCTGTAGCATAGTCTGGCTTTTCTTTTTTCTTGTATTTACATTTGCTTTCCACAAAGATTGGACTCTTAAATGAGTTCCCTTATCCCCTTTCATATGTACATATTAGGAATCAATTTATAATTTCATACATACTTTACCTTGCCTCACTTTTTAGGTCGAAAATTAATCCAACAGAAAATAAGAGAATCTAAAGAATAAAAATGACAAAAAGGATCGACTCGATGTGCCACTTAATATGACGTAATAATTTTACAATAATACTTTCTTTATCATACCTTAAATTGTTGAGTTGTAGCACAAGGGGTACAAGCAACGCCATAATCAATGCCCAAAACAACCACCCTTGAACCAGTGTGATCTCACCAGATACCAGTGGTCTATTCTTGGAACGCTCTACCTGAGATATATATTGAGAGAGACAATTATATCAATTGAAGTCCAATAACTTATCAGAGACAAGGGGAGACCCAAGATGTTTAGTATGTAGAATGAGGGTAATTTTATAATTTATTTGTATCTTAGCGCTATATTTTCATAATTTTTTTTTTCTGAAAAATGCATGTCCATAGAATCGAAGTATATTTAAAAAAAAAAAATTGAACCAGTGGAGGAAGTGATCATGTAAAAATACAGACTAATCGCCAGGGCTGTATATAATATACAAAGGGACCCAAAAAATAAAAAATAAAAAACAATATATTGTTCGGAAAGATACAGTAGATAGAAAAAAAAAAGTTAAAACATAGTTGACCAGTAAACCTAGGAATGTAGTATATACAATTTCACAAATTAAGCAAAAAAGCACTGTGTTGCTAGGTTTATTATTTAAAAACATAGTTGGCCAGTAAACCTATTGGGTTTTTATTATTTTAAAAAGTTAATGAGTTGGCAATCTATACAACAATAATGACAAAAAAAAAAAAAAAAATGTTTTATGAAAAATGTACTCCAGATAAGGAAAACATACAGAGTTTTTTTTAGATGTATTAAAGTTACCTTTCTGTCGTAGTCTATATCCATGAGGTCATTTGAAGCGCAACAGGAGACGTGTGTAAGGCAAGCTATCATGTAAAACAGTCCGAATAATTTGAAATCAGGAAGCGTTCCTGGTTTTGCTGCCAGCATAATTGTCCTGTCATTGGTAATATATATGCACATCTTTATCAATAGAAAAGTATATAAATATGAATGCCATTTTAGAAGCTAAAAACTGACCATAAGAAAGACATGGGACACAAGAAAAATAATTCCCCTGATCAGTTTTATTTTGACATTTGAATTGCAAATTTGGTGAAAACTTATTTCAACAAAAGCGCAACAAAGATGGGACCAAAAAGAAAAGTCTTGTCTAAATAGTTTACATGTTGCAACTTTACAAATACATAAATTGCATTAATTTAGAAATCTTTAGTATATATAACAATTTCTTAGCTTGTTTATATATATAAAAGAATATATTATCTTGCACAACTAAATTTTCATAAAATTAATGTATGTAGAACACTTGTAATTTGTATATGTACCAAAAGGTAGGCCAGGCATGCAGCCAATATCCCGTGTCAAGCTCTATGCGAGCTAGTTTAGCATACGGCCTGAGCATCTTCGGCAACTCATCCACCCATGATATTCCATCACTGGCCTTGCAGACAAACGATTTGTCTCTAAGCAACGAAGGAGAGAAAGATAGACCTGGCTTAAGCGCAGGAAGAAACTTTTGTTGCAGAGGCTGTGCTTGCGTCCTACGAAGACTCGGTTTGTTTTGAAAGTAGGCACGGTTAAAGTTACAACGCCGTCGTGCGTATGGAAGGGTGACTATGGAGGTACTTAAGAGTTCCATTTTTCAGAGAAAGGAGATAGAGAGAGATACAGAGAGACACGGAACGAGGGTATTGGACTATTGGTTGTAGTTTGAGATGGTTATTATCATCATGACATGTGTATTTATAGATGCTGAAGATGTTCTTTTTTGTTTGTATATAGAAATGCTAAAGGTTGTTCGTTTTCTTTAAGGCAATACAGAGGCGCTGACCCAGAATTTTTATTCATATCATCCATTAAATTTATTTTTTGCCACGCTTAATGAAAATATTTCAAATGGATCCATGGTCATATATATATAGAGAGAGATCACATCTAAAGGTTTTTACATTCTCAAATGCTTCGGTTTTTACATTTTCAAACTTCAAATAGTTGATCCAAACCATTCAATTAATATTCAATCTATATTTAAATGTGCTTGATACTCAAATTTTATATTTATTAAAAAAATTTACTATTTATTAAGTCAGTTTTAAAACGTTGTTTTCAATTATCCAGAATTTTTTTAATATTTATTAAAAAAACGATTTTAAATTTGACTTAATAAATATTAAACAAATTTCAAAAATATAAAATTTGGTCACCAAATTCATTTTAAAATAGATATCACATCTAAAAGTTTGGATTAACCGTTTGGACTTTGAAAATCGAAAAACCAATTTGCTGCACCACAGCTCCGGAACAAGTGTTTTAAAAGAGAGAGAGAGAGATAGAGAGGAGGGGTCCACTTACATCATTTGTAAGTTACAACATCTTAAAACAATTCGATATTGCGAATTTAAAAGTCCAAACAGTCGATCCAAACCATTTAACATGATATCTATATTAAAATATGCTTGGAGATCAAATTGTACATTTTTTTTTTTTACGATTTATTAATTATTTTACAAAACATTTGTTTTTCAGTAGTCTAGAATTGTCTCAAAACAACAGTTTTATAACATTTGTATGTTACTACATTTATTTTAAATATTTAAACTATCGATCCAAACAGTTCAATATGATACCGATACACACACAAACCACCACACACACATGTATACATATAGGGGTGTGTGTGTGTGTGTGTGTGTAGGGATGGGTTACGGTGAGTTGCAAAGTAAAACAAGTTTTTACTCCATGGCATTTTATTTATATTTTGAAAATCCAAACAATCGATCCAAACACTCAAAATGTTCTCCATATTGAAATATGCTTGGAGACTAAATTTTACATTTTTTTATTTTTTTACTATTTATCAAGCCAATTTGAAAATCGTTGATCCAATGGCCCAGAAAATTTTACTATTTTTTACTGTTCACCCAGGTCTGCCATTTTCAAAGTAGCTTAATAAATAGTAAATAAATTCCAAAAAAAATGTAAAATTTAGTCTCCAAACACATTTCAATATGGAGAAAATATTGAGCGGTTCGAATCAGTTGTTTGAATTTTCAAATTGGAATACGAGCGTGAAGTAAAACGTTATTTTACTTCGCAACTCACCATAGCCCATCCCTATATATATATATATATATATATATATATATAGATAGAGAGAGAGAGAGAGAGAGAGAGAGAGAGAGAGAGAGAGAGGTTGGCTAAGCTCAAAACGTTTGTTTCCAGCCTCAGGTACAAACGATTCGGTTCTTCAATTTTCAAAGTCCAAACGGTCGATCCAAATAGACAAGTGTTTAATCTATATTAAAATGTGCTTGGAGATCAAATTTTACATTTTTTAGATTTTTTTTTACTATTTATTAAGATGGTTTGAAAATCGCTATTTTTCAATGGTGCAGAATTTTAATAAAAATAGCGATTTTCAAATCATCTTAATAAATAATAAAAAAATTCCAAAAAATATAAAATTTGGTCTCTAGTCACATTTTAATATAGATTAAACATCTTTCTGTTTGGATCGACCGTTTGGACATTGAAAATCAGAGAACTGAATCGTTTATTCCTAAGGCTAGAAACAAATATTTTGAGCTTAGCCAACTCCTCTCTCTCTCTCTATATATATAGGTGTGTGTAGATTGATTAATATACATTTGGTAGCAATTCGGTCAAAACTCATAGGGTTCAATTTCAAATTTTCACATTTGAAACTTCGATTTATTAAGATAAAATTTGAATATTCAAATATGTGTTTTGAAGATTCAAAATTCGATGCGATGAAATTTCAACATATTATTGTCGATTACGCCGTACTCTATCTTTTGCTTAAAACATATATTTTATTTGATCAAGATATAAAATTTCAACACAACCTATATTTAGAGGAATAATTCTTGATCAAATTAATAAAATAATTTCAACATTCCGCCTAATTAGAGGCCTTCTTAATTGATCCATTACATTTTAGCTATATATATAGAGAGAGAGAGTAGAACTAGGGTGCTCTTAAGTTCACCAAATCTCTTGTGAACTTGACTCTAAAATATATCGAATCAATTTTAAACGATAAATCCAAACCGTTGAAACCCTTTTACCTAATGAGTGATGCATCTAAATGTGAAAATTTTAAAGTTTCGAATTAATTTAATATAGAGTCAAGTGGTCAAAAATTTAAGGTTTATAAATTAATTTTAATGCATTCATTTTTTGGACTCCTTTGACCACTTGACTCTATATTAAATTACTTTGAAACTTTAAAATTTTCACATGTAGACGCATCAATCATTAGGTAGAAGGATTTCAACGGTTTTGATTCATCGTTTAAAGTCGATTTGATATATTTTAGAGTCAAGTTCACAAGAGGTTGGGTGAACTTAGGAGCACCCTGGTTCTACTCTCTCTCTATATGTGTGTGTGTGTTGCTTTCATGTTTGGTGCACTATTTGTATTGAAAAATAATCTCGACTTGTATCTGATGTAGAGAGATTTTAACAAGTGTCATATTTCTCTAATTTTTCTAATTTAAGTAAATATCCTAATTTGAAAGCAACGTATTAGGATTACATGAAAACTGTATAGCTAAAAAAATTTAAATAAAAATTTACATCACAAACCTTTCAATTACATGAAAATCCTCTGGGAATACAATAATTTTGACATTACCACCTCTTTCCATAAAAGCTTTTGCATACTGTAACATGTCAATATCAAAACAATCTTCATGAATACTACTGGCAAATCTCACAATAATGCAGTTTTCAAATTGATATATCATGGAGACCCTTATTTCCTTACTTTAATATAAGTATATAACATTATAGATGTTCTTCCATAGTTTGATTTTTTAATATAAGTAAATATCCTGATTAATTTGTAGTAGTGACCTTCTTTGATCACACGGCGATTATCGAAGACAACTTTCAAAGCCAACTTCCGTTAAAAACTGTCTGGAATTATTTGTTGCATTTAAAGTGGTCAGTAAATAGTAAAATTTCCAAAGTCAAGTTTAATTATGACATAACTAAATGGACAAGTTTGTCATCTTAAAGGTCATTTTTATTTTTCACAAACAAGGCTTATATTTTCTTAGACTGTGTATATATATATAATGTCTTTCATCTCATAACTCATGATATCCATAATTATATAGCAATCAGCTTCAAACTTTCTATCTTCTTCAATCTCTACCACCACTACAAAATTCATGGCACCTTACATACCCCTGAAATTCCGAATACAACTTGGCCTTTTCAACTTCCTCACAGGGTGTGCAATTGGGAGCAACAACACCGTCAACCGCCGTCTTCTCACCCTTTTTGAGACTTTAGTCCCTGCCGACCCTGAGCCCAAATCTGGAGTTTGCTCCGCTGATGCAATTATCGACTCAACCCGAGACCTCTTTGTGCGAATATTTGTGCCGTCCACGAACGAAGAAGTAGCAGAAAAGCTCCCTCTGGTCATTTATTTCCATGGTGGTGGGTTCGCCTTTGCAGCACCCCATTTGGGTATGTATGACAATTGGGGCCGCAGGATGTGTTCTCGATTGCATGTGGTGATTGCATCGGTTAACTACAGGCGTTCCCCAGAGTACAGGTGCCCCGCACCTTACGATGACGGTATTGACGTGTTGAGGTTCTTGGATTCGGGCGGTCTCAGGTCCGTTGATATATTATCGGGTATAGATGTTGATTTGGGGAGTTGTTTCCTTGCTGGGGATACTGCCGGAGGAAATATTGTTCATCACGTGGCTCGCCGGTGGGCTGCTACCGTTGAAAGTTGGGAGAAGGTATATATTTTCTTTTTAAAAAATAATTACAAAAAATTGGAAATAACAAAATTAAAATTCCATTTATATGTAGAAAGTACGAAATAGATATACATCTCAAATAAAATATCATCAATCTAGTATACCAATCATATTTATGTACCAGCTAGAAAAATTTAGATGGGAAGGCTATTAAATTTCCTCTTTATACTTCAAACAGAGCACCTGTTGTGAATTCAATATTTTCTCTCACTCATTTCATATCAATATCAGATTAACATCAAAGGAGCAATACCAATCACGCCGATGTTCGGTGGCGAAGAAAGAACCGACGGAGATATTCAGAACCAAAACCTCCCTGTTCTCGACACTAAGAGAATAGACTGGTACTGGAAAGTGTTCCTGCCAGAAGGGGCAAATCGAAACCATGAGTGCGCTCACCCATTCAAGATGACGACCAAATTAGAGGAGCGGTTCCCACCGGTGTTGGTGGCAGCTGCGGGGTACGACATACTCAGAGACTGGCAGCTGAAATACTATGAGTGGTTGAACAGAATGCAGCACAATGTACGACTGGTGCTATATCCCGACTCGATACATGGCTTCTATCTCAACCCAAATTTCGAAGAATGGTCGAAGCTCGTCGACGAGATGAAAACTTTCATTGATGAACATAAAAGCAGCTGATTTTTTTTTTTTTTTTTTGGGGGGGGGGGGTTGTAATTTCATGTATACTCCTCAAAAACCTTGAATTATGTATGTTTTCTCCTCTAAACTTCAAAACGTCATAAATTTACCCATTTTATTGTCTTTTAAATTGAAACTCATTTTAAATTTATAAAATATCTATTTACCCTTTAATAGAAGCATAAGAAAATTGTAGTTTGTTTAAAAAAAATGGGTATTTTATAAATGGTAAAGGATATAATGGATAGAATGGGTATATTATACAGTAAAGGATATAATGGGTACATTATAAGACCAAAAATTTTCTTAAAAATGTTACAATTTTTTTATGACTTTAATAAAGAGTAAAATTGGTATTCTATAAATTTAAAATGAGTTTGAATATAAAAGACAATAAAATTGTTAAATTTGCAAAAATTTTAATTTTTTTTTTAAATCTTGTCAGAGGCTGACAAGCATAAGTTTTTTTGCGAGGGTTTTGATGTTTTAGAGTTGTTGTTTTTTTTTAAATTAGTTTTTGAAGTTTAGAGGGAAAAAGTAAGTAATTTTGATGTTTTTACGTGAAATTCCGCCTATTTGTTTTTGCCAAGAAAATTAAGGCAACAAAATTTCAATCCATTTCTTTCAGTTAATGATATGTTTAGATGGTCAATAATTAACTACTGATCTAATAAGTGTTACACCAGGATCGCAATCATGGTGACATGTTGCTGAAATTTCGGTACAAGAAAATAGAAGATGGAATGATTTTGGCATTTTTGTTAATTTGTTCAATAATTAGTAGGTGTGACGATAATCCATTTCATATCCCAAAAAATGGACGAGAAGTTGCTATTCCCTATTTTATTGGCACAATTTCTCGTGAACCCAGTATATTAATTAAGACCTTAAAAATATTAATTACTATTTTCATATGTAAATCATATTTAATGGTTCGCATTAATTTTTTAAACTGTACGCTAGATATGTGAATCTATAGTACGAATCAATACTCGGATTCAGTATGATTTAGATATTCACAAATCTTCTTAAATGTCCTCGTACACAAGTCCCAAAAAGAAGTTTCAAAACTCCTACTAATTCATTATTTTCTATGATAATTAATTATATTATTTATTTATCTCAAATATATATAGTGCATGCGGTCTATATCTATGGTGTTTTCCATTAAGTTTGTCCTATATGTATAACTATATAGAGGAGGGTTCAAATGCATCCAAATTTTTATGCTCCTATTTACTCTCAATTCTATATCTTTATTTTCAAAGTCCGAACAGTCGATCCGAACCGATCAACATGACCTTCATAATAAAATATGCTTGGAAACCAAATTTTATATTTTTTTTACATTTTTTAAGATAGGTACAAAATCACTTTATCGGATGGTCCAGAATCTCCTTAAAATAATAATTTTGTACCTATCTTAAAAAAATAGTAAAAAAATCTAAAATATTAAATTTGGTGTCCAGGCATATTTTATTATAAAGATCATGTTGAGCGGTTCGGATCGACTATTCGGATTTTGAAAATGAAGATAAAAAAGATAAAGAATTGGAAGTAAATAGAGGTATAGAAATTTAGTGCATTTGAACCCTCCTCAACTAATATATTAGGGAAAATTGTGAAAATGTCACTTCAAAACCTTCAAATTGTGAAAATGTCACTCCAAACTTCATTAATTTGTAAAAATGTCACTTCAAATAATTAATAACTAAAATATCATTCTTTTCCTCTTCTTTCTCATGCCTTCTCTTCTTCTCCTGTTCTGAATGGCGACTGAGCGCGGCGGAGGGGGGTTGTAGAGGAGGGTTTGATGGTGCTGGTGCTTGTCGGAGGAGGAGGGGTTGCGAAGAATGCGAAGGCCGGTGAGGAGAATCATGCTCGGAAACTGCTTCTTGCGCCTCTTGCGACGGGCGAGGGTCGGATCGGTGGAGAATGCAGGAGAAGGCGGCGGAGGGGCAGGGACGGAGATGGACGGATGAGGATATTTTAGTCATTCATTATTTAGAGTGGCATTTTAACAAATTAATGAAGTTTAGAGTAGCATTTTGACAATTTCAAAGTTTGAATTAGCATTTTCACAATTTAAAAGTTTTAAATGGCATTTTCACAATTTTCTCCTTATATTAAGATATTTAATGCAGACTTAGATCAAAAACCAGAAGCCTCTAGGTAACTTCATGCAGCGCCGCGCTGCCTGTCCACATTTTCATCACGGTGAATGTTTCATTTCCAAAAAAAGTCAATCAATGGTATATATTAATTAAGGAAAGATGTGGTTCTCTTGATGTTCCGAGAAGCTCTTAATTTGTCTCAAATGGGCGATTGCACTATTTTCTTAAGGTTGACTGAAAGATTAGAAATTCAAACAAAGTTGCGCTGAAATATCCAATGCACGTACGACTGGTCGTGGAAAATATTAATATCTAGTCCTAGATGCAGAATATTCGCATGGATTTGCATTTTTTTTTGTTTTTGTGTATGAAGGATTGATTTTTCTCGGATGGACGTCCTCCCCCCAAGTTTTCTTGATACAGACATGTGCAATTAATCAATAAATGTTCTACATTTCTTGATTTCTGGTGGAATAAGAAGGGACCAGTATCTTCTGTAGAGTTTTTCCCCTGCGGAGCTGATCGGACGGTCCAGATTTAATCTCAGCCGATGAGTGCCCAGATGATGGAGAGAGCAGTATTAATTTTGCTTTAAATTTCGTGCCAAAATCTTATTTCGTCCGTCCGATCAAAAATGAACAGACCAGATTAAAAGAACCCCACAGCTCTGCAGGTAAAAACTCCGCAGATGATGCGATTTTGAGTAAGAAGAGCACCTATCGACTTGATTTTATACGCATCTTATTTGTTGCACAAAAATGTCTGGATTTTAAAACTAGTTATATGGGATACAGATCACCTGCTCTCTGGGGGGGCAGGATTTTCCTGTCCCCAGTGAGACTGACAGGTGGATCCAGATGAGTTTATAAATTTAAATATTAGTTTTTTTGTTTTGATGCGGTCCACGTGTCAATGACTCGGGGGCAGCAAAATTCTGCCCCTTGTGGAGCAGAGAATTCAGTCCCATATAATATTAGCTTTGGACAGCGAAAAAAATGTATGGTTTTATTTGTTGCACACAGTTATAATATTACTTTTTACTTCATGCAGCTAGCGCAGCGCAGCGCTGCCTGTCCACACTGGTTAGTAAAAAGTAAAATTTTCACTGCCAAGTTTATGTGAGATAATGTATACACTAGTATTGAAAACACTACTAATTATGGTAAAAAAATAATAATAATAAGCTTATACACCGTTTTCCAACTGTGTTTAGAGTTTAGGGTACAATAGGATCGCTAAATTGTACACGCTGTTAGGACCGTGTATAAAAATACTAATTATACACAGTTTTTTTTATTAAAAATCATGTATAATTCATATTATTTTCTAATATATTTTTTTGCCAATATTAAAAACCATACATCATTCATATTAGTACAGAAAGCACACATCCTACACAGTTCTTATTAAAAAAAACCGCATATAATTATTAATTTAAAAATATTACATGAAACTCTAGATTTAAATTCAATTTAAACCCCATATCTAAGTACCAGAAACACTAAACTAAATTTTAAAAAATTATAAATTTAAACACAAGAAAGGAAAATGAGAAAAAGGCAAACTCACCGGAAGTAAAATAGCATCGATTCAAATTACTTGAACAAAAATTAAGTGCAGTGAAAATGAAAATTGTTATTTGTAATATTTGCAAATATTCCAAGATATCATCCACAAATAATTTGAAAATAATTATTCTTGCAAATAATATTTTAAGAAATAATTTCACTTCTAATTTCAAACAAAATGCCTTATTTAAAATAACTATTTCCAAATTTATTTATTAGAGATTGAAATAGATAGTTCATAGTAAAAAAATAAAAAAAATTGACGCTATGGACAATAGCATCTGAAAAAAAATACCGGACACTAAAAAGTAAAAACTATGAAGTCTGCGAAAAAATGCTGGACACTGTAAACGGATACGGATCTTAACAAAACTGATCCGGATTCGGATACCAATTAATGTGTTTATTTCAAAAATTCATTATTCTACGTACACTTCTTTTGTTATTTCAGCCCAAGTTCCAGCCGGCCTCTTCTCCTTCGTTCTTTACCATTGGCCCAATTGACAACTTTTCTTTTATTGTGCCAATACTTTTCTTATGCATCTAATGTGCAACTATGTTACCCATATACTTCTGGGAGAGCTCTGTACCCGTATCCGACACGTATTTGACACCAACACATCTCCAATATGGCCACGATATATATTTGATACTCCAGCTAGTGTATCGGATGAGCTGACAAGTTCTTATCCTTCTGATATGGTCTCTGATACAGAGTTGATCCAAACTGTTCTTTTAACATGACGTGCAAGTGATAAATCTTAAAGAAAACCCCCCTAAAATTTTAATAGACATCAGATTGATCTTGGTAGATTTATCTGGACCGTCTGTAATTACACCTCAGATACCTGGGGTTGACTCGGACTCCTGGATACCTCCCTTCTCTTCCCTTGCAAATTCAATTTTTTTTGCTATGGGGAAATTTCATGTATATCTCTCAAAAACTTCAAAATTACATATTTCCCCCTCTAAATTTTAAAATTACGTATTTCTCCTCTAAACTTCAAAAACTAACATATTTACCTATTTTATTGTATTTTATATTAAAACACATTTTAAATTCACAAAATACTCATTTTACTCTTTTGTTAAAAAGCATAAAATTACTTTAAAATCTGAAAAGTTTCTCTACCGTCCGAATTGCTTTAAAATCCAATTGTCCTAGGTCAGCACGAATCTTAAAGCGAACACACACGAATATTGAAGCAATGTGCACAGATCTTAATGCGATCCACGTGGATCAAATTGCTTTAAAATCCGTGCACACTAGATCAGTACGAATCTTGAAGCGAATACGCACATATCTTATTGCGATGCGTGCAAATCAAGACAGTAGAGGAACTCTTCAAATTCTAATTTGAGTTCGATAGTGTATTTTATACTTTTAATAAAGAGTAAAATGGATATTTTATAAATTTAGAATGAGTTTTATTGCAAAATACAATAAAATGGGTAAATATGTGAGTTATTGAAGTTTAGAGGGGGAAATATGTAATTTCAAAATTTAGAGGGAAAAATACGTAATTTTGAAGTTTTTGAAGGGTATACATGAAATTCCCCCTTTTTCTATTTATTCTTTTAAGAGCAGTGTCATAAAAATTGGACCGAACTGGTTGGTTGAACTAGAAAAAGATTCAGATATTAGTCCGATTTGATTCTTCAAATGGACATTTTCTGTTATTGGACCGGTCAAAACTGAAGGTCCTGCTCGGCCGCTCCACTGTTCCTGTGAGAATTTTTTTTTTCCACGTGAACAATAATTTTTACTTTAATTCTCGCGCCCATGTCCATTTCCAATGGCCTGGCGAACAGGGTCCGAAAAGAATTTGAGGATTATATAAGCAGCTCATTTTTTAAGGGTAATTTTGTCGGAAAGTACAACTTTAGCTTTCAAGGAGGCGCAAATTAATAAAGGCAAATTTCTTTAGGCAGACATGTTCGGTAGGATTAATAGCTAAAGAAGTTTTAAGAATGCTTTAGTCACCATGCCGATCGACGCAGGTATCAATAGCTTCAATTTCAATAGGCGGAGGAATTTGAAGGTAAATTCTTCATTTGAAATGAAAGAATATATTTGTCTAAAACCAAATTTAACAAATAAAAAAAGATAGAAAAAATAATGTTAAATTTCTACTGAGATATTGGATACTAAGATGCTTAATTTTATGGAAAAATTGACTATTTAAAGTTTACATAGTACACTAGAAATTTCCGGAATTTTTTTTTTTTATCACTGTCAAAATTTATTTTAAATTAAAAATCACTCAGTGCTGGTTTTGTAAAAAAATACCACTCCCGCACAAGTATTTCGCGCACCAGCTTGGTTGGGTCTGCACAAGTATTTCGCGCACCGGAGTGGGTCCGCACAATGATTTGGCGCATCGGGTCCGGCAAGAAATTTCGTGCACCAACAGGTCCGCACAGAAATTTGGCACACCAATAGATGAGCACGGAAATTAACATACTTGCACGGATTTTAATGTACTTAGCACGGATCTTGATGCAATCAGATGGTCTTTACAAAATTGGATTTTGAATAAAAAATTTGATGTGACAGATATTGGTGCCCGAACTTTTGTCAGCTTTTGTAATAAACTTTGATGTGACAGATTTTGAATAAAAAATTTGACCGGCACCTCATCTCCGATGTTGCAATTACCGCCAACTGATTGCATCAAGATCCGTGCTAAGTACATTAAAATCAGTACAAGTATGTCAATTTCCGTGCTCATCTATTGGTGCGCCAAACCTTGTGTGCGGGAGATTTTTTTATAAACCATAAATAAAAAAATTAAATTTATCAAAACGATATGATTATGAGAGTTTTATAAAAACCATAAGGAACGACTTGCCAAGTCGTTCTCCATTTTTTTTTTTTTCAACAGAACGACTTCGCAGGTCGTTCCCTGATAATTTTTCACCAAATCTGTACATTTTTAACCGAAAAAAACTATTTTTTTAGAGGAATGACTTGCCAATTCGTTCTCCAATATATATATATTTTAACGATTTGCTTATAAATTATAAAATGTGAAAAAAAAAAGTAAAACACACAATGAAAGATAGTAAATCTGTTAAAGTAATATTAATTAAAACACACAAGAAAAATTATATTTCTAGTTATTTAATATTAATTATTTGAATTAAGATAAGAGCATTTTTCTTTAAAAAAAATATCAATTATGTGATTTAGAAAACATTGAGTATATTGTCATTGTGTAAATATTTTTTTTGGTTCTTTCTACCGATTAAATATCTTTAATGTTTTTTTTCAGAAATTTCAAATTTTATTCTTTCATTTTGGAAATTTCAAAAAAATAAAATGTTTTATCAGTGCATTAATCTCCTTCCTTCCTTCCTTCCTTCTTCCTTCTCAGATCGACACTAAATTTATTCCATAGAAAACCAATGAAATTCTTCAAAAAATTCTAAATTTTGAGTATTATGTTATCTACATATTGGCTTTTGCATTATATTTGCTGCTTTCGTCTGAAGGTTGAAGTAACATTATTTTTCAATTCTTATTATTTTTTAAGATGTAAAATTTAATATGATATTTAAATTAATTGTGAATTTTTTTTCCAGGAAATATCTCAAGTTTTAATAAATGCGTACCATCATTGCCAAATTTAAGACATACCGACTTGCACTTTTTCAATTTCTAACTCAACCATTCTTGATTGTTTGGCCACAATTATTAAATTTTAGGCACAATTATTTGTACCTAATATGAAGCAAATAGTCTTAATTGTACTTCTATCTTATAACTAACGAGCATAACAACTAACAAATTAACAAGCATAATATTTAATTAACAAATATATTATGCTTAATAATTAACAAATATTAGCCAAGGGAACGGTTTGGGAAACCGTTCTCTCTCTCTGTTTTGTTTTTCGGCACAGGATTGTTTTTTTTTCGGCGCAGGATTTTCTGTGGCAGCTACTGTGCTGGCGTTGCGAAACAGATAAAAATTATCAGGGAACGACCTGCGAAGCCATTCTGTTGAAAAAAAAAAAAATGGGGAATGACTTCGCAAGTCGTTCCTTATGGTTTTTATAAAACTAGCCCTAATCATATTGTTTCCATAAATTTAATTTTTTTATTTATGTTTTATAAAAAAATCTCCTTGTGCGGACATCTGGGTGCGCGAAATTCCTGCGCAAACTCGGTGCGCCAAATCATTGTGCGGATCCCTTGGTGCGCGAAACTATTGTGCCGGGTGGTATTTTTTTTTATAAATCACTCCGGGTGGTTTTTAATTTAAAACAAATTATTCCGGTGGCAAAAAAAAAAAAATTCCGAGAAATTTCGGGCACAGAAATATTTTGGTCGTGGTGATGTCTGAACCGTTAGATTATGTTGAGATTTACATATGATTAATACCAGCCGAAAGATTACAGTTCGCTTTTTAAACAAAAAAATTACCAATGTATATAAATTTTGAATCTATTATGTAGCGGCTCCTTAATGTTGATGGGGATGAAATAAGTTGCTTCAATCCTATTTCATGTGAAACACTGCTATTAACAGATTGGCTAATATTTCCAATCGTACGGATATATTTTAAATCAGATTGTTTAGATCAGATCCTAATTAACATCTCACATACTACAAAATTTTATATTTATATAAATATTTAAAATAATATAAGATGATAGATAGATTGTCTTTGGTATTTTGATTTCACAAGGAGCTGAAAATTAAAAAAATTACGTTCACGTAGGTATTTTTAAAGGAACCAACACAAAAATTCCGTTTTTTAAAGTTTATGATACAGTGAATTATAAGAACTGAAAAATTAGGCAATTTTAAAAGAACTGAAAAAAAAATTGAGTTCATTATATGAATCTAAATTTCCATACAATCGATCATTAGGCTATATTATTTTTATAAATATATAAAAAATTCCGCACATACAAATTAAATAGGAGCAAGTATTGATCCTAATTAATACGCATCATTCAATCTAAAATTAACAGTTACGATATGGATTTTTTTTAAAATAGAACTTAAAATAAATAAATTAACCAAAGCAGCCAAGTGGAGAAAAAAGCTATAAAAATAGCCTCCACCGGTCTCCCAAACCGGTGGAGATTTTATGGACCTTGCTACACCGGTTTGGGAAACCGGTGTAGGCACTTTCTACTTTGCCACAGAAGGCACATGGTTTACTACACGAAATTTACCTACACCAATTTTCCAATCCGGTAGAGCTCCAAAAATGCCTACACCGGTTTTCCGAAAATTTACCTACACCGATTTCCCAATCCGGTAGAGCTCCAAAAATGTCTACACCAGTTTTCCAATCCGGTGGAGGTATTCTACTTCCCCAAATTCGCTCTAGGATACAATTAATCTTAGCTGCACCGGTTTGGAAAACCGGTGTAGCCTAGTTTGTGGATTTTCTGTGGCGGGACGACAGTCTGGTGAAAAAATAGATCAGCCGGGTAAGAAAAGTTCTCCACCGGTTTAGGAGTCCGGTGTAGCAAAGCCCTTTTATGCCACACCGGTTTGGGAAACCGGTGGAGGCTATTTTTAAAACTTCTTCCTACCCGGTGCTGCTTTAGTTAATTTGTTTGAAATGAGTTCTATTTTAAAAAAAAAACCCTACGATATGTCTATTACTCTTTAACAATCGGTACGATTGGAAATCAGAACATTAATTGTCTTCGCATGTCAAATCTATGAGTATGAGATAGGAGTAGGTCCGATGGGCATCGGACCTATTTTTAGGTTCAATTAGCTCTAACACCGTACAATTAGCATTAAGAGTTGTGTGCACGGAAATTGAAACAGAACGGCACGGATTTTAACATAGTCACACAAATTTTGATACAATCAAATAGTCATTACACCCATCGAAGTAGGTCCGATGGCCATCGGACCTACTCTGAATTCTATGAGTATTCTCTGTGGTATCATACCGCATATAGAATAATTTTTAGCTGAATCAAAAATAATTTCGAACGGCTCAACTTGATTTATTTCATTTAAGTTTCTAGAAAAAACAAATTTGTTTCATTTGCCACAAATTTAACCGATTTTTTAAAATTATAATTTAAAATTTATAAAAATATAAAAATTCAGAGTTGGTAATAATATGAAAAAAATCCAATGTTATTCATAACGCAACATGCTGACTCAAGTTCCGTGATTTTTATAAATATCAAACAATAAATATAAATTGTAAAATATGCCCACGAAAGATAGATAATTTTAAAAAAGTCCAAACCGGCCAATTATTAACCAGTCCTTATTTTTTATTAGAACCGGCCAATAATTGACCGGTTCTTGTTTTTATTAGAGATAGGTAATATATTAATTGTCAAGTTTATATTAAGACGTGAAATAAAGTACATTAATGCTCCAACAAATTCGATATGTGTCTTTTTGTTATAATGCATCTGTATTAATTTAGAAAATATGAAAAATATAGAATGAGATATATTGTATAGGTCTTTTAAATTTGTTTCCAATTTTGGGCTTATATTGTCAAAATGCAGTTTAGACCAAAATTTCATCCAAATTAAGTTGTATAGGATCCAACATATCTAAAAAAGAGTGCTCACGTGATCCATGACATGATGTCTTTTGAATACCAAATGTCCCCAACATTATATCTCTTATAAAAATATATTGTTCAACATCTTTGTGCATACATAACTGAAAATATAATTTTTCTTTAAAATTTCCGTCCAAAATCATAAGAAAATTTTCATAAATAAAAAATAACTTGAATCCGTATAGCTTTTATACAAATTACTGAAAATTAATTTTATTAAAATTATTGCATCTTATATGAATTTTATGATAGCTCTGATATCAAATGATAGATTTAATAAAATTGTAATATGTTTTACAATTAGAACATAAGCAATCTAGAATCCGTAATTCCAAAATAAATAGCAAACGAATTTAAAATACCTATACAATATATCACATTCTATACACATTAAACAACTCAGATTCATGTCTTAATATTTTTTTTTTATATTTTTCATATTTTCTAAATTAATACAGATGCATTATAACAGAAAGACATATATCGAATTTGTTGAAGCATTAATGTGCTTTATTTCATGTTTTAATATAAATTTAACATTTAACATAGCACCTATCTCTAATAAAAAAAATCAAGAACCGGCCAATAATTGGTCAGTTTCTATCAAAAAAAAAAATACCAAGAACCATCCAATAGTTGACCGGTTTCTAATTAAAATAAAGATTAGCCAATAATTGATCAATTTGGATATTTTTAAAATTATCTATCTTTTTTGGGCATATTTAACAATTTATATTTATTGTTGGATCACGGACTCAATTTTTTTTCTTTTTTTTTGTACGGAGAAAAAAGGTTGAACTTCCGTATTTAATTATTTTGCACATACAGAGATACGACATACGGACATAGAGATATATATATTTTTTATTTCACACAAGGGAAAAAAAGTCAAAATTTAACGCGGACCCTTTTTTTTTGGGAGTGCTATTTTGAGGTCAACTATTACAAAATTGAGTGCTAGAGAAAATTTTCTCACTATATACCGGTTTTACCCTTTTACACTCTCTCTTTCTTAAATCTCAATTAATACAAATATTAATAAAGGAAAAATTAATAATGGAAGGTATTTCTTCAAAAAAGAAACGCAGAAATTGACAATAAACTCAGACCCCTATCTTAATGTTTAGAGATTAATCACTAATAATTTAGCTGAGACATTAATTTACTAGTATCAATTCACAATGATTTAATGCAACTATAATTTTTTTTAAAAACAATATCATTTCAATTACCATATGTTATTGTCTATATGTTGCAAAATTTTATAAGAATTTTGATCCCATCACTCTAATGTATAAGTTCTAATGTATAAAACTAACAGCTCTTTACCCATAAGAGCTCAGATTAACTATACGATTTGATTTTTTTTCATTTTTTTTTTCTGTGCGTATAAGTTGAAGGGATTAAGGAGGAAGGAAATATGAAAGATACGGAAAGAGAGGAGTTCGGCTAGTATAATATCAGTGTCATTTCAGCCTATATAACACTAACTTCAAAATCTACCGAATCGACTTCCAACAGTGAATTCAAACCGTTCAAAGCGATCTACTTCATTAGTTGTGCGTTACATGCAAATTTTATAATTTTTCGAATTTATTTAGTATCAAGTCAAGCGGTCAAATTTGTGAGTTTTTAAATTAATTTTAATGCATTCATTTTTCAATATTTTTGACTGCTTGATTTGATACTAAAATAATTCGAAAATATAAAAAAATTGCATGTAAATGCATCACTCATAAAGCAAATCGGTTTGAACGATTCGAATTAGCCGTTTGAACTATATTCAATCAATTTTGGAGTTGGTGTCATATGACACCGATGTTATACTAGCCGGACTCGGAAAGAGAGAAAGGAGATGAATTTGGAACAGATTCTTTTTATCTCTGAAGAACCTTTCTTTATTTAACTTTTATATTAATTAAGACATTTAAAAGTAGAAGTTTTATATTAATTAAGACATTTAAGAGTAGAAGAGAGTACAAGGGTGCAACCGGTATTTAAAGAGAGCCCTCAATTTTGTAATAATTGATCTAAATATAGCACTTCCCTTATTTATTTATTTTTGGACGGATCTCTGTCGCCACTCTCCACTCCGAGCTGTCAGCTACTTCCCGCCTTAAATTTTGACTATCTTTTGACTGGCTTGGTTTCAAAACCATACTTCCCTATTATTCTCCCTTTTTATTCCCTCACTTCAATCCTCCCCAAATTAATTCCAATCACTCTATAATCCCTCTTCCTCTCTAATACTACTACCAAGATGCAACAAACATTTTCACAATTTGGATCCAACCTGTCGCTGTGGAGTTTGTTCATAGGCACTTTTTCCTTGCTTCTCCTATGGGGAGCCGCTCAAGCTCTTGAACGGGCGTGGCTTAGGCCTAGGCGCCTGGACCGGGCGCTCAGGGAGCAAGGGCTACGTGGTACTGTGTACCGGTTCCTTGCTGGTGATTTGAAGGAGAACGCTCGGCTCAGCAAAGAAGCGCAAGCCAAGCCCATGCCACTTACGCACGATATTATCCCTCGCGTTGCGCCTCTTCTTCATCGTAGCATGAAAGAATTTGGTGCGAACTGAGAAATCTTATTTTCTCTTAGTCTTCGTAGGTGAATTATACCACAAAATTTGATGCTTATCCAATCCCTGCTAATTTTTTTAGTATATTTTTCTTTGTGGTCCTCCTAAAATTCAAATTTATCAACTAGTCTTCAAATTGTACTGAATACACAAGGGTCACATCCATTCAAATACACAATAGAGAGAATAAAATCTGGAAATACAACTTACCTACCAGCTCACTGGCGCGCCTAACTGAATACTGATTTATATTCTTCTTCTAGTGCTCAATTCAAATTTAACCAGAGATGTTAACTGTAGTTTAGGCATAGTTATTAGTGTAGTTCACTTCTAGTTTAGCACAATTTCTGTCTATAAATTCCTTGTAATCTCTTTATTTAAGTCAATGAAAAAGCAATACACAAAAGCAATGTTAAAAATAAATCTTCATTACCAACGGATATAATATCATTGAGCCTAATCAAACATTGTTATTCTTTATCCTAGCCTCTGCTTAGTTTTCAAATTAAATGATGTTCTTTAACATATTGGATGAATATTGATTTTACTTCTACAAAATACAGGCAAACAGTCTTTTACTTGGTTTGGGCCCTTCCCAAGAGTTACTATCAGGGATCCAGAATTAGTGAGAGAAATTCTATCCAACAAATTCGGGCACTTTGAGAAACCAAAAGTAGGCCGAGTCAGTCGGCTAGCTGAGGGGCTTGTGAGTTATGAAGGGGAGAAATGGGCTAAGCACAGAAGAATTCTTAACCCTGCCTTTCATGTAGAGAAGTTAAAGGTAATTTATGATATCAAATAAAAATTAGAAAAGTACTAAATGCTTTGGACATATACCTGGTTGTTACTTTTGTGATCTAAGTGCTTTGCCGCTAAGCATATGTAATCTTCCACAGAGAAATACATATGATAGCAAAATCCTTTATTCCTCCGACACTTTGTCTGACACCTTATTTGTATTTGTGGTAAAAAAAGGAGCAATTTTGGTGGATAATATAAGTGCTCAGAAATCAACAGTTTGCTGTGGTACTGGTATTGTAGTGGTTTGTGTTGTGTTATATAAAATTATGTACCAAATTGGTACCGCTGGATGCAGTTTATTCTTTTGTATCAGGCTTAAGCTTTAATTAATCAAAGTTTGAGATAGTCATTCCATATCAACTTGTATTTTCTAGAGTACTAGACGTTATTAATTATTAACATTATTTCATCAATTGATAAAAAGGAAAGTACGATTGCTGAAGCAACAGTTCAGTTTTAAGATGTCAATTTGACTGCGTAAGTTTTAGAAAAAAAAATTGATGTTTTGATTTCTGTCTGTGGATATCACACTTTTATTATCTTTAATGAGAAGCCAATTAAAGCATTTTCCTTTTCAGAGGATGCTGCCAGCATTCTCTACCTGTTGTGATGAGTTAGTTGACAGATGGGAGAACTTAGTGGGGCCCGATGGGTCATTTGAGCTGGATGTTTGGCCAGAGATGCAAAATTTAACACGAGATGTCATTTCAAGGGCAGCATTTGATAGTAGTTACCAGGAAGGGAGACGCATTTCCCAGCTCCAAAGCGAGCTTGCTGAGCGTCTCATCAAATCTGTTCCCACCTCTTTCTTCCCTTCCATCTGGTATGAATCTCCCTTATAATTTTGGCTTTTATTTGATTTTTGATCATTTGTGAACAAGAACAGACTAAATGCAGAATTTGACCAATTTACATTCTGTTTCTTCTGTATTATCCCTTTCGTATGTACAATTACTATACATTTGTTGATATTGTATAACTTAGAGATAAAAATATAATATAATTCTTTTTTGTAAATTTTTTAGATCATTCTTGAAATAATATAGCAGTATTGTGTAACCAGGTTTAAGAGCTATGTTAAAAAATCAATAGAAAGCTAACAAGCAAACAGACAAACAAACATAAACAGAAAAGGTAAAATGAATGACGACTAAATATGCTCTTCTAATTTCTAGACCCAGTTTAAGCCTTGCCTAGGAGCTGGGGTGCCTGTCAATATTCTTTTGAAGAATTATGAAATGATATTGAGCCTCGTTCACTGGTGTAAAAGGTACCTACCAACTGAAAACAATAGGAGGATGAAGCAGATCACAAGAGAGGTCCAAACACTCCTCATGGGCATAATTGCAAAAAGGGAGACGGCCATCCAAAATGGAGAGACCACAAAAGATGACTTGCTCGGTCTTTTGTTGGAATCGAACATCAGGGAAATGGGGCAAAATGGCAAATCACACTCAAGCCTAGGCATGACTACTAACGATCTGATAGAAGAGTGCAAACTATTTTATTTTGGAGGACAGGAGACCACGGCAGTGCTACTAACCTGGACTATGGTTGTGTTGAGCATGCATCCTGAGTGGCAAGAAAAGGCACGTGAGGAGGTCTTGCAACATATTGGGCGGAAAAACCCAGATTTTGATGGCTTGGGCCAACTAAAGATTGTGAGTTATTAAATATAAATTATGTGGATTCTGAATATATCATGTTGCCACTTTGTGCTCAAGTTCGACTAATTAATTTGGTTTTCAAAGACTCTGTGTGTCCAATGGTATGGGACAATTAAATCCTGAAAGATACTGGCTTTGGACTACGGTAGTTGCTTTAACTGCAAGTCAATTAAGTTAGTTTGTGAAGAACTTAGAAGGGAGAACTTTCTACTATAATGTTAAAAAACAAAGTTTTTCTAGAAACACATCCTTATATATTGTTATTTCATATACCTAAAAATTAATTTCAATTTTAGGTGACGATGATACTAAATGAGGTGCTTCGTCTGTACACTCCCGTAACTATGCTTACCCGTCAAACTTACAAAACCATGAAACTTGGTGATGTAACCATTCCACCTGGTGTGCTTCTAGCATTGCCACTTCTATCCATCCATCATGACCCTGACATATGGGGCCCTGATGCATCTGAGTTCAAACCAACACGGTTTGCTGAAGGCATCTCAAAGGCAACAAAGGATGGACAGTTAGCATTCTTTCCCTTTGGGTGGGGCCCACGTATATGCATTGGCCAGAATTTTACACTTCTGGAGGCTAAGATGGGGTTGAGTATGATTCTTCAGCATTTCAAGTTTGAGCTGTCAGAAAAATACCAGCATGCTCCATACACTGTTATGACCATACATCCTCAGTACGGTGCACCAATTAAGTTCCATAAGGTATGATTGACATGGGTTTGCATATTGTAGGATTAATTATTCTGAGAAAATTTTGAATAGCTTATTGAAAATATATAGTGGAATGTTACTCTCTACTGTTTCTATTGATCTTTGCCTCCAGATTTCATCCTCCCAACCCATTTTCTCCAACTGAATTGATAGGTATATTTAAGGCTGATAGAACTGTTTTATCCAACACAACCAAATACTAGGTATAGCAGATATTGGCAACAAAGGATAGAAATATTTAAGGCTGATAGAACTGTTTCATAGTAGAGGCTATTGGTAAAATCATATTGGTGTTTGTATTTCGCTGTACATACAAATATATACCAATACAAAAAATTAAATAAAAAAAAAACTAAAATCATTTTCCTACCAAGACAATTTGGTATTAGCAGATTGATTACTCGATGTATCTTCATCTAATTCAAAATCCTCCGCCTAATTAATACTAGGAATTGGTCCCGCGGTTTAATCGGAATTGTTTCGTTTGAGTGTTATAAACTTAGAGCATCTGCATCTCTGAAACTCTTGGAGTTTCAAAGCTGACTTGGCAGTTTCTAAACCAGTTTCAGGGATGTAGATGGATTTCATATTTAACAATTTTGTTTAATAGTTTTTAAATATGAAACTGTTTCAAAACTCTGACATGGCAAAATAATCAATTCTGATTCGCTCAATTTTTAATATTATTTTAATTATATGCTCATGTGGAAATTAAGAAACTCTAATTTTAATTTCAGGGATGTAGAGATCTAGAAATACAGAGAGTCTGAAATTTCTAAAATTCTGATAACAGTTATTTAGAAACTCTGAGAGTTTCAGAGATACATATGCTCTTATAATTAAGACGAAAATGTTGAAATATAATGATTAAGATTAATCTCTATTTCTTCGACAGAAATTGTTAAAAAAAAATCCATGGTTTTGTAACAAATATAACAAATGAAAATGGCCGATATAAAAAAATTGATATGAGCTCTTATTTTATTTCAAAAAAAATTGATATGTTATTAAATGAATGTCAAAATATGAGGACTAGTTTTTTTTTTTTAAATAACACAATATGATATGAAATTTGATAATTCAGAAAAAACATGGAGTTGCATATATATTTTTTTCTTTTAAAAGAACACAGCAGAAATATTATTTACTTGAGAAATTTGGACGTCTGATGTATATCAATATTATTTACTTGAAAAATAATTAAGTACTGTATTCAAGAGTACATAAGCAAATATAATTCAGTCAATATACAATCTACCCCATGTTAAGCATGTCATATTTTTGTCTTTGCTGTATTTGCCTCCAATCAAGTCTATATTTAGTTTTTGTAATTTACATAATATTTATAGTATTATTGAATTATAAAGCTATACATTTTAAAGTGATTGGACCGTACACTGGGATAATATACTTCTATCTTTTGTGTCTCAATCATGATTAATGGCTCTATTCTTTAATTTTCTTATAAAAATTTAATTAAAAAAATATCAACATAAAATTATTGAATGTGACACACACACTATTTTCTCGTGCACATAAAAAGATATCACTTTTCAATTTTGTTTTTATATGAATTAACAAGTTAAAAAATCAACATCTAAAATTTTTACATTAGAATATTTTTGCATGTTCTTGATAATAATCAAAATAAGATTTAAATGTCATAATTACATGTATATAAAATAATAATATACATCGCCTAACGATTAGCTAGATTTTGTCATTTAAATTTTAAATATTAAGTTATTAAAATTTTCTATACACATAATAAAGACACAATTAAAGGTATTTGGACCCTCATCTTTATTAATATACATCACTTAATTATTCGCCTGCTGCATGTTAATTTTAATGGATTATGAAAGAATACGGATGTAGAGTACCTTTACTCGCTTCAAACAATATCGTACTAGTTATTCTAAAAGAGAGAAAATATGGCGTCCCATGCAATACGACACTACGTAATTTGATATGTTTCAAAAAAAATTAGTAGGTGAAGCTACTCAATTAATTTAATATTCATAAATAATTTTTCATTCGGATTTCGAACTGACGTTCTTCTATATATAGGACATTGTTTTTGCCACTAAATCAAAAGACGGTTATCATATTTTTTTTCAATTTTTGCATACGTAATGGAGTCCTAGACCGTGATTTATAATTTAAATTAAAATAATTAAAAACTATTACTATATTATGTGTATTCTTTGTTCAATATGTTGCACGGCTCGAAATATTAGTCTAAATAATAGTACTTTTGTTTTTGCTGACCGTGTCCTGGTAAGTGTCCATGTTAGATACGGGATAAACTTCATTTTTGACGTGTCTATGTTAATTGCTATATCGTTTTTAAGTTTGGATTATGTAAACTCTTAATATAACTAGAGGAGGGCTCAAATGTCTCAATACTTCATACTCTAATCGTATCCAACATCTTTATCTTCAATTTTAAAGTTCAAACAGACAATCTGAACCGCTTAACATGATATTCACATTAAAATATGATTGGAGATCAAATTTTATATTTATTTTTGGAAATGTTTTACTATTTTTTAAGATATGAACAAAATTATTGTTTTTAGATGATCCACAATTTCCTGAAAAACAGTGATTTTGTACCTATCTTAAAAATAAAAAAATTCCAAAAAAAAAAATATAAAATTTGGTCTCCAATCATATTTTAATGTGGATATCATGTTGAACGATTCGGATTTTTTTGTTTGAACTTTAAAATTGAAGATGAAGATATTGGGGTAAGATTCGAAAATGAAGTGATGGAGGCATTTGTGCCGTCCTCACATAATTAATGGTAACATAATTTTGCTTGTGAGTTCGGAAATAAGGAAAGGGGAGATAATTTATCCCAAAGTATTGCCTTATTTAAATTAAATGAAAATATTTATGGAATTCATTGTCGTTGCAAATTTGTATAAAGTTCACATCTATTTTAATATGTTTATTACAAGGTCAAATGCAAATTTTGTGGGTCCCTAGCATTTGTTGAAAGGCAAACTTACTGGAAGTAAAATAGCGTCAATTCAAATTACTTGAAAAAAGAAGGTAAATTTTCTATTTATTCTTCAAGACTTTTCGCAGTTTTCTATTTATCCCTATACTTTTAATATATTTAATAGATCCCTTCCCTCTTTTTTTTTTATATTTACCTAGAGTTAATGACTCTTATTTAATGTTTTTTAAGATCTATTTTTTCCCGAAAAATTTGTTAATAGTAAATAGAAAAATAATAATGGGAGAAGATATGAGGAAATCTTAAGAATTAGAAGGCATGTGCACGGTATGGCGTTCCTCTTGGACGTCATACTGTACCGGAGCCCCTGAATCATCAAAAAAAAAAAAAAAAAAAAAAAAAAAAAAAACAAGAAAAACAAGAAAAAAAAATGTGGAACACAATACCATACTAAACCTGAGTAAAAAATCGGGAAAAAAAAATCAAAAGTTCATCTTGGCATATTTATATGGATAGTAGAACTAGGGTGCTCCTAAGTTCACCAAGCTTCTTTGTGAACTCAATTCTAAAATTTATTAGATTAATTTCAAATGACCAATCTAAACCGTTGAAATTCTTTTACCTTACGAGTGATGCGTCTACATGTGAAAATTTTCAAGTTTCGAATTAATTTAGTATAAAGTCGAGTAGTCAAAAGGCTTCCAAAAAATGAATGCATTAAAATTAATTTAGAAACCTTCTAATTTTGACTGACTTTATACTACATTAATTCGAAACTTTAAATTTTTTACATGTATACGCATCACTCGTAAGGTAGAAGAATTTCAACAGTTTGAATTCGTCATTTAAAGTCAATCAGATAGGTTTTATAGTTGAGTTCACAAAAGTATTTGGTGAACTTGAGAGCACCCTAGTTGTACTCTTATATGGATGCCTAACCATACTGAATATCTCAGTTCAATCGAGGCATTGGATCCAAATATCCAATAAAGGATAAATAAGAAAGAGAGAAGTTAATGGACATATTGAATCTAATAAAGAGTAAATGGGTAAATAAAAATTTGAAGAACTTTTAAGTGCAGTGAAAATGATAATCGGTTATTACTTAAAAGCAATATATTGCAAATATTACAGGAATATCAGACACAAATATTTGCAAATAACATTTTAATTTAAAAATAATTATTCCTGCAAATAATATTTCGAGAAATAATTTCACTTGTAATTTAAAACAAAAAGCCTTATATAAAATAACTATTTCTATTTTTTTTTTTAAATTATCTAGAGATTGAAGTAGATAGTTTATAGTAAAAAAAATGAATGCTATGAACAATATATAGTATCTGAAAAAAATGCTGGACACTTTGAACTATGACGGTCTTTGAAAAAAAGAGAAAAAAAAAAAAACATTGCTAGACAGCTCGAATGCGATATATAAACGACAGGAAATAAATCTGCTGGGATTCCAAAGGATCGTAGGGTCCCTGCGATTTTAATCCCAACTATTTATTTATTGGAATGCAGGATTAATCTCAAAAAAAGTTAGTTTTTGTGCATGAATCTCGAAACATGAGAAATTGAGATTGGAATTGTAGGGACCCTGCGATTCTTTGGAATCGCAACAGATTTATTTCCATAAACCACAACATTCTTGCTATGTTGTGAAATTTTCCGAGAACAATGCTACATTTTTATTTTTATTTTAAATGCTACAAATAAAAAAAATCAGAATCTGGGAGACCAAAGTTGCATATTTTCATATCTAACACAGATTAACATTCCACAATTACCTTTTGAATATGCTATTCAAAACTACCAAGATTAATTGATCCTACATTATACAATACAATTCACAAAATTGATGACAATCATATCCTGTGGAACTTAATTGGTACCCCGTACTGAGGATGTACTGTAAGAACAGTGTATGGAGCATGCTGGTATTTTTCTGACAGCTCAAATGTGAAATGCTGGAGAATCATACTCAATCCCATCTTAGCCTCAAGAAGTGCAAAATTCTGGCCAATGCATATACGTGGACCCCACCCGAAGGGAAAGAAGGCTAACTGTCCATTCTTTGTTGCCTTTGAGATACCTTCAACAAACCGTGTTGGTTTGAACTCGGTTGCGTCAGGGCCCCATATGTCAGGGTCATGATGGATGAATAGTATTGGCAATGCTAGAAGCACACCAGGTGGAATGGTTAAATCTCGAATTTGCATGGTTTTGTATGTTTGACGGATAAGCATAGTTACGGGAGTGTACAGGCGAAGCACCTCATATAGTATCATGGTCACCTAAAATTGAAATTAAATTTTAAGAATATGAAAATCAAAATGTCAGGGGGGGTTTCTAGAGGAACAATTGGAGATGAGTATAGTAGCAAGTTCCCCCTTTTTGAGTTCATAAAAAATTAAGAAAATTGACATGCAATTAGAGCAACACCCGTAGTCCGTAACCATTATTTCAAGGCTTTAATTGGATATGTATATTGGGATACACATATGCCTTGGCACTATCAGAAACTGCTGTAAGGTACATAATCATAATTGTCCCATACCCATCACAAGAAAGAAAATAATAACTATATCATACCATCAGACACAAATAATTATACTTCGAATAAAAAAAATGCCCTTCTAATGTTGTGAAAACCAAATTAATCAATCTTTAGAACTAGATGGTAACATGATCTCTCGGCATCCACATAAATGGTATTAAAAACTTACAATTTTTAGTTGGCTCAAGCCATCAAAATCTGGCTTATTCCTCCCAAAATGTTGCAAGACCTCCTCCCGTGCCTTTTCTTGCCACTCAGGATGCATGCTCAACACGACCATAGTCCAGGTTAGCAGTACTGACGTGGTCTCCTGTCCCGCAAAATAAAAAAGTTTGCACTCATTTATCACATCTTGCGTTGTCATGCCGAGACTTGAGTCTGATTTCCCATTTTGCTCCATTTCCCTCATGTTTGATTCCAACAAAAGACCAAGCAGGTCATCTGTTGTGGCCTCTCCATTTTGGATGGCTTTCTCCCTTTTTGCAATAATACCCATTAGGAGTGTTTGGACCTCTCTTGAGATCTGCTTCATCCTCCTATTGTTTTCAGTTGGTAAGTACCTATGGCACCAGTGAACCAGTGAACGAGGCCCAATATCATTTCACAATTCTTCAATATAACAATGACAAGTGACCCATTTAGTGACTAATCACTTTAGCCTTTTTTTGTTTGTTTGCTTGTTTTTAACTCATTAGCTCTTAAACCTGGTTACACAATCCTGCTATAATATCTGAAGAACGTTTTGGGAACTATTGAAAGGCATAATACAAACAGAGCAAAATTGTTAATTGGTCAACTGCTGCATTTAGTCTGTTCTTGTTCACAAATAATTAAAAACTTATTTCCCAAATATAACCCAAAATTATAAGGGAATAGACTTGTACCAACTGAAAGGCAAGAAGAATGTTGGAGCAGCTTTGATTAAAACCTTAGCTAGCTCACTTTGCAGCTGGAAAATGCGTCTCCCTTCCTGGTAACTACTGCCAAATGCTGCCCTTGAAATGACATCTCTGGTTAAATTTTGCATCTCTGGCCAAACATCAAGCTCAAATGACCCGTCGGGCCCCACTGAGTTCTCCCATCTGCCAACTAGCTCATCACAACAGGCAGAGAATGCTGGCAGCATCCTCTGAAAAGTAGCAACAGCAATTAATTAAGAATAATAAAAAGTGTTATATCCACATAGTCAATATTCAAAACATCAAAATTCATAATCATTCTAAAACTTGTGGTGTTAAATCTGACATCCTCAACTGAATGGTTGCTACTTGCTACAAAGAAGTCGTACTTTCCTTTTTATAATGAAATTATTGATGAAATTATGTTAATAATTAAGATTAACACTGTGTCATACATATTAGTTGATATGAAAGTGTCTACCTAAACCATCAATTATTAAGGATTAGACCTTGATATAATAGGATAAACTGAAATCAATACCAATTAAATACATAATTTTATAGAACACATCATGAATCAGCTATTGGTTTACTGGCAAAAGGCAATGTCTTTATGTGGAGGTTGCAGGTTAAAAAATATGGATAGAGGTCTTTATGGATATTTAAAGGGGACATCTTTATCATAAAAATTAGTGCGGTGGCAATGCACAAATTTCTATCTTAGAGATGAAGGCTCTACATCCAACTTTTCTCAGAAAAAGAAAACAATTGATTGTACCAGATCAAACTATAGGTTCCTGAGGCACTAATACTGGATCAACATCCGCTATTTCTTTTGGAGAAAAACAGGACCTGCTTTTAGAGAGAGAAAAGAGAGAAAGAGAGAAGGAGAGATAAAGTCACTGCCAATCTTTCAAAAAAAAAAAAAGAGAGAGATAGAGAGAGGATAGTCATGCTTTTCTGATGTTGATCCACTAATACTATAAACAAACAAACAAACATTAATTGCTCCTCTTTTTCCCACAGGTACAAATAAGTGCGAAACAAAGTTGGTCGGAGGAAAGAATTTTCTATCATAGGTAGCTAATTTTTTATTATATAATACAATTACACCTAGATCACAAAAGTAAGAACCAGAATATGTCGAAAAGCATTAGCACCTTCCTAATTTTTATTTTCTGACAGAAATTACCTTTAACTTCTCTACATGAAAGGCAGGGTTGAGAAGTCTTCTGTGCTTAGCCCATTTCTCTCCTTCATAATTTGAGAGCCCATCAACTAACAGCCGAACAAATCGGCTTATTTTTTGTTTCTCCAAGTGCCCGAATTTATTGGATAGGATTTTTCTCACTAATTCGGGATCCCGGATGGTAACTCTTGGCATGGGCCCAAGCCAAGTAAAAGACTGTTTTCCTGTATTTTGTGAAAGTAAAATCAATATTAATCAAACAGGTTAAGAGCATATCACTGAATGATTATGCCAATGATATTATATCCATCGGTGATAAAAATTTATTGCAATATGAAGACTTATAGGTAATTTTGAATTTGGGAAGATCATAAAAGAAAAATAGCGTTAGACTAAAATATATGAGCAAAGATTGGATAAGCATATAGTAGAAACAAAGATAATTCCCTCGTAATTCACCCATCAAAACTAAGAGAAAATAATAATACGGTTTCTCTGTTCTCACCAAATTCTTTCATGCTGTGATGAAGAAAGGGCGCAGCACGAGGGATAATATCGTGTGAAAGTGGCATAGGCATGGCTTGTGCTTCTTTGTAGAACCGGACGTTCTCCTTCAAATCACCAGAAAGGAACCGGTACACAGTACCGGGCAGCCCTTGTTCCCTGAGCGCCCGGTCCAGGAGCCTCGGCCTAATCCACGCCCATTCAAATGCTCGGGCTGCTCCCCATAGGAGAAGCAAGGAGAAAGCGCCTATGAACAAACTCCACATCCACAGGTTAGATCCATATTGGGAAAATATTTGTTGCATCTTGGTTGTGGGGTGTTTCCGAAGTGATGAATATATTTGATTTTTCCTGTTCTTTGCAGCAGTACTACTACTGTACTGTACCAGAGAGGAAGAAAGATTATAGAGTGAGTGGGCATAATTTGGGGTGGATCCAAGTGAAGGTTTAAGAAGGGGAAGAATAGGATAGTATGGTTTGGAAACCACGTTATGAGTCAAGAGATGGTCAATAAAAAAAATAATTGGGGGTGGAATCAATGTGCTTGGTGAGTGGAGACCAATTTTTTTTAAAAGTTCTAAGAAATATTATTTCTTTTTTAAAAAATTTAAAATTTGGTGGCAAGGTAAATAGGGAGATCTTATTGAACTCTTAGGATAAACTATTTGGACATTAAAAACACTACAAAAGAACATAAAATAGAGACCGAATTCTCTGCCTCCCCTGCTCCTGAGTCACTGACACGTGGTTCACATCAAAACTAAAAAACCAATATTTAAATTTATAAATCTGTCTGAACTCACCTGTAAGTATCACTATGGGCTGGTGATTTCTGTCCCATAAAACACCAAATAAACTTTGCTTTGTAAAGTACCTTAGTCCATCTCGTAACCTATGTATCGTGGTAATTAAAATTGGTGATACATAATTTTGCATAAAACGATAATTTCCAAATTTTGCATACATAATACAGTCCTAGACTCCTAGTTGGACGGTGCGATATAATTTAAATTACAATGAAGGAAATATTACTTTATTATGTGTACGTATTCTTTGTTCAATATATACTTACACGGCAAGAAATATCTCTATTATTAAATAGCATGATTTTGATCCGGTAGCTAACCATGCATAGTATAATATGTTGACCGTATTTTGGTATGTGTCAGTGTTACTTAGATACAGATAAACTTGATTTTTGACGTTTCTATGCTAATTGCTACATCGTTTTTAAGTTTGGCTTTAATTATGTATAGTAATTGTAATATACTTGAAAGATAACAAAATAAATCGGATAGGATAGATAACAATTTTTGTGGGTCCCTAGCGTTTTTTTATTTTTTATTAAAATATTAGAAATTTTTTATATGTTTCTTTGAAATTGGATAGGATAATATATAATTTGATTTATTAGAAATACTAAAATAAATAACCCGGATCAATATTTTTCATATCGAGTTTTTCGCGGCTGTAAGAAAAATTAAAATTTTAATTTGTGTGTTATTGGAAAAAAAAAAAAATATTTTAAATCTAAGTTATTGATTCCGTTTGAAAATCACTTCTAGGTCAATATAAAATACATTTGAATTCTTCTATATTTGAAAAAAATAAAAATAAAAACGTCAGATTCATAATTCAATTCAAAAAAGTCTGACAAATTGTCGAATTTTTTTATATTTTTAAATAGAATAATCGAAATATTTTTTGTTTTCACATAGATGTGACTTTTGAATTGGTATCAATAACTCAGATTCAAAGTATTTTTATTGTTTTCCAATAACACACAAAGAAATATTAAAAGAAAAAATTCGATCTGAAAAATATTGATCCAGGTTATTTGTTTCAGTTTTTCTAATAAACTAAATTATATATTATTATATCCAATTTCAAAGAAACATATCAACAATTTCTAAAACTTTAATAAAAAAAATAATCTCAATTTCCAAAAATAAAAATAAAAACATAGTTTTAAAGTTATGAATCTGATAATTTGTCGAATTTTTTTATTTTTTCAAAAATGGAAGAAATTCAAATATTTTTTGTATTTACCAGAAATGACTTTTGAACCGGGATCAATAACTCAGATTCAAAGCATTTTTATTTTTTTCCAATAACACACAAATAAATATTTTAATTTTCTTACAACCGTGAAAAACCCGATCTGAAAAATATTGATCCGGATTATTTGTTTTTGTCTTTCTAATAAACTAAGTTATATATTATTCTATCTAATTTCAAAAAAAATATAAAAAAAATTAATATTTAATAAAAATTAAATAAATTATAACTTCTTATAAAAAAAATAAAAAAAAATAAAAAAACTTAAGAACCGGCATGAAATAGCCGGTTCATATTAAAAATTAAGGACCAGCTATTAAACTGCCGGTTTGAGTATGTTCGAAAAAATTCAGTGTTGATGAATAGAGTTGGCAATTATTATTTATTAGTGGATATAAATAAAAATGGCGGGTTAAGAAGTCTTCTGTGCTTAGCCCATTTCTCCCCTTTATAATTCGAGAGCCCATCAACTAACAGCCGAAAAAATCGTTTTATTTTTAGTTTCTCAAAGTGACCGAATTTATTGGTTAGAATTTCTCTTTCCAATTCTGGATCCCTGATGCTTTCTTACTCTTGGCAATGGCCCAAACCAAGTAAATTAGTAATAGACCGTTTTCATTTATATTGTAACAAATATAATTCCCTCGTAATTCACCCATGAAAACTAACAGAAAATAATAACACGGTTTCTCTGTCCGCACCAAATTAATTCTTTCATGCTGTGATGTAGAAGGGGAGCAACACGAGGAATAATATCGTGCGAAAGTGGGATGGGCTTGGCTTGCGCTTCTTTGTTGAGCTGGGTGTTCTATTTCAAATCACCAGCAAGGGGCTGCTGGTACACAGTACCTTGCAGCCCTTTCTCTCTGAGTGCCCGGTCCAGGTGCCTCAGCCTAAGCCACGCCCATCAAGTGCTTGAGCTGCTCCCCATAGGAGAAGCAAGAAGAAAGCGCCTATGAACAAATTCCACGTTCATAAGTTGGATACAAATTGTGAAAATATTTTTTCCACTCTAATTACGTAGAACAGAAAAAGAAAAAAAAATTGCATCTTGGTTGTGGGGTGTTTCTCTGAGGTTATGATTATTTTTTCTTTTTTCTTTTTTCTGTTCTACGTAGTATTAGGGTGGAAGAAGGATTATAGAGGATCAAAGTATTGGTTTAATTATAAAGGGAAACTATAGGAATGTATGGCTATGATACCAAGCCATGGATGACTTAACAGATGGTCAACACTTATTTGGGAGCGTCAAGTACTCACCACTAGATTGGTGTCATGCTGTGACTATGTTCACGTGCCGTGCCGTATCGTACTGTTAACAAGTTAATTTTTCACGAACCGTGCCATGATCAAAATAGCGAGATGTGGACATATGAGTTCACGCAGATCAATATTAACAGAAGAGACAATTCGAGTATTTATTGCTTCTCGATCTCTCTCATCTGATAGTATAATTTCAACGGTCAGTAGAATCCTACTTCTATGAAAAGAACCAGCTGATATGGACTCACAGACAGAAAGAGTAGCTGTATTATTTAATTTGCAGCCATGCAATATTCACCAAGTGTTATTGAAATTTGAAAATCTGGCAAATGTGTAACATCGGCACGGGCGTCAACCTTCTTAGGGCGTGTTCAGCCGCTCTACTGTTTCTGCGTTTTCTCACGTGAACAGTAATTTTTAGTTCAATTTCCGTGCCTATATCCATTCCCAATGGCCCGCTGAACAGGCCCTTAATATATTTGGGTGGAAAATATTTGAATGCTAGCATTGCTAATTCTTTTATCCCACCAATAGCCCAGGGCAATGATTTTATTGTGCTAGCTAGCTAGTGGATAATTAATAACGTGCCTGAAGAATTGACTCGTATCAAGAATTCCATTTGTTTATTAGATTTTAATGAATTAGAATTTTTATTTTATTTTATTTTATATGATTTGCTTGAATTCAATAGTTCGATATATGATAATATCATTTAGTTTTTAAGTATCTTACTACTAATATAAAATAAATTGCTTGCATTTCATATGAATGTCAACTTTTTAAAGAGTTATTAATTAATAATAAATGTCGATGTTCATTCGTCTTGCAACTCTACACATTAATCATTTTCTTCTCCTCAAAAAACATATTTTTATCTCCCATTTAGTAATGAAATTAATTTAGATGTCTTTTCAGTTTTCATTTATAATTTGTAGCATATAAATAGAGACTTTATAAGTTTGTATTGTACATACACATGAAAAAAATATTAATAAGAGAAAATCATATTTTAAACATTCTCAATATATTGTTTATTTTTCTTCTCTTCAATTTATAACAGACATTACCATGATCAAGAAATCTTATCCCCTCATTTTGTTAATCTATAAAATGAAGGTTAACTTCTCGGGCGGTCATTGGAGCGATGAAATTTGGAGGTAAAGATAAAAAAATGGGCAAATCTATGAGAGAGTTGCAGATTTTCATATCTAGTACTGTACTGAGTAACATTCCACTATTATTTTTTTAATAACTTATACCAAACTACCCAGATTAATTAATCCTACATTATACAATATAATACATAAAATCGGTCACAATCATATCCTGTGGAACTTAATTGGTACCCCGTACTGAGGATGTACCGTAATAACAGTGTATGGAGCATGCTGGTATTTTTCTGACAGCCCAAATTTGAAATGTTGGAGAATCATACTCAGCCCCATCTTAGCCTCAAGAAGTGCAAAATTTTGGCCAATGCATATACGTGGGCCCCACCCGAAGGGAAAGAAGGCTAACTGCCCATCCTTTGTTGCCTTCGATATACCTTCAGCAAACCGTGTTGGTACGAACTCGGTTGCGTCAGGGCCCCATATGTCAGGGTCATGATGGATGAATAGTATTGGCAATGCTAGAAGTACACCAGCTGGAATGGTTACATCTCCCAATTGCATGGTTTTGTATGTTCGACGGGAAAGCATAATCACCGGACTGTACAGGCGAAGCACCTCATATAGTATCATGGTTACCTACATTTGAAATCAAATTTTAAGAATATGAATAACAAAATGTAATAACGAGTTCTTAGAGAAACTATTGTAGTTTATATTATGGTAAGATATTCCCCCTTCTGAGTTCATAAAAAAATTAAGATAATTGACTTGCAGTCAGAGCAACTCCCTTAGGCCCTCATCATGATCTTTAATTGAATCTGTTTTATGGATCCTCATATGCTTTCGCACTATCAGAAACTTTTGTAAGGTATTGAATCATAATTGTCCCATACCATTGGACACACATGATCATACTTCAATTAAAAAAATAAATTAAGGGCCATTTAATATTGTTTCCACTAAATTAGTCAATCTTTTAGTACCAGGTACGTAGCAACATGATCTCTCTGCATCACATAATTAATATTTAAAACTCACAATTTTTAGTCGGCTCAGGCCATCAAAATCTGGCTTTTTCTTTCCAAAATGTTGCAAGACCTCCTCACGCGCCTTTTCTTGCCATTCAGGATGCATACTCAACACGACCATAGTCCAGGTCAGTAGCACTGACGTGGTCTCCTGTCCCGCAAAATAAAATAGTTTGCACTCTTCTATCACATCGTTAGTTGTCATGCCGAGACTTGAGTCTGATTTCCCGTTTTGCCCCATTTCCCTCATGTTTGACTCTAACAAAAGACCGAGCAGGTCATCTTTTGTGGTCTCTCCATTTTGGATGGCCTTCTCCCTTTTTGAAATAATGCCCATCAGGAGTGTTTGGACCTCTCTTGAGATCTGCTTCATCCTCCTATTGTTTTCAGTTGGTAGGTACCTGTGGCACCAACGAACGAGGCCTGATATCAATTCACACTTCTTGGAATGAATATTGACAAGTATCCCAGATCTTAGGCAAGGATTAAACTGGAACTGAAATTAAGAGGAGCATATTTAGTGGTCTATCACTTTAACATTTTTTGTTTTTGTTTGTTTTTTATTTTTTTAACTTAGCTGTTAAAGCTGGCTACACAATACTTTCTATAATATCTGAAGAATGTTGTGGAGAATTTAGAAGAAAGAAAAAAAAAGGTACTATATGTTTTTCTCTAATTTACACAACGACAAATATGTAGTAAATAGTACATATGAAAGGCATAACACAGGAAGAAAAAAAATGTAAATTGCCCAACTGCTGCACTTCGTCTTTTCTTGTTCACGAACACTTAAACTGATCACAAAATTAGAAAATTATTGTTCAATGAATAGCCAAAATAATAAGGTAAATGAACTCGTACCAGCTGAAAGGCAAAAAGAAGGTTGGAACAGCTTTGATGACACGCTCAGCTAGCTCACTTTGCAGCTGGAATATGCGTCTCCCTTCCTGGTAACTACTGCCAAATGCTGCCCTTGAAATGACATCTCCTGTAAAATTTTGCATATCTGGCCAAATATCCAATTCAAATGACCCATCAGGCCCAACCGAGTTCTCCCATCTGTCAACTAGCTCATCACAACAGGTAGAGAATGCCGGCAGCATCCTCTGCAAAGTAAAATGTTTTAATTGGCTTCCTATTAAGAATTATAGAAGTGGTTTATCCACACAGCCATAATTAAAAATTAATAATTTCTTGTATGCCCATGTAAACTTTTAAAACAGGGTTCCAAGTAATCCCTCTTCCACTCTATTACTTGGATTCAGTTGGTGACTCAACACAAAAAAAACCAAAAAAAATACTGAGGTGTCATTTGAGCATATCTTAAGATGCCTATTCTATGTGGAGAGATTGGTTATTTGTTTAATCAAACACTTTTGATGCATTTTCTGGACTCTGTTATCAGAACTGAAGTATTGTGTTTTCTGAAATGTTGGTTTGTTATCACCTCTATAAGATACTCTCGGATCATTTGCATCTTAAAATTTATTTTGTCCTATAAATACATTGAATTCTTATTTATCCATATTTAATTACACTTAAATAATTTCTAACTGTTTGAAATCGAGCTTGAATACAACTAGGAATTAAAAAAAAAAAATCAATTGAAATGTTGGTGATTTAGCATCAAACTTGGGATTTAGTTTTTTTTTTTTTTTTTACTATGCCCATTTCATTGCTTGCAGAGCTTGGAGTATTGTGTCATCTGAATGTTGGTTATTATGCCCCTTTGGTTCAGTTGGCACAAAAGAAGATGAGGCAATGATTAAATGACTAATAAAAGATTAAATAAATAAATAGGGATATTGAATAAAATGTTAAGTTTTCTGAGGATATTGGATATTATAGAGTTTTCATGGGTATATTGGCTATTTTAGAAGTTTACATGGGTAAACTATAAATTTTCCCTACTTAAAAGTTAAAACATCAAAATTAATAATTCTCAATCTAAAACCTGCAGGGCTATATGTGACATCCTAAAACTGAATGGTGGCTACAGAAGTAGTTTCATTTTTATCATGAAATTATTGATGAAATGATGTTAGTAATTAACACCATCTCATACATATTAGTTGATATGGAAATGTCTACCTCAAACTTCGATTATTAAGGCTTCAGCCTGATATATAAGGATAAACAGAGACCAACAGTATCAGTAGCAAACTATTTGTTCTCAAGCAGTAAACTATCCACCAGCATTGCTCCTATTGAGCAGTAAACTTCTCATACATATTAGTTTTATGTGAAAGGTTATATTTTCTTTGCAGCAAAGCACCTAGATCACAAAAGCAAGAAACAGGAAATATTTCAAAAGCATTTAGTAGTTTTCTAATTTTTATTTTACGACATAAATTACCTTTAACTTCTCTACATGAAAAGCAGGATTGAGAAGTCTTCTGTGCTTGACCCATTTCTCTCCTTCATGATTCACAAGCCCGTTAGATAACAGCTGACCGAATCGGCCTATTTTTTGTTTCTCAAAGTGCCCAAATTTGTTGGATAGAATTTCTCTCACTAATTCTGGATCCCTGATGGTAACTCTTGGGAAGGGCCCAAACCATGTAATAGACTGTTTGCCTGTGTATGTAAAAGTAATTAAATCAATATTCATCCAGCAGGTTAAAGAGCATCAATGAATGATTAGACAGTGATATTGGACCGGTTGTTAATGAGTTTTATATGGGATATTGCAATTGAACAATAATTGATAATTTTTTATTTTGGGAGGACCTAAAAGAAAAATAGCTTTAGATATTAGGAACAAGATAATTCCCTCGTAATTCACCCATCAAATCTAAGAGAAAATAATAATAAGGTTTCTCAGTTCGCACCAAATTCTTTCATGCTGCGATGGAGAAGCGGCGCAACACGAGGGATAATATCGTGCGAAAATGGCATGGGCTTGGCGCGCGCTTCTTTGTTCAGCCGGCTGTCCTCCTTGAAATCACCAGCAAGGGACCGGTACACATTACCGCGCAGCCCTTGCTTCCTGAGCGCCCGGTCCAGGCGTCTCGGCCTAAGCCACGCCCATTCAAGTGCTCGGGCTACCCCCCATAGGAGAAGCAAGGAGAAAGCGCCTATGAACAAATTCCATATCCACAGGATGGATCCAAATTGTGAAAATATTTGTTGCATCTAGTCTCTGTAGGGTGTTTCCCCGAGATTATAATATTCTTTTTTTTTCCTTTTTTTTTTTTTTTTTGAGGAATTAGAGTGGAAGAGGGATTATAGAGTGAGTGAGTGGGTATACAAATTTGGGGACGATGGAAGTGACGGTTTAAAAAGGAAGAGAACTGAAAGTGGAAAGTATGGCTTAGTTTCAGTGCGTATCCTCTGAGATATCTCAATTTTTACGTGACCGACGTGTCAGGTGCCTATTCGGGGAAACGTAGGGGGCAGTATTATTTGAGCTTTGAGATTCGTGCAGAAGGTATTTGAACTATTGAGATATTCCAAAAAGTCACGCAAATTTTAAGATATCTCAGAGGATGCGAATTCTGGAAACTAAGCCACGAGTTAAAAGATGGTCAACAAATATCGGGACCGTCAAGTCTTAGTCAGATATACGGGACATTTGCTTTAACGGTTCAGATTTAATATCATATTGAGTTGCGTTACCTTGGTCTTTTATGCTGTGTTGCTACGTATTCGGAGATCGGATTCCTACAGTACTTCAAAAATTAAAAGAATCTTGTAAATGATATTTCAAACTGGATTTATCAGAATTCTTATCGAATGGTTCCAATTCTTTAGGAGTTCCTGACCACGTTGGTCCCCATCTTATCCGATATATTTGTTTTATTTTTTTTCTTCAGATAATAGGAAAATGGGCAAAAGTTCAGAAGAGACGATTCAAATTATCTAATATTCAAATAAAAATTTAACGAAAGTATAATTAATTCTGTTTTTGTATAATAGGACAACTGATATATGTATGGAGTATGGACCGAAATTTTTATTAATATCCAAAAAAATTAATTAATTTCAAAAACTAACTCCCTCTGTGCTAGAATTCGAAATCTACCCAAACCGGAAAAAAAAATTACTGGTTTCAAACTAACTTTTCATTAATAAAAATTTCAGTTGCAAGTTTTTCCAAAACCGGTGATAATTTTTCTGGTTGTAGAACCAGTAAAAAATACACCGTTTTTTTATTCATGACTACCCAAATAAAAAGTTGAAATCAAGATTTGCATGATAAGACAGTTAAATCTGACTTTGAATTCAATATTATACATCATTTATTTATTGCACAATTATTGATTCTTGATAATACCAAAAAGTGTTGTCAGATCTTTCTAATATATTTTAGATTTAACACTAAATAGTTTGACCTATTATGAAATCCGCAACCGGTAAAAAAAAATTACTGGTTTTGAAGGTAGAAATTGGTGTTTTTTTACCAGTTTTAGAACCGGCAAAATTATCACCAGTTTTGAAAAGCTTGCAACCGAAATTTTTATTTTCGGAAAGTAGGTTTGAAACCGGTAATTTTTTTTCTTATTTGGATAGATTTCGAATTATTGCAGAGGGAAATAATTTTTGAAATTAATTAATTTTGGATATCAATAAAAATTTCGGGAGTATGGTCCCACCTAGGATATTAGGTCGTTTATTCAATTTGCTGCAGGTATACTAATCCAGATAGAGAAAGACGACCTTTATTCAATTTGCAATTAATCAACCACGTGTGATCGGAATGAATTCAAAGTAGGTCCGATGCTCATCAGACCTACTTTGGTTCGATGCATTGGATTGCATTAAGATTCGTGCATATCTGTTTTAATTTCCGTTTGCACAGATCGTAATGTTAATCCTACAGTGATAAATCTAATTGAACCTAAAAGTATGTCCGATGCCCATAGGACCTACTTCTATCTTGATCGGAATTAGATATCTGTCAAATGTGTGATGTCAGCGCTGGCGCAGGAGTCAGGACAAATGGTCTCCGTGGGGTTACTTAAATCCAGATTACTACAAAGGTTAATTCTAGGGATGCCAAATGCTCCAGATCTGAAATTGAATAAATGGAAAAAAAAAATTCTTTTTTTTTTTTTTTAAAACTCGGTAGGAAAAAAAAAATTCATATACGGATATTGAATAAGAAAAGGGAGGTGCTATTCTATTATTCTAAGAGCAATTTCAATAATGAGAACAGAGAATATTTCTTATGCTAATACTCAATTTACCCTTCTTTCTTAATACTATATATGAATATATAATCAATGGATAACTAACAAGAAAATTATCTCAAATATCTTTCATCTTTTTTTTTTTGGTACATATATAATAAAAATCAATCCTTCCTAATCGATATATCTGCTATGTCATTTACATCGGTCACTATCCTGTTTTTGCAAACTCCGTCAATTAAGACTATTTATGCCTTTATTTTGAGTTTATCTTTAGATTAAATGCAAATTTGTGTATCTGATCTATCTATCTAGAAAGAATAGAATGTTTTAATATTTGTGATATATAAGAATGCATTATGCAGCGCTTCAGAGGCTTTATAATTAATGTACAAAACCCATTATAAATATTTATAAACTTTATGATATATTATTAAGAACTAAAAATACATTATAAAGTTTATAAATATTTATAATGAAGTCGTTAATTAAAATGAACTTTTAATTTGAGTGGTCTCTAATTTTTTTTTTTTTTTTTTTGGCAACTCAAATGTCTTTGGCTTTCCTTTCAAATATCACTGTATTATGAGTCAAACAATAGAACTGGGTATGTGAATGTTGTAAATGACATGACATATATATATCGACTAGGAATGATTTGTTTCCATGTACAAATAAAAGAAGATGAAAGATATCTAATATAATTTCCATATTAGTTATTAGATTGATTACGTATCCATATATAGTAGAAGGACAAATTGGGTATTAACATAAGAAATATTCTCTCAGCTCTCATTATTGAAATGATTGTTCTTAGAATAGCACCTCCCATAAGAAAAAGAGATTCCGGATTCGGATAAATAGAACAAATAATTTTAAGATCCAGATCCGAAAATTTATTGAATAAAATAAAAGACGGATTAAAAAAAGATTCTTTTATTACTTATCAATTATCATGAAAGCTTTTTGCCCATCTTCCAATTAAAAAAATTAAAAATAAAAAGTTAAAAGCAGTGTTATCAAAATCGAATTGGATCGATAATTAGATTGAAATAACTGTACCTAACACCTTTACGATGCGTTTAGAATATCACATTTAATTCGTTTAGAATATCTTTTATGATATTCAACCGGTTATTTAACAATGCCACCTTATTCTAACCAGACATACAAATGAATGTACTATAAAGATATCAGTAGTTGTCCATCTCCAAAAGATGAGATCTGGATAAGAATGAAATTATAGGATTAGAAGAAAATTCAGATAAAATTTGGGTCTACTCAGATAAGTAAATACCGGTTAACTCTTTATTAAATTCTAAATGCAAGGTATCAAAAATAAATGAATTATGCACAGAAATAGTGGGTGAAGCTGAAATTTGAAATAAATTTGGGTAAAGACAGTAGCGGGTGCATTCCCCCCACTATTTGTTTAACCAAAAGTTAGTATTATGATCATTACTAAGAAGACTATTAATTCCTAAATTAATCATATTTATATCCTTAATTATCCCTAACCAAAACGAAGAACATCTCGTGACTGAAAGACCAAAATACCCATATTTGGCTTGCAAAATAGTTTTCCATTTGCCTATAACAATTGGGTTTTTGAATCGGATCCACCATTTAGCTAAAAATAATATATTCATTCTATTAATATATATTCAAAAGATATTAATTATAAATAATATAAAATTTTATACCTACTTGTGTTTATTTATTTATTTCATAATAATAATTGATAATATATTATTCATTATATTTTTTTTTTGCAAATTTTGTCAAATTTTTTTTATTAAAGACATTATACATCGTTATTGTAAAATTGCATCTTGATAGTTATCAAATAAAGTACAAAAATTGAATTGTTATATTTTTTTTCCCCATAAAATAAATTTAAGAGAAAATTATTCAAAATTTTAATAAAATAAGTATTTTTCATTTTGTTTCGATGTGTAATTTTAAAATATAACTATAAATTTGGTTTTAGATTGCCTTATTAAATATGTATGTGCAATTTTTTTATTGATGATATATAAAATTCACTAATGTCTTATAAATAATATGATTATTTTATAACAATGCTTAAATTTCGCACATATATAAGTATTTAAATATAGAGTCAAGTGGTCAAAAGTTTAATATAGAGTCAAGTGGTCAAAAGTTTAAGATTTATAAATTAATTTTAATGCTTTCATTTTTTGAATTCTCACTTGACTGTATATTAAATTAATTCAAAACTTTAAAAAATTTCACATGTAAACACATCAATTATTAGGTAGAAGGATTTGAACGGTTTGAATTCATCGTTTAAAGTCGATTCGATAAATTTTAGAGTCAAGTTCACATAAAGTTGGTTGAACTTAGGAGCACCCTAGTTCTACTCTAAAATCAGACCGTTAAAATAATTTAGGCGGAAAGGGAGGAAATAAACGCAGGAACCTGCTTGTTTTTGAGAAAAGCAGGGTTGAAATAGGTTCCGTATCTCCGTCCACTACCGAGCAATATTTGTTGACAATCTATCATTCTTTTGACACATGGCTTGGAAATTTGCAGGCCATACTTCTCTATTCGATCCTCCCCAAATAATACACACATTAATTTTATAACCACTGTTTTCTCACTGTAATACTGCATAAATAGAAAACAAATGAAACACCCCACTATCAAGATGCAACAAATACTTTTAGATTTTGGATCCAGCATGTGGATATGGAGTTTGTTCTTAGGCGCTTTTTCCTTGCTTCTCGTATGGGGAGCGGCCCAAGTACTTGAATGGGCGTGGCTTAGGCCGAGGCGTCTGGACCAGGCGCTCAGGAAGCAAGGTCTGCGGGGTACTGTGTACCGGTCTCTTACTGGTGATTTGAAGGAGAACAGCCGGCTCAACAAAGAAGCGTCCGCCAAGCCCATGCCATTTTCGCACGATATTGTCCCTCGTGTTGCGCCCCTGCTTCTTCGTAGCATGAAAGAATTTGGTGCGAACTGAGAAACCTTATTATTATTTTTATCTTAGTTTTGATGGGTGAATTACAAGGGAATTATCTTGCTCCTACTATGCTTCTACCATCTCTCTAAAGCTATTTTTCTTTATGGTCCTCCCAAAATTCAAAATTACCAAATTTGCTTCAAATTGCAATATCCCAAATTAAACTTCCTCACCAACGGATATAATATCATTGGCATAATCATTCATTGATGATCTTAACCTGTTGAATGAATATTGATTTCACTTTTAAAAAATACAGGCAAACAGTCTATTACTTGGATTGGGACCATGCCCAGAGTAACCATCAGAGATCCAGAATTAGTGAGAGAAATTCTATCCAATAAATTCGGACACTTTCATAAACAAAAAATAAGCCCATTCACTCGGCTATTAGTTAATGGCCTTGTGCTTTATGATGGAGAGAAATGGGCTAAGCACAGGAGACTTCTCAACCCTGCCTTTCATGTAGAGAAGTTAAAGGTAATTTATGTCATAAAAGAATAATTAGGGAAGTACTATATTCTTTCGACATGTACATGGTTCTTATTTTTGTGATCTCGATGCTTTGCTGCTAATTTGAACCTTCCATATAAAATTATTTCATTCGAGAGACTTCATTTGCACCTTATTTGTACTTGTGGATAAAATTAAAAATAGGAGCAACGTTGGTGGATAGTATTAGTGCCATGGGAACCCACTTGTTTGTGTTGAGTTCTATATAATCATGTATTAAATTGGTACTGCTGGTATCAGTTAATTATTAACATCGTTTTATCAATTCATAATCAAAATGAAAGTACAATATCTGTAGCGACCATTCAGTTTTAGGATGTCAAATTTAAATCCGCAAGTTTTAGAAAGAGAATTATGAATTTTTATGTTTTAAATATTGACAGTGTGGGTATAACACTTATATTATTCTTAATGGCAAGTCAATTAAAACTTTTTCCTTTTCAGATGATGCTACCAGCATTCTCTACCTGCTGTGGTGAGTTAATTGACAGATGGGAGAACTCAGTGGGGTCCAATGGATCATTTGAGATGGATATTTGGCCAGAGATGCAAAATTTAACAGGAGATGTCATTTCGAGGGCAGCATTTGGCAGTAGTTACCTGGAAGGGAGACGCATTTTCCAGCTGCAAAGTGAGATGGCTGAGCTTCTCGTGAAAACTGCTCCTTACTTGTTCTTGCCTTTCAACTGGTACGAGTCCATTTACCTTGTAATTTTGGCTTTTATTTAAAAAATAATTTTGAAATTTGTGATAAGTTTCATGATTTGGGAACAGGAAAATATGAAGTGCAGCAGCTGACCAATTTTCTTCTGCCGTATTATGGCCTTTCATATGTACTATTACTATAAAATTTGTGGAAATTGTGTAGCATAGAAATAAACATATATTACCGGGGTGCTTGTCAATATTCTATTCAAGAATTGTGAAAGGATATTGGGTTTCGTTCACTGGTATCACAGGTACCTACCAACTGAAAACAATAGGAGGATGAAACAGATCGGAAGAGAGGTCCAAACACTGCTCAGGGGTATAATTGCAAAAAGGGAGAAGGCCATCCAAAATGGGGAGGCCACAACAGATGACCTGCTCGGTCTTTTGTTGGAATCAAACATGAGGGAAATGGGGCAAAACGGGAAATCGGACTCAAGTCTCGGCATGACAACTAACGATGTGATAGAAGAGTGCAAACTATTTTATTTTGCGGGACAGGAGACCACATCAGTACTGCTAACCTGGACTATGGTTGTGTTGGGCATGCATCCTGAGTGGCAAGAGAAGGCGCGCGAGGAGGTCTTGCAACATTTTGGGAGGAATAAGCCAGATTTCGATGGCTTAAGCCAACTAAAAATTGTGAGTTTTAAATATTAATTATGTGGAAGCAGAGAGATCATTTTGCCACCTTGTGCTAACTGCTAAAGATGGACTAATTTTGTTTTCACATTATTAGAAGCGCATTTTTTTTAATTGAAATATGATTATGTGTCCAATGGTAGAAAATATGATTCCATACCTTACAACAATAGTTGCTCAAACTCCAAGTCAATTATCTTAACTTTTTATGAACTCAGAAGGGGTAACTTCCTACTATAATGTTTGCTATAATAGTTGCTCTGAGAAATCACCCTTACATTTTTGTTAAATAGAGGATAAAATATATTGTATTGGAGATAATAGTATGTGTGAATTGTAGGAAGTGATTAGCATTGTAATGGTGGTAGGTAGGAGATGCTTAGTAGAGTTGTTTAGTATTAATCGTAATCAAGTCTATAAATAGATGTCATGTCATTGTAATCAAACACACTAGTTCAATACAAATTCTCTCTTTTCATGAATTCTATTATATTCATATTCTTAAAATTTAATTTCAATTTTAATTTATTAATTAGGTGACCATGATACTATATGAGGTGCTTCGCCTGTACACTCCATTTATTATTATTAACCGTCGAACATACAAAACCATGCAACTTGGAGATGTAATTATCCCACCTGGTGTGATTCTAGGATTGCCACTACTATTAATCCATCATGATCCTGACATATGGGGCCCTGACGCAACTGAGTTCAAACCAACACGGTTTTCCGAAGGTATCTCAAAGGCAACAAAGGATGGGCAGTTAGCCTTCTTTCCCTTCGGGTGGGGCCCACGTATATGCATTGGCCAGAATTTTGCACTTCTTGAGGCTAAGTTGGGGTTGAGTTTGATTCTCCAGCATTTCAAATTTGAGCTGTCAGAAAAATACCAGCATGCTCCGTACACTGTTATTACGTTACATCCTCAGTACGGTGTACCAATTAAGTTCAATAGGATATGATTGACACCGATTTTACGGTAATAAATATTTTATTGAATAATGTAGGATTAGTTATCCTGGGTAGTTTTGAATAGCTTATTCAAAAATTACTAGTGGAGATAATCAATCTTTGGTGTACTTAGTTGTAAAGACAATGTTGTCGTTGTTGGAGGTCGCTTACAACAATGTTGTCGTTGTTGGAGGTCGCATGTTTGAAATCCGGATGTTGGATTTCTTGTGAATTTTAAATAATTAGGTGGTTGACCTCAACTTTTTCTAAAATAGAATAATTGTGGAATTTTACTATCTACTACTAGAGACGAAAATGTGCAACTTTTTTTTGTCTCCCTGATTTGTCCAGTTCTCTTGATCTTTGCCTCTGGATTTCATTCTCCATTGCAAGCCAGTGCGCCAATGCAGCTAGGGGTGTTCATTGGGTCTGGTTTAATCGGTTTTGGACCAAACCAAATTAGATCGGTTCAAACGGTTCGGTTTTTTCAGTTTAATAATTCAGTTCGGTTTGGTTTGGTTTGAAATTTTCAGAACCGAAATAACCGAACTGAGCGAACTTTTATATATTATGAATTTGGTTCGGACTGCCCCGGTTTATTTGTTAATATTCCGGTTTATTTCTTAATCAATTGCTTTAAATATTTTAGTTTATTTCTTAATATCCCAATTTATTTCTTAATACTCCAATTTATTTCTTAATATATTTCGGTTTATTACAAAATAATTTCTTTAAATTAAAAAATTGATATATTTCGGTTTAAACCGAACAAACCAAAATAAAACATTGGTTCGGTTCGGTTCGGTTCTATTTTTAAAACCGAATTAAAACTTTGGTTTGGTTTGAACCGAACCGAACCGATGAACACCCCTAAATGCAGCCTAGATTGGAGATATTTTAAACTCACCAAAATTGTTATATGAGATATAAAACTTATTATCATTTGCATAGGCATTAACTTGTTACTTGTTAGTGCTAATTCAAAAAAAAATATCAAATATATTATTCATAAAAATTGAATTTATGCTCAAAGCTACTCATAAAATTATATTAAGTAGGTACTAAAAAGATCATTTAAGTTAGGATCACAAAGTAGGAATATGTTATTGTGAAAAATGATAGGAGCTGCATGCTAGGTTGCTATTGTCTAGCTGCCGCTTTGTTGCTCTGACCAGTACCTGTAGAAACCGGTGTTTTTTTTATCGGTTCTAAAAACGGAAAAATTATCACTAGTTTTGGAAGGCTTGCAGCCGGAATTTTTATTTTTTTAGTAGGTTTGAAATCAGTAAAAAAAATTTCTGGTTTGAGTAGATTTCTAATTATAGTGCAGAAGGAAGTAGTTTTTAAAATTAATTAATTTTTTTGGATATTAATAAAAATTTCGGGAGTATGGACCCACCTAGGATATTAGGTCGTTACAAGTTTTAATGATGACAAGTTGCTGAAGGTATACTAATCCAGATAGAGAAAGAGGACCTGTTTTATTCAATTTGCAATTAATATATCAACCACGTGTGATGGGAATGAATTCAGAGTACTTTAGTTCGATGGTGTAGTGACCATTGGATTGCATTAAGATTCGCGCAAACTATATTGAAATTTGTCCATGTCTGTTTCAATTTCCGTTTGCACAGATCTTAATATTAATGTATGGTGATAAAGCTAATTGAAACTAAAAGTAGGCCCGATGCTCGTAGGACCTACATCTATCTCGATTGGAATTAGATATCTGTCAAATGTGTGATGTCAGCGCTGGCGCAGGAGTCAGGACAAATGTCTCCGTGGGAGTTACTTAAATCCAGATTAATACAAAGGTTAATTCTAGGGGTGTCAAATGCTCCAGATCTCAAATTGAATAAACGGAAAAGAAAATTCAGATACGGATATTGAATAAGAAAAAGAGATTCCGGATTCGGATAAATAGAACAGATAATTTTAAGATCCAGATCCGGAAATTTATTGAATAAAATAAAAGACGGATTAGAAAAGGATTCTTTTATTACTTATCATGAAAGCTTTATGCCCATCTTCCAATTAAGAAAAATAAAAAAGTTAAAAGCAGTGTTATCAAAATCGAATCAGATCGATAATTAGACTGAAATAACTGTACCTAGCACTTTTACAATTCGTTTAGAATATCACATTTAATTCGTTTAGAATATCTTTTATGCTATTCAACCGGTTATTTAACAATGCCACCGTATTCTAACCAGACATACAATGAATATACTGTAAAGATATCAGTAGTAGTTCATCTCCAAAAGATGAGGTATGGATAAGATGAAATTATAGGATTAGAAGAAAATTGAGATAAAAGTTGGGTCCACTGAGATAGGTAAATACCGGTTAACTGTCTATTAAATTCTAAATGCAATGTATCAAAAATAAATAAATTATGCACAGAAATAGTGGGAGAAGCTGAAATTTGAAATAAATTTAGGTAAAGACAGTAGAGGGTGCATTCCCCCCACCATTTGTCTAACCAAAAGTTAGTATTATGATCATTACTAAGAAGTCTATTAATTCCTAAATTAACCATATCTATATCCTTAATTATCCCTAACCAAAATGAAGAACATCTCGTGACAGAAAGACCAAAATACCCATATTTGGCTTGCAAAATAGTTTTACCTTTGCCTATAACAATTGGGTCTTTGAATCGGATCCACCATTTAGCTAAAAAGAATATATTCATTCTATTAATATTCAAAAGATATTAATTATACATAATATAAAATTTTATCCCTACTTATGATTATTTATTTATTTCATAATAATAATTCATTATATTTTTTTTGCAAATTTTGTCAAAAATTTTTTTATTAAAGACATTATACATCGTTATTGTAAAATTGCATCTTGATAGTTATCAACTAAAGTACAAAAATTGAATTGTTATATTTTTTTTCCCCATAAAATAATTTTAAGAGAAAATTATTCAATATTTTAATAAAATAAGTATTTTTCATTTTGTTTCGATGTGTAATTTTAAAATATAACTATAAATTTGGTTTTAGATTGCCTTATTAAATATGTATGTGCAATTTTTTTATTGATGATATATAAAATTCACTAATGTCTTATAAATAGTATGATTATTTTATAACAATGCTTAAATTTCGCACATATATAAGTATTTAAATAAATTAGGAATTAAATCAGTTGACCCAACGGTTCTTTTATTGTTAATCCGAAACTTCACCTATTATTTATCCCGTTATATGTTATGCTTAATATGGCGTAGATTTGTTACTGACTAAATTATGTTTGTTTCTGTACCGTTGAGTACAGTACCTAATTTTCACTCAATAAAATGAAATATTACCTATTAGTTTCTGTACAGTTGACAAATTAAGAAAATATTTCTGTTGTCATTTAAAAGGGAAAAAAAAACATATGCAACTCATTGGTTTTCAGAGTTAAAATTGCAATTCATATTGTATTATCTTAGATAAAATAGCCCTCATATTTGAATATAGATTTAAGGAACCTGATAACCGCCCTCTAGATTTAATATCTGATCAAATTTCTCAATTATAATTATTTTTACCAGGATCACTTTCTTGTTATTGTATTTAATTACAACTAGCGCTAATTGGCGCGTACAAGTTTTTAACATACACGCAAGTTCTTAATTAAAACTTAGCATATTAAGTTTTTATACATAACATATTAAGAAGAAGAAAAAAATAAGGACACAAATATAACTCAAAAGTAATTTATCATAGATCTAATTTGAAAAAATAAAATCGAGTAGAAGATTTTCGTAGTTTTAGATTAACAAAATTACTTACATATCGTCGGAAAAATAGACGAGATTAATCAAAGGAAAAATAAAAGAGTTGGTGACGGTTAATAAAAAGTTCAAAGTGCGGTATTTATTTATAACGTATCAAGATTTTATATCTAATATATGAAGTCTTTAAACCTAGCATATCAAGAAAAAAAATAGTAACAAGAATACAACTCAAAAGTGCTTCGTCATAGATCTAATTTGAAAAACAAAAATTAAATTGAAGACGTTCGTAGATTTACATTGACAAACTTTCTCACATATTGTCAGAAAAGGAGACAAGAATACTCACATTTCTCACATATCCCTCAAAAATATCAAAACTCTGTACTTCTTTCTCTAATATTCATAAATCATATTTACCCTTAAAAATTTTAAAAACTCACAAATTTAACAAAAAAAGTTATAGTAAAAACCCACTTTAAATTTACTCCTTATAAAAAAAAAAATACATAGTATGAGTGGCATGGTGCAAAAACTAATGGTTTATTTTCTTACTTGTGATTTGCAAACAAGCGTATGTCTAAATATTATTGTGATTGCGTCAAATAAAAAGACTAAATATTTTTCTTACACAATACATATTTATTTTTATTTAAACAAAGATAAAAATGAGTATTTTATTAATTTAAAATAGTAAATGCAATAATTTAAATAAATTTGCGAGAGTTTAAAATTGAGAAGGATAAATGTTATATTGTGAATTTCAAAGGAAGAATTAAATATGTAATTTAAAAAAAAAAAATTAAGAGACGTGAAATTCCTAGGAAAGGAGCTACAGGCCTTGGGCAGGAAGGGCAAACCGCAAATTAACATGATATAAAATCAGACCGTTAAAATAATTTAAACGGAAAGGTCATATTTGGTTGTAGATCAAGTGGTGGAGTAAGCTCTCTATTTTTATTTTTAAGAAGTCAAATGAAAAGTAAATTTGATAGAATAAGATAAAGTAATATTTAAGTTAATTCAAAGTAACTTATTTTACTTAAGGATTTTGCAGTTAGAATAACATCATGTAATATTTTGTTTCTCTTTATTAGTTTACTCTATCAAACTCTAATCAAATATAATTATTTTAATCTGTTTTAATTCAGAATAAAAAAATTATTCAGAAGTTTGATAAAAAGGATGAAATAAACACAGCAACCTGCTTGTCTTGAAGAAAAACAGGGTTGAAATAGGCTCCGTGTCTCTGCCGACTGCCGAGCACTGTTTGTTGGTAATCTATCATTCTTTTGACACATGGCTTGGAAATTTGCAGGCCATACTTCCCTATTCGATCCTCCCCAAATAATACACTCATTAATTTTATAATAATCACAGTTTTCCCACTGTAATACTGCATTAAATAGAAAACAAATTTCATAAGCTCGGCGAAACACCCCACGACCAAGATGCAACAAATATTTTTAGATTTTGGATCCAACATGTGGATATGGAGTTTGTTCTTAGGCGCTTTTTCCTTGCTTCTCGTATGGGGAGCGGCTCAAGTACTTGAATGGGCGTGGCTTAGGCCAAGGCGTCTGGACCTGGCGCTCAGGAAGCAAGGTCTGCGGGGTACTGTGTACCGGTCTCTTACTGGTGATTTGAAGGAGAACACCCGGCTCAACAAAGAAGCGTCCGCCAAGCCCATGCCATTTTCGCACGATATTGTCCCCCGTGTTGCGCCCCTGCTTCATCGCAGCATGAAAGAATTTGGTGCGAACTGAGAAACCTTATTATTATTTTTATCTTAGTTTTGATGGGTGAATTACAAGGGAATTATCTTGTTCCTACTATGCTTCTACCATCTCTCTAAAGCTATTTTTCTTTATCGTCCTCCCAAAATAAAAAAATACCAATTTTGCTTCAAATTGCAATATCCCATCACCAACTGATATAATATCATTGGCATAATCATTCATTGATGATCTTAACCTGTTGGATGAATATTGATTTCACTTTTAAAAAATACAGGCAAACAGTCTATTACTTGGATTGGGCCCATGCCCAGAGTAACCATCAGGGATCCAGAATTAGTGAGAGAAATTCTATCCAATAAATTTGGGCACTTTCATAAACAAAAAATAAGCCCATTCGGTCGGCTATTAGCTAACGGCCTTGTGAGTTATGATGGAGAGAAATGGGCTAAGCACCGGAGACTTCTCAACCCTGCCTTTCATGTAGAGAAGTTAAAGGTAATTTATGTCATAAAAGAATAATTAGGGAAGTACTATATTCTATATTCTTTCGACATGTACATGGTTCTTATTTTTGTGATCTCCGTGCCTTGCTGCTAATTTAAACCTTCCACATAAAATTATTTCATTCCAGAGACTTCATTTGGCACCTTATTTGTACTTGTGGATAAAATTAAAAATAGGAGCAATGTTGGTGGATAGTATTATTGCCATTAGAGTATGAATTTTGCCCCGGGGCGTGCCCTGCCCGTGCCCGTGCCCGTCCTGCCCGTGCCCGTGCCCATGCCCGTCCTGCCCGTGCCCGTGCCACGGGCACCCACGGGCACACGGGCACACGGGCACACGGGCACACGGGCACACGCGTTAAACGGGCCGGGACTTGAATTTTTTTTTCCCCGCCCAGTGATCGCTCGCCCGCCGTGCCCGTGCGCCCGTTTGCCCGTGCCCGTGCCCTGCCCGTGCCCGTGCCCGTTTTTTTTTTTTTTTTTTTCGGAAATTTTTTTGAATTTTGAATTTCAAATTTCCCCCGGACCCCGGGCCCCCTTGCTCGGCCCCCGCCCGGACCCCCTTCCCATTTTTTTTTTTAAAAAAAAAAAAAAATTCAAAAATGAGATATATTTTTTTAAAACTTTAAACGGCCATAACTTTTGCTAGGAACGTCGGATTGACGCGTATGACGTCAATTCGGAAAGGGGAGGAGGAGACGGTGCCAAAAAACGTCGTTTAGTGCCTAAAAAATTAAGTTTAAGGTTTTTAGTGCCAAAAAACGTCGTTTAGTGCTAAAAAATGTCGTTTATTTTTTAATCTATTGTTTTAAAATAAGAACTTAATTATTTAAATTAATTGATTTAAGAAATTTTTAATTTATATTTTATTATAATAAAAATTATCGAGTTACAATCATGTCAAATGAATTTAAATTTGTATGAATTTGGATTTATAATTTATTGGTATGAATTTCGATTTATAATTATTTATAATTTGAATTTATAAAAAAAACAGAAAAAAAAACAGAAAAAAACAGTAAAAAAAAAAAAAAAAAAAAAAAAAAAGCCCTGCCTGTCCTGCCCCCGGTGCCCGGCCCGTCCTGCCCCCGCGCCTGTGACGGCACACGGGCATTACACGGGCAGGGCAGATTTTTTTTTTTTTTTTTTGCCCGTGATGCCCGGCCCGTGGTGCCCGTGTGCCCGTGACGCCCGTGCCCGTGCCCGCCCGTGCCCGTGCCCGCCCGTGACCCGGCCCGTCCTGCCCGGCCCGTTTGTAATTCACTAATTGCCATGGGAACCACTAGTTTTTGATGAGTTCTATATAATCATGTATTATATTGGTACTGCTGGTATCAGTTAATTATTAACATCATTTTATCAATTCATGATCAAAATGAAATTACAATATCTGTACAAACCATTCAGTTTAAGAATGTCAAATATAAATCCGCAAGTTTTAGAAAGAGAATTATGAATTTTTATGTATTAAATATTGACAGTGTGGGTGTAACACTTGTATTATTCTTAATGGCAAGTCAATTAAAACCTTTTGCTTTTCAGATGATGCTACCAGCATTCTCTACCTGCTGTGATGAGTTAATTGACAGATGGGAGAAATCAGTGGGGCCCGATGGATCATTTGAGATGGATGTTTGGCCAGAGTTGCAAAATTTAACAGGAGATGTCATTTCAAGGGCAGCATTTGGCAGTAGTTACCTGGAAGGGAGACGCATTTTCCAGCTGCAAAGTGAGATGGCTGAGCTTCTCATGAAAGCTGCTCCTTACTTGTTCTTGCCTTTCAACTGGTACGAGTCCATTTACCTTGTAATTTTGGCTTTTATTTAAATAATAATTTTGAAATTTGTGATAAGTTTCATGATTTGGGAACAGGAAAATATGAAGTGCAGCAGCTGACCAATTTTCTTCTGCCGTATTATGTCCTTTCATATGTACTATTACTATAAAATTTGTGGAAATTGCGTACCATAGAAATAAACATATAGTACCGGGGTACTTGTCAATGTTCTATTCAAGAATTATGAAATGATATTGGGTCTCGTTCACTGGTATCACAGGTACCTACCAACTGAAAACAATAGGAGGATGAAACAGATCGGAAGAGAGGTCCAAACACTGCTCAGGGGTATAATTGCAAAAAGGGAGAAGGCCATCCAAAATGGGGAGGCCACAACAGATGACCTGCTCGGTCTTTTGTTGGAATCAAACATGAGGGAAATGGGGCAAAACGGGAAACCGAACTCTAGTCTCGGCATGACAACTAACGATGTGATAGAAGAGTGCAAACTATTTTATTTTGCGGGACAGGAGACCACATCAGTACTACTGACCTGGACTATGGTTGTGTTGGGCATGCATCCTGAGTGGCAAGAAAAGGCACGCGAGGAGGTCTTGCAACATTTTGGGAGGAATAAGCCAGATTTCGATGGCTTAAGCCGACTAAAAATTGTGAGTTTTAAATATTAATTATGTGGAAGCAGAGAGATCATTTTGCCACCTTGTGCTAACTGCTAAAGATGGATTAATTTTCTTTTCATAATAATAGAGGCGCATTCTTTTTAAATGAAGTATGATTATGTGTCCAATGGTAGAAAATATGATTCCATACCTTACAACAGTAGTTGCTCAAACTCCAAGTCAATTATCTTAACTTTTTATGAACTCAGAAGGGGTAACTTCCTACTATAATAGTTGCTTTGAGAAATCACCCTTACATTTTGTTATTCATATTCTTAAAATTTAATTTCAATTTTAATTTATTAATTAGGTGACCATGATACTATATGAGGTGCTTCGCCTGTATACTCCATTTATTATGATTGCCCGTCGAACATACAAAACCATGCAACTTGGAGATGTAATTATCCCACCTGGTGTGATTCTAGGATTGCCACTATTATTCATCCATCATGATCCTGACATATGGGGCCCTGACGCAACTGAGTTCAAACCAACACGGTTTTCCGAAGGTATCTCAAAGGCAACAAAGGATGGACAGTTAGCCTTCTTTCCCTTCGGGTGGGGCCCACGGATATGCATTGGTCAGAATTTTGCACTTCTTGAGGCTAAGTTGGGGTTGAGTTTGATTCTCCAGCATTTCAAATTTGAGTTATCAGAAAAATACCAGCATGCTCCATACACTGTTCTTGCCTTACATCCTCAGTACGGTGTACCAATTAACTTCCACAGGGTATGATTGGCACTGATTTTACGACAATAATTATTATAATATTGTGTAATGTAGGATTAGTTATCCTCGGTAGTTTTGAATAGCATCATTAAAAAAGAATAGTGGAGTTATTTGGTCTAGTGGCAATGACAATGATCTCCGTGTTGAAGGTTGTATTTTCGAAATCCGGATGAAAGATTTTTTGTGGATATTAAATAGTTAGGTGGGTTTACCTCCAACTTTTACTAAATAAAATAAATGTGGAATGTTACTATGTATTAGAGATGAAAATATGCAACTTTTTTTGTGTCCCTGATTTGTCCAGTTCTCTTGATCTTTGCCTCTGGATTTCATTCTCCATGATTGCCTATGAAATTAAATCCTGATTTAATAGATGAATGAAAAAAAAAGTAAGATTCCTTGATCATGGTAGGTCCTGCTATTTATCATTTGGCAAATCAAGCAATTGAACAACACAACTGAAAGAACTTTAGGAGGGATTAAATGTGGTATATATAGATATTCACCAAAACTGTTTCTTTACTTTTTTTGAGAAAAAATAAGGGTCACGCCGTCATTTGATTAGCGGATTGAGTTACATGAGATGTATATCTCAATCAAAATAAGATACAATTGGCTCAATATATTTGAGCCTGTGAAAGAAAATAAAGCCTAACAAACTAGAAAGGGTAAAATTGGAAATAAGAAGAAAAAAACGAAAGTGCAGCAAAGTTGGATGAGACATCTGATGCTGATACCGAAAAAAAAACAGAAAAAAAAAAAAATTTCCCGGCCTTGCCCGTCCTGCCCCCGAGCCCATGGCGGGCACGGGCATTACACGGGCAGGGCGTGATTTTTGAAATTTTTGCCCATGATGTCCGTGCCCGTATGCCCGTGTGTCCGTGACGCCCGTGCCCATATCCGCCCGTGCCCGCGCACCGCCCGCGCCCGTGGGGCCCTACCCGGCCCTTCCGTAGAACTCTAATCTTTACCATGTGCCCCGTGCCCGCGCACCGCCCGCGCCCGTGGGCCCTACCCGGCCCTTCCGTAGAACTCTAATCTTTACCATGTGCTGCAAATGATGTCACGATAAATCATGTTGACACGTGGCGACATTTAAGTGGCTGTGTGCTTGATTGGGGACACCTGGAGCGCTGAGCACCGTCTTAGTCTGTTTCTTTTAAAGCAGCTTAGTCTTAGTGGGCCTCCTGTTGGACAATGATACGTCATGCACCCTTGTGCTGTGCTCTCATCTCTAATCATCTCATCTCATTCATCATTAATTCATTACTTGAATTGAATGTTGTTGAGGGGTCCCACCTGTCAGAGACTCTGAGAGGAATATTCAAATGAGGAAGAATCTATCTTAAATAGTTTAGTCAACCATATCTATAAGTAATCAAAGAACACAGCAAGCAGCACAGGCACACAGTCAACTTATTTTATCATTTCCCAATAATTTTGTGTAATAAAATTTTCATAAAACAAACTTGCATTCTTTGGTTCGGATGTTTTCAAATAATTGAAAAAAAGAAATAGAAATTTGGGTGTATTAATTGTGGAGGCAGCTAGCCTAGCATGATCATATTGAGACGTCATATCAGCCTTCGGTCCACCCAATTCACATATTTTTGCTATTTAACTAACACAACTTTTTATTTCAATAATGACCGAATCTTTGTTTTATAGTGCAATTTTGTTTTCTTGTATGAGTGCTTTCTCAATAAAGAAAAGCCGCTCTCCAGTGCTTACTGCTTAGGTTGAGTGTGAGGTCGGATGCATGTCTTCACAATTATTAACAAATAAAATAATGTATGTCCTGTAAGTCGTGTTACTAATAATTGACAAAACAAATATTTTCTTCCGTCTTCTTCTTCTTCTTCTTCTTCTTCTTTTCTTTTACCATTTTTCATTTTAAAATTTAAGATATGCCAGCGGCACAAGCTCGGTCGAGCTTCAATTGAGAGAAAAATTATTCAATTTAGAGCAGGTCAGATGAGCATCAAATTTATTTTTCAATTCGATGGGCTTCAAGACCGTCCGAATCTGTTTTCATCGGACCTACTCCGCTCTATATTTCAATGACTAGATTTTTTTTTAAATATTTTTTTTTGAAGCTAGTGGTATCTATATACCAGTTTTATTACATAAAGCATCACTAAAATGACCCAAATAACACAAATTTAATTCTCAGGTCTCCTCCTATATTATCTTTGAACCCAGCAGCCTCAAAACATCTCAAATAGACCTTAGAAAAAAAAAAATCACCTCCTTCGTTATTAAGTGTTCTTCGTCATAACAATCTTTTTATACCAAAATGATTGTTATACGGAAGGGGAGTGCTATACTGAGAGCATGTTTTATAATTTTGAGAGCTCACATAAATTTTTTCTTCAAATTCCGATTTTGTCCTTCCATCCTCTATCTAACCCAATTAATAGTAGAAGAATTAATAAAGGAAATACATAAAAGTTACTTTTTCTTTCTCCGGAGTGATTGACGCATGGACTGAATCTTAATTACCCTTTCTTCTTCATACATACATATATATTCTTACAATTTTTGTATGCTATCTATGTTATGAATCTTCCAGTGTGAAACTGAATCAAACCAAAAGGTATTTAAAATGTATTTATTCAAGTGTCACTGTTCAGCTTACGTTCATATAGATGGATGTGATCAACAAGGAAGAATACGGGGCCATTGATAATATACTACATAGAGTATGCAATTGAATTTTCTTTGAATTGACATTTGTCAAAGACCATAACTATTTGAAATTTAATTTGATTTTCCGTTATGCAAAGTTCATTCAATTAATCACTAGTACAAACCAAATTTGTGTCAGATCAATTTCGTTATTTTTATTATGCAATCTTGATTAGAGATGTTTAACCTTAAGTTCTCAAATGGTAAATACCCGGAGTCACAGTGCTTTACTACTTATAAAAGTAGGTTTGAGTCGTTGTATCAAATTTGCTCTCTTGGACCATCTTTCTTTCGCATTAAAATTGTACATTCAGTTTCGTACTTAGGACAGACATTGTTATTTGGTGTTAATATGACACTTGTTTTCATGTTAGAAACTTGGCATTAACTATTTAAAAATGGCAAGTAAAAACAGTCCCGGTACCGTTAGTATGGTTGCTGGTACAAAACTCCATATCAGCAGGTTGCTAGTACGATTGTAGTTATATAGAACAGACACTCAAGCAATCAGGCCGGCAACTGAAATGATTTCTTTTGTATAATTCAATTTTATTTCTTTCCTCCTATCATTCAGGGGAAGAAAAGGTAATTTTTTTTCATTTCCTTCATTAATTCTTTTTTTTAATTGAGGTAGAGAGAGGGTGGAAGGACAAAATCGGTATTTAAAAAATAAATTTCTCGTAGCTCTCAAAATTAGAAAAGATGCCCTCAGTATAGCACTACCCTATACGGAATTCAAAGTCTACGAACACAAATAATGAGCACATAATAGTTGGGTATTTAATATAGAATATTACAAAATTCTTTTTCCTACTTGCCCTAACCTTTACTAAGGCTTTGTTATTGTTTGGTATTAATACGAATAAAAGTTTACAAAAATATTGGATTAGTATAAATATCTATATCGGGCTTCATATGCTAATATGAAAAAGTATTGGATTATCAATCATTATCTGCAAGAGAAGAGAAGAATGGTACAAGTACTAAGCCCAAATAGAAATATAAGCCCAAAACCCTTTTATGTTAAAATTTTATTTGCACCGGTTCTCGATTCGACTCTCTTCCCTCCGTCTCACTTTCGACTTTCGACTTTTCGAGTCTTCGACCAAAATGGTTCTTCTCTAGCACTCCTCTTTCTCTCTCTCATTCTATGGAGCTCCAATCAGAAGAAAATGGTGATAAAATCTCAATCGACAACACCACCACCACTCTCGGTCGATCCAACGTCTCATCCAACCCTACCGTATCACGACGCCACGTGTCGCTGACGCTCACCCCCGAATCGACGATCTCTTTTGAAGTAATCGGAAAGAGCCCTATCTTGATTCTGACCAATGGTTGCAAGAAAGTTTGTAGATGTGGCGAGAAGGGAGAGCTTAGAGACGGAGATAGGTTGTCTCTGTCAATACAAAGCCCGAGTTTTTGGGTTGTGAAGAGAGAGGTAGAGAGGTCGATTTTGGAGGCAGTGAAACGGAGAGAGAGGAGGACTATGGAGAGGAGAAGGGAGAGAGAGGAGAGAGGAGAGAGAAAAAGAGGAAGTGGGACCAAATGGGGAATTTGATTTGGAACTTGAGGCAGAGAGCTTAGATTTGTCAAACATTGATCCTGTTGAAGGTAACTTTACCAGTTTCTGTTGTTAAGTTATGCTTTAAGATTTTCACTATATTTGGACCAAATATGTGAACTACTCTTTCTTATTCATCTCTAATTCCCTTTCTATATAGTATGCATATACCATTGGTTTTTTAGCATTTCATCGAACAGTGTGCATGTAATGATTACTGAACTTACTATACCAACACATAAGATAAGATTCGATTGGTTAATGACATGCTTCATTGTGTGAAAATCGTATTATGATACTTATTGAAAACCACTTGATTTCAATATTTAATATTGCAACTTAAAGTAGAAATTGAAGATTGTACGTTGTACCATATATGTAGAATTCGGGTTTCTGGTCATGGGACATGAATTTGACAAGTACCCTACGGGCAAGATACGCCCAATGAAGAACTGGAATTGGTACCTTGACACACCAAAAGAAAATTCGGACTCTGAGAATGAAAAGGATGACATTACCAATGAGGCTAGCACATCGAAAAGCAAGAGCAGTAGTACAATAAAGAAAAGAGGCAAAGAAGGGGATGATAAGGACTGGACTGGAGAAAGTGAAGAAGAGAAGGACCTTATTGTAAAAGATGCAAGCAGTCTAGAAGGATCAAAGTATACAACGAGATCTAAAGATTTGAAAAAACCAAGAAAAGAGACGGTCAAAGATGAGGATGATTCCACGGCTGAAAATGAAGAGGTTCATGATGAAACCTTGGGGAAGAAGAAGAAGAAGAAGAAGAAGAGGAAGAAAAAGAGGAAGAGGAAGAGGAAGAAATGGATGAAGAAGAAGATTTTGTAGACGAAGAAGAAGTCAAAACCAGATTTGTAGTTTCCTTTGCCACTTTTGTCTTAGTTTAGATTTTGTTGTATCATAGTTTGTTTAGAGTTCTTTTAAAAAAAAAAAAAAAATGTGATGCAAAAGACCATGGATACCTCGGACCACAATACTTGATAGACAGGTATTAATTTGCGCTCTGTACCACAATGCATGTACCTTGTACCACTTGCACAGAGTTCTTAGAGTGTTCGTTGTGGATAATTTAGCTCTGTACCACAATGCATGTACCTTGTACCACTTGCACAGAGTTCTTAGAGTGTTCGTTGTGGATAATTTAACCACCGGGGCTGATAAGTGATCTGATCTCCTATGGAATTCATAGAAAGGTGAAGTGACTGCTAACTACCTCATAAGAGGAGGACCTGGTTCATGCGCGCAGTGTTGATTGCAGTAAGGTATTATGAGTCACTATGCAATGTTGGAACTATCGTTAAAATTGATACGAGCAAACATAATAGTTTCATCTTCTGAGAGAGAACACTCTTGTTTTTCTTTGTTTTTACGGATTTTGTTTCCTACTTCTTTTCTTCCTTTTGACCTTCTCCATTCCCCTTTGATTTATACAACCAGTCCAACCCAACATCCAAATCTTTTTATTCGATTTCAATATAAGAACGTCGAACGAGGAATTCGAACGCTGTCCACTTAAACCAGGTACATTTAAGAAACAAAAGGGCCACAGGGGTTGGCAATCGGTCACTAAATTTGTCGTACGATGCCAATAAATTTATTACATAATGACACTAACCAACAATGACCGTTTGGGAGCTGGTTTCGAAATTCGAAGATGTCATTGAACGATAGTAAAACGACCTCCGGATAGATAAGAGATTAATAGTGTCTTAATTGGTCCGTCAATGCCATAGAAAATCATAAAATAGTTTTCCGAAGAAATTGGTAAAGTTGATACCATCTTGAACCATATAATAAGAATTAATTAATTTACAATATAAGTCAGATTTCCAACATGTAATTCAGCTGATGTTGAATTCTTTGCCGAATATCTGTCTACAAAACAAAAGTTCAGAATATACACACACACACACACACACACACACACATATATACACCATTAATTGTAACATTAGCGGAACAAAATGGAAACTGTGTCAAAAAGGTTAAGCAGCACAGCACATGCACAGCCATTGGGGAATCTCTTATCCATCATCAACCTACCTACAATCGAGAAAAAGAAACACTGATTAATTTTTATCTCCTTAGCAATGAAAGTACATGCATGTATGCATTTAACTTACTTAGCTAGAAAGAAGAAAGAAAAAAGAAAAAAAGATACTTAGCTAGAAAGAAAAAAGAAAAAAGAAAAAAGAAAAAAGATAAACCCCTAATTGCTCCGAAACTTGTACAATTAATATGACACAGACGAATCACCACACCCATTTTCATCAAACATCGAAAAAACATATAGCTAGCTTACTTAATGCGTTAAATAAGTAGTGATACCACACCAAATTTGCAGATGAATAGCTAGAGTTGAGCACCGATTGATGACCATATATATATATATGCGCGTGCGATGCACTAGCTATTAGCTAAGGCGAACCGAAGAATCCTACATGTTCAACCAACTCATCTACTTCTCCCCATTCTTCGACATCAGGGCGAGGGTTAATCTTGGGCCCACCATTACCAAGCTGCTCGACGGACTCTTCCTTGACCAACTCATCCCAAATCAAATCCTCGCTGATGCCTTCTATTTCTCCCAACCCCTCCTGATCAGTACTGTCAACACTATCCAACAACAACTTCTCAATATCTTGCAGACTGTTCTGTCCCAGCAATCTTCGTTTCTTCATACCATTTAGCTGTACCTTCTCTTTATCCCATCCCGCCGCCAATTGTTGCACAATCTCCTGATTTTTTATTGCGTGTGCTAGGAACGACATGGTTTGCCCTTGCCGCTTCTCTGTTCCCTGTTCACAAGTAATTAAATGAAATAACCAATTTAATTATATTATATTGATTATTGAGAAATGAGAACAGAACAGAACAGATCTTAATTATTTGGGTTAATTAATTAAGTTGATTCATACCAGACACATATATACATGGCTAGCTATTGTCTAGGACTAGCTACATACCTGCACACGCTGCTCCATCTCAATCATCTCTTTGCGCGAGCTTTGTTGCTGCTGCCTTAGTTTAATTATCTCTATCATCAGCAAATTACGGTCTCTCTTCAGCTTGTCAATTTCGGCTTCGACACCAAAGTCTCCCAACTCAACGCATGTGGCAGCGGAATTAGAATTAGTCGTACTGCTACTGCTACTGCTGCTGCCAGATATACCGCGTCGGCGCCTGATGTTTTTCAACAGGTGGCGCTGGCCCCATAAGAAATCCTCATTTGCAAATTCGCATCTGTCAGGATCAACCTTCTTGAAACCCTACATACAGTTTGCAATTTCTATATCAACATTATTTACTTACTAGACAAATTAATAAAACTTGGTAAAATAGAATTAGAAAAGAGTTAGGTGATAAATTAATTAAGTCATATGCACACACATACGTACATAGGTGTTGAGCTGGCGGATAAAGGAAGAGAAGTTGGAATGCTTGAAATATCTTGGAAGAAGCATGGCCGAGAACCGGTGCGGGTCCCAAACTACAAAGCTATTCTTTGCTGGGCTCCAAGAGACGATGTCGGCGGTGGCGGGATCCCCGACCATGTCGAATGTTTTATTAAGAAACGGCACCGGCCCCGCCTCGTGTAGACCCTCCTTAGGCTGTGGCACACATGCTATCATCTCTTCTATCTCTATCGCTTCTTCATCTTCTTCCTTCTTCACTGACACAAACTGCTGCTGTCGCTCCATATCTATTTTGGAAAAATGGTAATATGCTTGCTTCTGGGCTTAGGCGGTGCTTTCTCTTGATGCTGTTTCTATTTGTTTGTGGGTAGGTGAGCCGTGAGCTGCTTAAATGAGGGACGGGGACCAATTTCTAGAGTTTTTTGTGTAGAAGTTTCTAGACAATTTTACTTTGGGTTTGGGAAGGGAAAGGTATATATTTTTCTTTAGGCAAAAGAATTAAATGTCAAACTCTTTTTATTTTTTTGAGAAGAGATTGTCAAACTGTTTCTCTTCTTTTATTGGACAACCTGATGACGATATACGTACTACGTTTTAGCATGTAGTGTACTTGTGTAGTTATAATTATAAATTATTTGTTTTGACCGATGTTGCCACCTGCCAAACCGCCAAGTCCATATTCCATGGATTTTATTTTCAAAACAATATTATATCTCGAGTTTTTTTTATAAACCATAAATAAATAAAATATTGTTACGAAAACAACATGATTTGCAAAAAAAATTTAAAAACCACAAGAACCGAGAGTAAAATTCGGCCCCCCTTTCCCATACCGAATTTTACTCTCGGTTCCTATAAAAATTATCAATTTTTTTTTCAAAAAATCCATCGGTCTCCCTCAGGGACTGAAAATAAAACTCGGTTCTCCCCCAGAGACCGAAAACAAAACTCAGTCCTCCGGAGAAAATAAAACTGAGAACCAGGAATCGAAAATAAAACTCAGTCCCTCAGTCCCCCGGTTGAATTTTTTTTTTATTTTTTATGGGGATCGAGAGTAAAATTCAATATGGGAAAGGGGGGTCGAATTTTACTCTCGGTTCTTATGGTTTTTGAATTTTTTTTGCAAATCATGTTGTTTTTGTAACAATATTTTATTTATTTATGGTTTATAAAAAAAACTCTACCTTTTGTCTCCAGTTTGTTGCATTTTGCCACAATTGATCCTTGCATGCATGTGGCTAGTGGTGTCGCCTGCTTCTCCTTCTTTCCCACTGCAACCTATTGCTTGGTTTTTGCTTGGTGTGCATATTTTGCAGTTGTTTTTGGGCGAATTGCAGGTTTCCATATGGGTTTGGATTTAACCCTGGTGATTTTTTTCCCTTTTAAGTCTCCCTTCTTCTTGTGAAAGATACGTACTTGGAAATTTTGCTCGGACTCCAACGGCCCAATCAGTGCCACCCACAGAACCGTTGCTATTCCCCGACTCGTCAGAGATGTCAGTTGGTGGAGATGGCCTACGGCGGTGAGCTTCCTGAGAAGGAACGTACCTTATCCTGGAAGGCCGGGTTTGGTTCGGTGGTACCGGTGGTGGGAAGTAACCTTCATGCCCCTCCCTCCAACCTAACAGTTGAACCCGAACTTTTTTCGAGAAATCTCCAATTCTCACCCTTAGAAATCATGGGATATTGCTGGAGTGTTTGGTATCCATTTGAATGGTAATGTATTCGAACTGACCTGAATTGATACCATAAGGCATTGCAAATCTCATCTTGCCTACCCTTGCCAGAACTTTTTTAACATCTTCATCATTCCACAGTGTTGGGTTATGGACGGTCCAAACCGTTAATTAACTTAAGATGCGGAAAGAACGTAAAACAAAAATTTTACTTTTATCTTAAGTCAAAGATTAAACGAGGTATGTCAGAATACTTTCCAAGGTGATCCACCTTCAGTATTCTTTGGCATCAAAACCCGATTTAATTCTATTTACAGATCTACTCCATAATTGATTTCTAAATTTTAATCTACTTACAAATTAAATAGATTAATATAACATATTTATACCTTGATCCAAATTCCAATTGGATTGCAGCAGACCGAGAAGATCAAATCTGAGGAATGTCTTGCCTCGGAGTATCAGACGTCTGATACCTCTATCGGTCGTCCACCAGGAACCACCAGAGCGTTGGCTTTCTATTGCCAGAAATACTGACCAGGGAGATTCGCAAAAACACTATTCACGGGAGGCGTGAAAACACTATTCACGAGGATCGTAAAAACTGACTGCGTCTCGCGCAAAATCAGATTCACGAAACTTCGCGAAAACACTATTCACGACAACCGTAACCGAGAAAGAGAGAAAATAGATTGATCGATCTGATCAGACTGATCAGTTCAGATATGAGTGAATTAGTAATTTTCTCTCTCCCCTTACCCCTATATTTATAGCCATTTTGAGGAGGTTCGTCAATGACCGAAATGCCCTCGGTTTTGTGGTATTTACCAAATTGTCATTGACATCATATAGATATTTATATCAAATATAGATATTTATATCAAATATCTATAATATAGATATTTATATCAAATATCTATAATATAGATATTTATATCAAATATCTATAATATATAGATATTTATATCAAATATCTATATAATTGTTCTAAACAATTATATTTTCTTACGGTTCGGTTTCGGTACGGTTTTATACAACGTATCGAATACGCTTATAAATTAACCGTTGTTTTTGCTTGTCATCTTATATGACATTTATAATTTAATTATATCATGTATAATTAATTATAACTATCTTAGTATTAATTATAATCAATTTATAATTAATCAGTAAGATTCTCTGATAAGTCTCCTTTGCGGTGTGACCCAATAGGATCTATGTTATGTTGGTAAATAAAATTAAAACCATTTTAACTTCTTTAATCATAGGAGACATCTGACATCTACACTATGACAATCCAATTACACAAATGATGCTGTACTATATAGTACCACGATCCATTAAACTCTTTTAGTCGTGTTAATTCTTATGTCTCACAGTATCAGATCAGTTTCAAGGTAAGTGTGTGTCATCCTTGCAAACTTAATCTTTTCTCAATCTTGAGCAGATTATCAAATATAATTACTCTTGTAATTATACTGCATGCAGATAATCCTACTTTATCAAGGGGCCCAGTGATACCGTAACTCGTATAGAGATACGAGAAACAATAGTACTTTTGGTAAACCATCACTATCTCAGCTAAGCTATGTATACTGAAAAGCTACCGTTATGACTGCGTTTTACCGACAGCGTTAGGTAACAATCACACATACACATCTCTCAGTAGGAAAGATGAATACCTCATACTTTAGAACTTAACACTGAATGAAACATTAATGACACGTACACAATTCCATTTAATGTTTCATTCGAGGTCTGTCAAATACCATGTTCCCAGAACATGTATCTATGTGATTAAAATGACATCTCATGTCAATGGTCTGTAAAACTTGACCATCTTTTAATCCACATTCTAACCTTGTAATGATAAATTAGTGTTCCTACTAATTACCTCGGTTAGAGACTTTTAAGAGTATTTATCATCTATATTATGAAGCTCTACAATTTCAAGTCATGAACTTGAAATGATTCATAAATTCAATAATATTCAAGAAACAAACTGACAGTTTATTAATCACTCAATTCATGAACAAAACTTTATGATAATTTATCGTATTATTGACTTCTAGATTATTACAAACTAACACACAGTTGGTATGGAAGCCCGATCAGCTTGATCCAGGCTTCATACGCATTCGGATGAAAAGTTATACCTGAGGTGCGAGTCCATTTGGTGAGTGCTACCCTTACCCCTCCCGGCGTGACGTCATAAGGCGCCTGCTATATGACCGCTGTCAGTGTCTGCTCGTTGACGTACACCAGCAGGTAGTCAGTTTCATCAATCTTGAATACCTGATAGTTTTCTAGGCGGCCTCCATGCATCTGCACCAGCTTGTGTTTGATCACCCAAGGGAGGTCTGGGTGGGACTGTCCCCTTACAATGGAAACATATGCCGAGCTATGGAGGTATTCATTCAGCACAAGTGTTTCAGAGAGGTAGACATTCTCTTCTTCAGGCCGTTCATCCCAAAACTCCTCTATTAGTTCGATTTGTGTTTTCCCTTTCGCTGTATCAGCGTATGTTTGATATGTGGTTCTTTGTTTGCTTGTTTGTGTGCTGATAAGTGGGGAATTTATAGCCGGTTTACAGCTGGTGGAATAATGGCCGAATTTAGGGCACTTGAAGCACTTTGGAGGCTCTCTGCACTGTGCCCTCTGATGTCCTGTTGCTAGGCAACGAAAACACCTACGTTCTCTAATGGCTCTGTTAATTTTCTGGGTGTAGTTGTGCAGGGAATCTCCTAGGTGCTTGTTGAGAAGTCTTGTTCCTTTTTTATATTACCTGTTGCCATTCACTATTAAGTTGGTTTGTTGCTGGAGCATTGAAGTTCTCCTTTGGTAGTTGAACTGTGTTGAGATGATGGGTGGCGTCTTTAGTTGGTTTAATCTTTTTGAAGGCGTCCTCAATCTCCCTTGGTTTCTCCCGCATAGCTTCATTGAAAACCTGCAACAGAGATTTCTCCTTCACTGTCCCATTGCCGGAGGGTAGAGTCGCCCTTGCAATCACCTGTGTAGTCGCCTTCTTTTTCTCTCTTTCCATCACGCCTCAAACTGTTTCTTTACTTAATAGTTGAAAAATCTATATTTAAAATATTTCAGAAAATCATATGGAATTTCTCAAAAAATTGTTGGATTAAAATAAATGTGCGGTAGATTTTTTTTTAAGGTCAGTGGAAACTAACATTTTCATTAATTAAGAAAATGTTATTTACAAAAGTTTTTAGCTAATTATTTACAATGTATATATAATAAAGATCTACTCATCCACTCAAGTTTTTCAGCTAATTATGATTGAAATTATGTAGTAAAATTGACAAGAGTTTTTGACGAGACCCAACCCGAGTCATACTCAGATTCGGGTTCATACTCGCTTTGAGAAGCGTGTGACTGCTATTGAAGAAAGACTTATTTTGAGAATTGACTATTTATATTTTATAGACAATATTAAAAGTTGTTTACATTTTCTAGATAGTCTTTTGGTTCTTTCTATGTTTACATTTTCTAGATGGTCTTTTGTTAATTTCTAAGTTTACATTTTCTAAGTAGTTATTTTCTATATTGTTAAATTAATTGCTCCTTGTGGCCTATAAAAGAATAACTTTTTTAAGAGAAGAACAACTTTTTTGGATCAATATATTTTCTTGAGAGAGATTTCATTCTCGCTTTTGCTACTTAGCATTCTTTGTTTCTTATTCCACTAAACTGTTTTCGAGACCCGTCACTAGCGGAGTCGAGATTGCGTCAGCTTGGAAAAAGACCAAAAATCTTGTTTAACTAGGGATTTCCAACGAGGAAAAAGTTGTTTACAAAAAAATTTAGTATAATTGATGAAAAGAAGCACATGAAAGTGGAATCTAAACTCTCTGTTATGGGCCGCATTGCAAGCCCGCCAATGCGGCCTAGATTAGAGATATTTTAAACTCACCAAAATTGTTATACGAGATATAAAATTTATCATTTGCATAGGCATTAACTTCTTAGTGCTAATTCAAAAAAAAATATCAAATATATTATTCATAAAAATTGAATTTATGCTCAAAGCTACTCATAAAATTATATTAAGCAGGTACTAAAAAGATCATTTAAGTTAGGATCACAAAGTAGGAATATGTTATTGTGAAAAATGATAGGAGCTGCTAGGCTGCTATTGTCTAGCTGCCGCTTTGTTGCTCTGACCAGTACCTGTAGATTATGTTCTTGAGATTTTGTTCTTGTTGATTTTAGCGGAAGATTTGACACAGAAATTAAGATAATGAATTGTATTTTTTATATTGCAGTTCTGATTTTTTACAAAGGGGATACATGCGTTTTTCTCACCTAATCATAACGATAAATTCTATTTTAGATAAAAAAAAAGGTGGAGTTTTATCTGGCTTTTTTTTTTTTTTTTTTTTTTCTATTTTAGCCAATGATGACATGCATGGCCATATGGCTTTGAGGCTACCTAATTAATTATATTTATCTTAATTTTATATTTTATTTCTCAACACTCCTCTCAAGCTAAAATTGTAGATGTCATCAATCCTAATTAGAGGACGAAATCAGGAGGCAAATGTCAACAGAACTAGTGATAGGCATCCACTGGATACGTCCAGTCAACCACAATTTACATTAGTTAGTGATTGTTAGATAGACAAGTTGTTAGGCTGTCTGTGAGTGAGTATTGTAGCAAACAAATATTCTTCTATAAATAGCTTTGTACATGTAATCAGATTACCTCAATGAAATGCAAATGAAAGATTCATTTGCGCAATTCTTGCTCTCTGAACTAAAGTTCTCAACTAGGCAAATCAAGGAGACAAAAGTTGCATATTTTCATCTCTAGTACAGAGTACCATTCCACTATATATCTTTTCAATAAGCTATTCAAAACTACCCAGATTATTTAATCCTACTTAATTATCCAATATAATTTTTTTTTCGTAAAATCGGAGTCAATCATATCCTGTGGAACTTGATTGGTGTGCCGTACTGAGGATGTAAGCCAATAACAAGGTGTGGTGCATGCTGGTATTTTTCTGACAACTCAAATTTGAAATGCTGGAGAATCCTACTCAACCCCATCTTAGCCTCAAGAAGTGCAAAATTCTGGCCAATGCATATACGCGGGCCCCACCCGAAGGGAAAGAATGCTAATTGCCCATTCTTTGTTGCCTTTGAGATACCTTCAGCAAATCGTGATGGTTTGAACTCGGTTGCGTCAGGGCCCCATATGTCAGGATCATGATGGATGAACAGTAGTGGCATTCCTAGAAGCACACCAGGTGGAATGGTTACATCGCCAAGTTGCATGGTTTTGGAAGTCTGCTTTTTAAGCATAACCACCGGAGGATACAAGCGAAGCACCTCATATAGTATCATCGTCACCTAAAATTGAAATTATATTTTAGGAATATGAAATAACAAAAATATAAGGATGTTTTTTTAGAGCAACTCTGTTAACATTATAGTAGAAAGCTCGCCCTTTTGGGTTCATCAAAAACTGACATAATTGACTTGTAGTTATATTTAAGGATTTAATTGCATATGATTTATTCGTATGCACATATTCCTTGATACTATCAGAAACTCTTGTATGGTATGCAGGTATGGTATTGCAATTGTCCTGCACTATTGGACACAGAATCATACTTCAATTAAAAAAAAATCAATATATGCCCTTCTAAATTCTAATCTCTCTGCATCCACAAAATTTATATTTAATAACTCACAATTTTTAGTTGGCTCAAGCCATCAAAATCTGGGGTTTTCCTCCCAAAATGTTGCAAGACCTCCTCACGCGCCTTTTCTTGCCACTCAGGATGCATGCTCAACACAACCATAGTCCAGGTTAGCAGCACTGACGTGGTCGCCTTTCCAGCAATATAAAAAACTTTGCACTCTTCTATCACCTCGTTAGTTGTCATGCCTAGACTTGAGTCTGATTTCCCATTTTGCCCCATTTCCCTCATGTTCGACTCCAACAAAAGACCGAGCAGGTCATCTTTTGTGGTCTCTCCATTTTGGGTGGCCTTCTCCCTTTTTGCAATTATGCCCTTGAGGAGTGTCTGTACCTCCCTTGACATCTGCTTCATCCTCCTATTGTTTTCAGTTGGTAGGTACCTATGGCACCAGTGAACGAGGCCCAATATCATTTCACAATTCTTGAAAAGAATATTGACAAGTATCCCAGTTCCTAGATAAGGCTTAAACTGGAACTAGAAATAAGAGGAGGATATTTAGTGGTCAATTACTATAACCTTTTCTGTTTTTGTTTGTTTATTTGTTTACATGTTTGTTTGATTACACAATACTGCTATTATATCTGAAGAATGTTTGGAGAACTTAAGAAAGGCATTACGTACGGCAGAAGAAAAATGTAAATTGTTAATTGCTGCACTTTGTAAGTTGTTTTTAACGAATCATTAAAATGATCAAAATTACAAAAATATTTTTCAAATAAAAGCCAAATTACTAAGTTAAATGGATTCATACCAGCTAAAAGGCAAGAAGGAGGTTGAAACAGTTTTGGTGAAACGCTCAGCTAGCTCACTTTGCAGCTCGAAAATCCGTCTCCCTTCCTGGTAGCTACTACCAAATGCTGCCCTTGAAATGACATCTCCTGTTAAAATTTTCATCTCTGGCCAAATATCCAGCTCAAATGACCCATCAGGCCCCACTGAGTTCTCCCATCTGTCAACCAGCTCATCACAACAGGTAGCGAATGCTGGCAACATCCTCTGAAAAGGAAAAGGTTTTAATTGGTTTCCCATCATATGATGCCAACCAAAATTCATTGAATGGAAGAATTTTCTACAATATGGAGCTATTTTTTTTTATGTAAAGGGTTACATTTCCAGTAGCAAAGCACCTAGATCAAATGACAAAGAACTAGGTATATGTCGAAAGGAATTAGTACTATCCTAATTTTTATTTTATTCCTTAAATTACCTTTAATTTCTCTACATGAAAGGCAGGGTTGAGAATTCTTCTGTGCTTAGCCCATTTCTCCCCATCATACATAATAAGCCCTCCATCCGCCAACAGCCGACCGTATCGGCTGAATTTTTGTGTCTCAAAGTGCCCGAATTTATTAGATAGAATTTCTCTCACTAATTCTGGATTCCTGATGGTAACTCTTGGCAAGGGCCCAAACCAAGTAAATGACTGTTTGCCTGTATTTTGTAAAAGTGAAATCAATATTCATCCAACAGGTTAAATATCATCAATGAATGATTACGCCAATGATATTATATTCGTTGGTGATGATGATTTATTTGGGACATTGTTTCAAAATTAATCAAACAAAAGTGAAAATCGGAAAGTAAATTTATAGGATATAAACTCAAACAGAGTTAATATGCAGAGGATTTGAATTCCCCTCCCCTCCCTCCTGAGAATTAAAATCACCCAAGGTACCTGTATATTGTCTAGTACTATGCCTAAACTACAGTTAACATCTCTGGTTAAACTACAGTTAGGCATGCCAGTGATGTTGGTACTTGGTTGTGTAGAGATTAGAGAAGTTGTATCCCAGATTTTATTCTCTCCATTGTGTATTTGAATTGATGGGTCCATTGTGCATCCAATACAATTTGAAGACTAATTGAACCAAGGTTTCGAAAAAAGAACACTAATTAATAATTTCAATTTTGGGAGGACCACAAAAGAAAAATAGCCTTAGACTAAAAAAATGAGCATGGGAACTAAGAGAAAATAATAATAAAGTTTCTCAGTTCGCACCAAATTCTTTCATGCTGCGAAGGAGAAGGGGTTCAACACGAGCGATAATATCATGCGAAAGTGGCATGGGCTTGGCTTGCGCTTCTTTGTTGAGCCGAGTGTTCTCCTTCAAATCACCAGCAAGGGGCCGGTACACACTACCCCTCAGCCCTTGCTCCCTGAGCACCCGTTCCAGGCGCCTTGGCCTAAACCATGCCCATTCAAGTGCTCGAACTGCTCCCCATGTGAGAAGCAAAGAGAAAGCCCCTATGAACAAACTCCATATCCACAAGTTGGATCCAAATTGTGAAAATATTTGTTGCATCTTGGTTGTGGGTGTTTCCCTAGCGTTAGAGTGGAAGAGGGATCATAGAGTGAGTGGGTATAATTTCGGAGGGATCGAAGTGTTGGTTTATAAAGGGAAAGAATGGGGAAGTATCCCTGCGTTTCTCCAAGACGATCAGAATGTTCCTGCGTTAATTACGGGTGCGTATCCTCTGAGATATCTCAATTTTTGCGTGACCGACGTGTCCGGTGCCTGTTCGGGGGAATGTAGGGGGCCAGTATTATTTGACCCTTGAGATTCGTGCAGAACGTATTTGAACGATTGAGATATTCCAAAAAGTCACGCAAAGTTTGAGATATCTCAGAGGATGAGAATTCGTTAATTACTGCCCATCGACTAAATTGTTTTACGGTTCAGATTTCATATCATGTTGAGTTGCATTTACTCTGGCCTGCCCCTCCTGCCCAGAATCACATCACCTGAGGTAATACAATATTTCTGTTTGGTTCCGGAGAGACTCTGCATGAAATTAAAGGGGCTTCATGCATTTCACCAGTTCACCTCCTGTCAGCTTAGTTTGGATTCTGATCGAATGGTCTGGATCGAAACATAAATATTCTGTTACTCCAGAGGATATTGACTCCCTCTTGCCCAAGGTCTGGACCTCTAAATTCTTTTTATTTGAAAGAGACGATTCAAGTATTCTATGCCGCGGGTAGAATTTCAAGAGTCAAATGAGAGAAAAATGCAATTCTACTTTCTTACAAATGGATTCACGTCTGCTGTGATCCTAAAAGAGTTAACGGTAACTCTAAAATCTCTGCTTTTCTAAATCTGACTGACCAATAATTTCGTTCACGTATCTCAAAGCAGCTAATTTTTTGTTGCACGAATTTCAAAACAATTTAACAGTTGGATTTGAAAAATCAATAATGGTAGATCACTGTTTATGAGCCAAGAATCGCAGCAGATTCGGATCCCTTACAAATAGCAGTTGATACGGAACATCAAGGCCTCTGTACCGCACGTAAAATTTCAACAGTCAGATGAAATTTGTGATGCCCACCATGATGTAAATTTAAATGGGGGAATTTCATGCATACCCCTAAAAATTTCAAAATTATGTATTTTCTCTCTAAACTTTGAAATTACTTATTTCCCCTTTAAAATTTCAAAATTCACAACTTTACCCATTTTATTATATTTTTATGTATAAACTCATTTTAAAATTATAAAATACCCATTTTATCCTTTATTGAAAGCATAAAATTTTGCAGCTGGTTTAAGAAAAATGTCAGCCTTTCGAGAGCAAAATGGATATTTTATAACAGATAAAAAGTATAATGGGTATCAGTTTTTCGAGGGAAAAATGGATACTTTATAAGGGTAAATGTTATAATTAATGGGTATCTTATAAGACCGGCATTTTTCTTAAACAAGATACAATTATATATGTTTTTAATAAAGAGTAAAATTAGTATTTTATAAAGAGAGTGTCTTCTATGGACATAAGGATCTATTTGTAAAATGAACATATTTTTATTTTCAAAGTTCAAACAGTCGATCCGAACCGTTCATCTTGTTCTCCATATTAATATGTGCTTGGAGACCAAATTTTACATTTTTCTGAATTTGTTTACTATTTATTAAGATGGGTACAAAAAATATCAAATTCAGACCATTGAATTTTGTACCCATCTTAATAAATAGTAAACAAATTCAGAAAAATGTAAAATTTGGTCTCCAAGCACATATTAATATGGAGAACAAGATGAACGGTTCGGATCGACTGTTTGAACTTTGAAAATAAAAATATGTTCATTTTACAAATAGGTCCTTATGTCCATAGAAGTCTTTGCCTTTTATAAATATAAAATGAGTTCTAAAATAAAATACAATAAAATGGATACATTTGTGAGTTTTGGAAGTTTAGAGAGGGGAATACGTAATTTCAAAATTTACAGAAAAATAAATAATTTTGAAGTTTTTGAGGTGTATACGTGATATTTGCCCATTTTATATTTGTTTTTGTACTGTTGAATACAGTACTTATTTTTTTCATTCTCAAGCAAACATTATTTCTGTTGTGTTTTTTAAAAGGAAAAAGACATGCAACTCATTGTTTTTTCCGAATTATCAAGTTTCAAATCATATTGTGTTATTTCAAAAATTATGCCTCATATTTTGACATTGACTGTATAACATATCAAATTATTTTACTGTTTGTTTCTTCTTTTAAGGGAATGATAAGAGAGATAAAATTTATATCCGACACTTCCATTTGTTATCTTGGTTACAAACCTGTCGATATTTTTTTTTTTTCATTTTTAATGATTTCTGTTCGTGGAGCTAGAGATTAATTTACTGCTCATTATATTTAAATATTTTTCTTATAGTTATAAGTTTATAACCCTCAAACAAAACAGATCCGATTGAAATGCGCAATAAATTTCTAGCTCAGTAGCACACTTACATCATTTTTTGGTGACATAAAACTACACCCTACATTTTTTAAATTTTAAAATCCAAACCGTTCAACATGATCTCCATATTAAAATATACTTAGAGATCAAATTTTACATTTTTTTTTACTATTATTAAGTATTTTACAAAATCGTTGTTTTCAGTCCATTGAATTTTTGTACCTATCTTAATAAATAGTAAATAAATTAATAAAAAATATAAAATTTGATCTATAAATATATTTTTATATATCCAACATGTTGAACAGTTTGAATTGATTAATAAATAAACCCGGATATTAAGAAATAAACTGGGACGGTTCGGACCAAATTCATAATATATAAAAGTTCGGCTGGTTCGGTTATTTCGGTTTTGAAAATTTCAAACCGAACCGAACCGAACCGAAGTTATAATTCGGTTTTAAAAAGCAAACCGAACCAACCATTAAACCGAACTAAAATTTAAAAGAATCAAAGATCACAGCGTATATAACTTAATGCTCCTCACACTATTTTGTGCACAGGTGGCACCACTCTGAGCCTTTCCCTCCTTTTTGAACAATGACAAACTTTCTCTCTCTTCCCTCAAAAATTTCTAAAGATAAACAGCTATGCCACGTCTGCTCCCCGTCCCTTCTCTCTCCCTTTCACAATCTCTCTTTCTCTCCCCCAAACACACTCAATTCCAGTATCAATTCAATTTCTTCAATCCCGGTCTAGCCATGAGTAGTCTACCCAGTTCTTCCGGGAGATACTACACGGTACCCGGAATTACCCCCCAAGAGGTCTCAATTGCATCAGAGGAGGCGTTTAAGAGGCATCAGAACCCCAATTTGAAGAGAAATGGGAATGGGGTGGTGATAGTATGGTTCAGAAATGATTTACGTGTACTTGACAATGAGGCACTGATCAGAGGTTGGGCTGCATCGGAATTCGTGCTTCCGGTGTATTGTGTGGACCCGCGCTTGTTCGGTACCACGCATTATTTCGGGTTCCCAAAAACTGGAGGTACCCTGAATTGTTCTTGTAATTTGATTTGTAATTATGGTTTATGGATTTAATTATGATAATTTGGTTTATTTATCCAAAACCCGTAATTCGCATGAAACCAGACAAAAACTTGGAGCAATCTACATGTTAATTTGCCACCTATATACATTATTGGAAAATTAAACATGATTTTCTTAATTTTTTTTTTCTTCCCTGATGAAAATATTAATGGAAAATTAACAAAATGGACAAACAAGTATATTCATGCAATTTATAAATTTTCTATTCTATCTATTTGATTAAATTAATTTCCTTGTTTAAAATTTGTGCAGCACTGAGAGCCAAGTTTTTGATAGAATGTCTTAGTGACCTTAAAAATAACCTGTTAAGTAAAGGTCTAGACCTACTAGTGAGACCTGGCAAACCCGAAGATATTATTCCTTCACTTGCTAAAGCTTGTGGCGCGCATACAGTTAAGTCTCTCTCTCTCTCTTTTTTTTTTTTTTTTTTTTTTAAATCTGGGCAGCAGTTGGCAGTTGCCAAGGTCTCTCTGTATATATATGAGAAGGGATTCACTTACACTATTTTTTGGTGACACAAAATTACATCCTATATTTTTAAAGTTCAAATAGTCGATGAAAACCATTCAACATATTGGATATATTAAAATGTGCTTGCCGATCAAATTTTATATTTTTCTGAATTTTTTTACTATTTATTAAGATAAGTACAAAAATCCAATGGTCTGAAAAACAACGATTTTGTAAAATACTTAATAAATAGTAAAAAAAAATAAAAAAAAAAGTAAAATTTGGTCTCTAAGCAAATTTTAATATGAAGATTATGTTGAGCGGTTTAGATCAACTGTTTGGAGTTTGAAAATTTTAAAAATGAATGGTGTAATTTGGTGTCACCAAAAAATGGTGTAAGTTGATCCTACCTCATATATATATATATATATATATATATATAGAGGTTGGCTAATATCAAATCAGTTGTTCCTGAGCTCCCGTGCAACCAAGTGGTTTTTCAATTTTCAAAGTCCAAAACGTCGATCCAAACAGTTAGATGTGTTCTCTATATTAAAATGTGCTTGGAGACCAAATTTTACATTTTTTTTAATTTTTTTACTATTTATTAAGCCACTTTGAAAATCGTTGATCCAACGGTGGCTTCTGTTTTTACTGTTTGATTAAGCCACCGTTGGATCAGTGATTTTCAAAGTGGCTTAATAAATAGTAAAAAAATTTCAAAAAATATAAAATTTGGTCTCCAAACATATTTTAATATAGATAACACATCTAACGTTTGGATTGACGTTTTGGACTTCGAGAATTGAAAAACCACTTGGTTGCACGTAAGCTCAGAAACAACTGATTTGATATTAGCTTACCTCTATATATGTGTGTGTGTGTGTGTGTGTGTGTGTGTGTGTATTATAACTTAGAACCATGCTTGTATTTTACAATTTTTTTTTTAATTAAAAATATCCAGTCTTCCTTAATTAGGTATATGCACATAAAGAGACTTGCTCTGAGGAGATTATAGTGGAACAGCTGGTACAAAAGAGGTTGAAAGAAGTGAGGGTGCCTCAAACGGGCTTGTCTGAGCAGAGTAAAACCCGAAACCCAATATTACAACTCATATGGGGAAGTACAATGTACCATATTGATGACCTCCCTTTTAACACAAGGGATTTGCCGGATGTTTATACGCAATTTCGCAAGGTAAGAAGGGAATTCATGTATTGCAATTTTAAAATGCCTCATAACATTTAACAACCCAACAAACATTAAATTACCAAATTTCTTCAGAAGTTTAAAACAAAGGGTATTTTTATCTTTCATGAACCCCTTCACTAACTCTATGTGGAAAGTTTGAAGCAAAGCAGATATGGAAATGTAATTATAACAAAGGTTCTGTACGTGATTTTGTCTTGTGATCGATACCAATCAAAAAGATATTTCAGCTCCTCTATATTAATTATTACTTAAATTGTCTTGGACATGAATTGCATCTTATAAACATTTGATGATTAAATTAGATGAATTAGTCAAGTAATAAGCAAATTTGAACATTGAACTTTAATTTATATACAAAAGTTATAAAAGACACTGCAATATAATATTAAATCATACTGAAGTAGTACACAAATTTATAAATGAAGTTTCAGAAAACTAATAAATAACTTCTTTCTACAACAATATATCACAACATTCTTAAAATATGGTCTAAGTACATCAAATTTGAGCACTACATTTATCCTTTTTATAATTATTGTTAATTAATGATACAGGCGGTTGAATCCAAGAGTTCAATTAGAAGCTGTTTTAAGTTGCCACAATCTCTTGCACCACCTCCTAATAGTACCACATTGAATGAGATTGGTGGTTGGGGCAACCTACCTACTCTTGGTCAACTTGGCCTTGATGAAATGAAGGCAAGCAATTTCTATTCCCATTTAATACTGACAGATGAGTGATTGCAACTGTATATACTAAATTAGAGATTAAGAAATCGAGATTGGTCAGTATTCTTCGTTGATAGGGGTGTCAACTGGTACAAAATGGGTTGGGTGGAAACATTTTTGTACCCTTACCCATTTAGTCAAAGAAAAAAACACATAAAAACTTTACCCTTACCTGTACCCGATAAGCTAACGAAAAAAACCTTACCCATCTTATTGAATACGGTATGGGTCAATTAAACTGATAAAATGGTTCCATGAATAAAACTATATCATATAAGTCTACCCTAATTCTTTATTGTCAAAATTTAGAAGTTAAAACTACAGTGTTTAGAATTGAATATAGATGTGCTTCTGGCACAAGCAATAGTTTGTGAGCTCTGTACTGCTTTGAATTTTTGGCCTAAATTCTAATTTAAAACTTTCTAAACTTCATATCTGATAGTAGTCAGACAGAGGGATGCACTTCATCGGAGGTGAAACTGGCGCTCTTGCCAGAGTAAAAGAGTACTTCTGGATCAATGTACAATTTTCATAAACCTTTTACTTGACAATTTGCTTGTGAAATATGGCCAGTAGCTTTTTTTTCCTTCATGTATATGATTTAGTCACAGAATTGATATGCTTTACAGTTTTGAAATTAGTTTTGTCCTTGCCGTACCAGTACACTAGCAACTCCCTTTTGAGCAATACTAATCAATGGTATGATACATACCAGAATTGAGAATAATTGCAAAGAAAGCTATTTTGTTATATATTAGACTACAATTGTTCTTATAAATTAAATGTGGAATTAAACTTGTCCCAAATCACACAAATTAAACATAAAGGCACTACAAACTCGAAGTTGTACAATTAAATGGTGTTTAAAAGTAAAAAATCTGTTGGTGCAGGATAAATTGAAGGTGTATAAACAAACAAGAAATGGTATGCTAGGTCCGGATTATTCCACTAAATTCTCCCCTTGGTTGTCTTTTGGCACTATATCTCCACGGTACATCTATGAAGAGGTCCTATTTTTCTACTCTTTGTATTTAAGGCTTTTTCACAAATAGATGCAAAATCATTTTTCTGTTGCATTGTTTCGTTCGAGGAAATGAGCCTTGAAACAAAATTCTCATTTCTTCAATGAAGAAACCCAGAAAAATAAATTGGATTTAATTGATAAATAGGGGGTGTAAACGAAAATTGGATATCATTAGCTATTCGGATACAAATATGACATGGATAATTAATGAAAATTACTAACAAATTTGCACATATAATAAAAATAAGTAATTTAGAATAGTAAAATAAACATTTAAAATAAAAGAATGATAGGAACATACATATATTGGTTGATTTTAATAATAGATAATAACAAGCATGGAAAACACAAGGGTATTTGTACATCATGGTATTAAAATATGCATCACAAGATATGAAGTTGATTTATTCATTCACCAGTTACAATTAAATCATTTGGACTAGTAATTGAATCAAATAGCTAATGATATTCAAGAAAAAAATATAAAATCTCCATTTTCAACATTTGGAAAATAAAAGAATTATAAGAGAATAGCAAATTAAAATAGTAAATAATATAGAAGCACAAAAGTAAAGGAACAGAGTGATGTTTTGCATTGTCATTCTAAATCAGAGCTTTTATTTGCTTAGGTACGTAGATATGAGAAGCAGAGAGTTGCGAATGACTCAACATACTGGTAACTCATCACTGATATTCCTACCAATATTATATATATCTTTTGTTTTTTGTAGCAGAGGCATATTAAATTAAGTTGTCTTCTGCTCACTGTCTTATTATGTGTTATTGATTAACAATTTAGGGTTTTATTTGAGTTGATATGGCGGGATTACTTCAGGTTTCTTTCAGAGAAGTACGGCAACTCCATATTTCATTTAGGTATCAATTAAAAATAATTTAGTTCTTTAATTTTTTAATTAGCCCTGATTTTCATCTTTAATGTCTTCACTATTGTTATAATTTTTGTCAATTCTGTCTCCCCTCATTTCAAAAATGTTTGAAGCCAATTACTTGGGTTGGGGCAGTTTGAATCAAAGATTTGCATCTCTTAAAAAGCATAATTAAAGGAAGAAAGGAAAGATTAAAAGTAATTTATATTGATTGTTCATCTTTTAGGTGGCCCCCGCAAAGTCGAGTCTAACTGGAGCCAGAACAAATTACTTTTTGAAGCTTGGAGAGATGGTCGAACTGGGTACACGGCTTTTGTTTTCGCTAAATAGTAATTGTCAATAATAAAAATAACCACTTAACATTTTTTTTCCTCTTTATTAATTCTAGATACCCTCTTATAGATGCAAACATGAAAGAGCTATCTACCACCGGTTTCATGTCAAATCGGGGGCGCCAGGTTGATGTTTTGTAACAACTTTCTGATAGTTATTTTATTATAGAAGTGTATGGATTGTGAATATTCTCTAATTAATTATTGAAATCAACTTGAAATGACTTACAATTACAAATTAATTGACTGTGTTATATATGGTATGAAGATTGTATGTTCATTCCTGGTGCGAGATATGGGAATAGATTGGCGAATGGGTGCTGAGTGGTTTGAGACATGTCTCATCGATTTTGACCCTGCTTCCAATTATGGTAACTGGACTTACGGAGCTGGTGAGTTACTCATCTAATCATCAAACAAATATGTTAATCGAACAAGTTCTTTTCTCTTTGAAAGAACAATTTAACTGAAAGCTGTTCTTTTTTTACCCCTAATAGGAGTTGGTAATGACCCAAGAGAAGATCGTTATTTCAGCATTCCTAAGCAGGTAAAGTATTACTTTCCTCATTTAAAATATAAATCCCAAACAAAGAATTAAAATTTGAAATGGATCATCTTGATCTACCCATGAGTGACGCTGGTATATTAAAAAAAACCATGTTTTTTTACTTTGTAGTTTACAACATCAAGAGGCCTAAAAATAATAACACTCCAAATTGAATTTTAAGTCTTGATTCTTTCATAAAATGAACTAAAAAAATCTTGGATATGCATGCACTGTTTCATGTAGATAGAGATTATATCTAGATTTGTTGTTTGGGCTTGAAAATTTTTTGTAGTTAAAGGATCTATTATAATCAAAATGGTAACTCCAAAACTAAACTTCTTTTATTTTGCTAAAGTAGGCTTGCTACATATTTTTCCCTCAGAATGACAAATAAAACCTTTTATATGTTATAAAGCTTTTTTATGAGATAAAAGCTATGACATATGGTAGAATTCTAGTAACTAATTAAGGATTTAATGCTTGTTATATATATATAGGCAAAGACGTATGATCCAGACGGGGAGTATGTATCCTATTGGTTGCCTGAGTTGAAGACTCTTCCAAGAGATAAAAGGAATTTCCCAGGAAATAGATACACGAGACAAATTGTGTCACTTAAATTTGATACTTCTCATCGAAACAATAATAATGTTAGAAGAAAGGGAGGCCAATCAACATCTACCTCGAACAAAACCTAATTAAAGGATTGAGATTGTGTGTGTTTCACTTGACACTCTTAAATCATGAACTATATTTTGTTTATAATTTTTGTTCATTTGTTACATTTGCAAAGAGAAAATCCTTGTTAGATTGTCTATTTTGAAAATCACGTTGAGCTGTTTTAGTTTGATAGAGCATCCGTTGATATTGAAAATGAAGAAGGTATTGAATGCTAGTTTGTTTCTACAAGAAAGAGATGATATCTTATTAATTTAATTATCATTTGTTTTTTGTTTTTTGTTTCTCAAACTTAGCTCTCAAACCTAGTTACAAACTTAGCTCTCAACTCTAAAGAATGTTCTAAAGAATTTAGAAAAAAAAGAAGGTATTAAATGTTTATCTCTAAGTTATATAATATCAACATAAGCATAGTAATGGTACATACAAAAGGCTAAAAAAGGAGAAGAAGAATGTAAATTGGTCAACATTTGCATTTCGTCTGTTCTTCACAAATGATCACAAATTTACAAAATTATTTCTTAAATAAAGGCCAAAACAATAATTTGCCACGAATCTCAAAGCTCAATAATACTGCTCCTGCGCTAGCTCGAATTCCAAAGCGGCGGAGATTTAATCGAGGAAAACCTGTGGTTTCGTCTCTCAGTGGGATCTGAATCTGCTGCGATTTTTCGCTCATGAACAGTAACCTCCAATTTCTATTTTTCAAATCCAACTGTTGTATTGTTTCGAGATTCGTGCAATGAAAAATCAGCTGCTTTGAGATACGTGCACGAAATTATTGGACGGTTAGATTTGAAAAAGCAGGGATTTTAGAGTTACCGTTCATCTTTTTAGAATCGCAGCAGATGTGAATCCATCTCGGTGGGGAGGGGGATGTCCGATGCCCATCGGACTAGAGTCTGTTCGATGGGTGATTTCTACCGTCCGATTCACTTCAAGATTTGTGCGCATTACTTTAATATACGTACTGTTTACTTTAATATCCGTGCGCACAGATCTTCAATTGAAATGAATCGGACGGTAGAAACCATCCATCGAATAGACTCTGGTCCGATGGACATCGGAAACCCTCCTCCCCTCTCGGTGTGGTCAGCACTAGGTGTTTAGGAGCAGCGAGGCGACGAAGACTAAATATGCATAAATCTCGTGGTCTGTTTCATGGTTTCTCCATTCTTGCGTGGAACTGGACTCGTCCAGTGGTGTCGTGCCAGGAGGGGTGATCTCTTTGATGCTCGTGAAGTAGGAGACCTCTGGACACAGTTTCGTGCACAAGCGCTTACTAAAACCATTTGCAATTACTGGAACATAGAATATAAGTAAGTAGATAAATTAATCAATTCAAAAGAACTGTACTGTAGTCAATTGTTTACTGAGAATGTTTAATTTACCAAATTGACGCCAGGATCTTGAGACAGTGGTGGCGCGAACGAGATCAGCTGGGTCGTCGATGCAGTTAAAGACGCTAGTGGCAGAATCAGACCCAAGCCACTCCAACAAATCCCATCCATTCGAATTCTCCATCCAAACTCCAAAGAATCCGACCGGAGAAAAAAAAGCGAGGTCTAATCACCTTCTTCTTCTTTTCTTTGAAAAAGCGAGGTTTAATTTCCTTCGTTCGTTCTATTGATCTATTCTAACGAAAGGAAATGACACCGCGAATCCATATACTCTGGAGGTAACAAAATATTTATGTTTGGATAACAGCCGTCCGATCGGAACCGAGCCAATCTGGTCCGAGGTGGAATGAACGGGGTTGCTTTAATAGTAGTGCGATTCTGATTGGACGGTGTAGATTCAAAAATAAATATTATGTTACATTAGGTGATACGAATTCATGTCATCGCCGCATCTCTTAACTTCCCCTTTATAAATGATCATAATCAGCCATTCACAAATAAAAAATTAAAATAAATAATCAACCATTCAGCCCTCAGCTTTTTTTTATTTTAACAGTAATGCCAAGTTGTAATGTATGTGTATGGAGATAGGAGTAGGTCCGATGGGTATCGGACCTATTTTTAGGTTCGATTAGCTCTAGCACCGTACGATTATCATTGAGATTTGTGCACACAGAAACTGAAAAATACTTGCACTGATTTTAATGAGTTCGCCAAATCTTGATGCAGATCTGATGGTTATTTCACCCATCGAAAAAGGTAGGTCCGATGGGCATCGGACCTACTCTCAATTCATGTGTATGACACATTGACACCGAAATTTTTGTAGTTACCACCCTAAAATTTTTGTAGTTACCACCGGAGAGAGATCTGTCGCTCAACTCCGCTGACTTAATTTACACGGTTCAGATCTTCTATGCCAGATTCTATACTTCAGTTTAGGGAACAAAATGTTGGTGGTCTACTGGTCTGTATGCACAGTTCATTAATTTATTAGATATTCTATTGATAAAAGAAGATGCAGCCCCTTTTTGTTTCATTTGCAGCCATATTGATAAAAGAAGATACAACCCCTTTTTGTTTCGTTTGCAGCCAATTTACATGTGAAGGTAATTTTCTTTTCACCAAAGTGTTATAAAGTCGAGTATAGATCAGGGATTACAGTACCAGTGAATTTATCTTGAGACTTGTGAACTATTAAAAAGAGAGGAAACAAATGAAAACGACACGAGTCTTAAAACAAAATAATTTACCAGAATCTGCCAATTGAACTCTTAATATTGTCACATACTCACATGTAGCACTGTTGTAACCACAACTATTTTCATTTTAATTAAAAATATACATTTTATGAGAAATAGCTCCAGTGTGACTTACTAATTACTTGCGCAATTAAAGCATGCCATGCACGGCGAGGATCATTTCATTGCATCTCTCTCTGAACCTACACCATTCAAAAATGTGTCCATTCATGCCATCGGGCAATAATTGAGTACAGCACCACCACCATTTTCTATTCTAGACACATCAACTCCAAGCAAAGGATATGACTTGTGTAGAGATAACTTGCGCCACCCTCTCACTTGTACATGGCAGATACTTACAAAAGAAAACAACTAATTACATAGGATATATATAGGATAATGTAAAATTTGGTCACTGAAGGACAAAACAAAAGGGTTAATTTCTATATACACAGAAAGAAACTTACCAAATATAATACAAGTTATCAATATAACATTTCTCAGCCCTGCCAAGCAGTTCTACCTTCACTACACCTCCAATGCAAAGAACAGGGCGTGGTAGTTCGAAAGATTGTAAAACATTTTCCTGAAAAATGGCAAAAAGAAAAAAAAAATAGTAAGCTTTGATTTGTGATGCAAACAGGTAAATATACAACATAATTAAGGTTATAGACAACCTGTTGCATGGGAAATTGAGGTGAGGTATAGGTCCAAACATAATTTTCATCAGCAATTTGGTCCAAATATTGATGTCGTTCCGAAAATGACAGTGGTAAGTGTTGCTTGGTATAACCCAATTTGAACTGCACAAACTTTGACGAATATATAGGAGCACCATAATGAAAGAATGCTGCATAAAAAGAATCCAAGAAGAACATTTAAAGAGATCCGCTCTTAAGTGGCAAATTAGTAGAATTCTTCATATTTAATTTTGGAAGACATTTGTTACTTGATATAAGTGCATTATGCAGGACCTTTGATAGAAACAAATTTTGAGCATTAATCGTCACAAGAAAAAAAGAACAGAAACTTATAGGTTGAATTTTTATGAATTGATTATATTTACGGCAAAAACAAAAATAGTCGAATGAGAGTAACAGTAGTTTTAGAATCTTCAAAGCTCATTTTTTTTTCCAGAACTCAAACATAAGCATACAGGTAAAAAGGTTCAAGCAAAAAATTTGAAAAGTCTTATTTATATTTTTAGCAATCTTATTTATTAAACAGGAAACCTATACACAAAGACCACACAGAAAAAGTTGCTTGGCACAATCAGATGGAGAAATTCAGAAATTTTGACAGAAGATATCTGCTACCAGTTTCTTACCCCTCTTTCTCTTTTTGAAATTTCTTTCAAGTGGAATACCAATAGATCTTTACCTTTGAGACAAGCATTAATATGACAAACTAATGAGCAGAAAAGGACAGAAGTATATCTAGACAGTTTTTTCCTCTATTATATCTTTTCCAAATTTGTCAACTAATGATTCCGAAGCACCAATAAACAAGTAGAAATGAACAAGCAAACAAAACAAACTTAATTTTACATTTGTTTATTTAGATTATCTTAGAGACTCTGGGCCACCTAGTTATTATTTCTTATTTTGGCTACATAAAGTTTTGAATATATCAAGTCCCCATAAACAAACAAAACTAACCACTGTAAGGCTCTATTCTGATCTCATGGACAAAAACCACATCATGAGCGAGCTGGTACATCAGACTCTCTGGCACTGTAGGGTCCACTTGCCCACCACTTGACCAATAAGATATCGTCAAATTGGCATCACTCGGTTTGAGCGTGTTATCAACGCTCTCATCTGGATTGTCAGTGCTAGAAGCACCAATGGTGTAGGAAATGCAACTTCTAGTACCCTCAGTCGAGATGAGGTGTTGGCTGAGATATGCGTAGATCTTGTGGTCTGTTTCATGGTTTCTCCATTCTGGCGTGGAACTGGACTCGTCCAGTGGTGTCGTGCCATGAGGGGTGATCTCTTTGATGCTCGTGAAGGATGAGACCTCTGGACACAGTTTCGTGCACAAGCGCTTACTAAAACCATTTGCAATTACTGGAACATAGAATAAAATTCGTTCACAATAAAACCTTACCTAACTAAATAAGTCAAATCCATGAGATAAAATTTCAAATGCACTGAGAATGTTAATTTACCAAATTGACGCCAGGATCTTGAGACAGCGGTGGCGCGAACGAGATCAGCTGGGTCGTCGATGCAGTTAAAGACGCTGGTCGCAGAATCAGGCCCAAGCCACTCCAACAAATCACATCCATTCGAATTCTCCATGAAAACTCCAAAGAATCCGACCGGAGAAAAAAAAAAAAAGCACGCAAATCGACCGGAGAGAGAGGTCTAATCACCTTCGTTCGTTCTATTCTACGAAAGGTAATGTCACCGCGAATCCATATCCTCTGAGGTAACAGAATATTTTTGTTTCTATTAACGCCGTCCGATCGGAAACAGGCCAATCTGGTCCGAGGTGTAATGAACGGGGTTGCTTTAATAGTCGTCCGGAATCTAATTAAACGGTCCAGATTCAAAAAGAAATATTATGTTACCTTAGGTGATACTAATTCATGTCACTGCCGCATTTCTTGAACTTTCCTCATCAATTATCATAATCAGACATTCAGCCCTCAGCTTTTTTATTTTAACAATAATTCTGTCGCTAACTCCGGTCACTTTACACGGTTCAGATCTTCTATGCCAGATTCTTTCTATACTTTTATATCTAGGTAGTATTTTCTGACATATTACATATGCACCCATATTTTTTCCGATCAATAACATTTGCATTTTCCACCTGTCAGTCTGTCACTGTCTCTATCGCCCCATAACAATACAAGTATTTAAGGATTCAGAGGATCTGGATTGACTTGTCATATGCTAGTCTTGGTCGCTAAACTTTGTAATTTGTCACAAATTGATCATTCAAATTTGATTTGTTCATTTTTAGTCACTCAATTTTGTCATTTGTCACAATTAAATCAATCTATATTTTTCCGTCCAAAATACTAATGGAATGAGTATATTCCGTTTATATTTTAGACGGAATAAGAATATTCCGTTAAGATATTTTTGAAATAAAATATATCAAGTGACTTGATTGAAACAAATAACAATGTTGAATAACTAAAAATAAACAAATCAAACTTGAGTAACAAATTCATAACAAATGACAAAATTTAGTGATCTCTACAGAAACTTACCTTATTTTTTATGTGATTTGTAGCTACTAATTGCTAGCTTACAATTTGCATGCCCGTTCTCAGTTGACATCTTTACTTTTGCAGTCTCTATGATTTTCACGCTCTAAGGGTCTGTTCGGCTACAGTCTAAGAATAGGAATGGGCATAGGAACAGGTGCACAGTAAATTGCATTTTATTGTTCACGTGGGGAAAAAAAATCAATTGAATAGTAAAAATTAGGCCGGCAGCCGAACGGAACCTAAATGGAGGTGAAGAGAATGACAAACAAACAAGGGTTTGTCTATTTTCAACATCCAAACTTCAAACCATGTTTGAATTATATGACAGTTATAATTAATTAGTCAATACTTCGGCTAAGTTAGCTAAAATAATCAATTCAACCTTTGAATGTTTATTAAAATGAGAGAAAATTTATCACGTGGTTACAAAAATAATGAATCTAAATAAGAATTGATAAAATAAGTAAACGATAAGCTGCATCGGAATTAAAACAAAGTTAAAAATTTGTCATGGAATTGCCATTTTTGTGTTTATTGCGTTTTTTTTGTAAATCTTTGTCATTTTATTTAAGTAGAGTAAATCACACAAATAATAAATAATGTGTCATTTTTTACATATCATTGTAGAAAGAATATTGATAACTTGTAACTAATATAATTATCCATGACATCAGAAATTAATTAAATCAATTTTAGCATTAATGGTTTTATCATCATAAAATAACAAAAACTAATATTTGCCATGGAAAAAATTCAAGTCAACATATATAGTACTTCCAAACAGAGTAAAGTCATCATGAATTATCTCTTTTGTTTTTTGCTTTTTTTTTTTTTTTTTTGTACTTCCAACCTGATTTAATTTTATCAATTGGAGACTCTTTTCCGCCTCTACTCTCTATCAGTAGATAACAAGGTTCTAAATAGCGTTTATTGAGTCATCGCAGGAAGGCTGAAAAACAAAGCTATAGCGAATAGCAGAAGCTATGCTACATAACGTTTTTTGTTTTTACAAAAATTATATTATATATTTGTATTAAATATCAATATTATCTAAAGTCTCATGTAACAATAAATATCACCAAATTGATTAAGAAATTATAATATTCATATTGAATCAGTTCAAAATCCAAATTGATGTTCAAAATATCCATAATAATATCATAAATTATTGATCTTTTCTACAAAATATCTTAAGTATCATGATTCATGACATAATCTATTTTTTTCTATTCAAATTCTAAAATAACCTAGACATCATGGCATAAACTATATAATTAAAAATTAAAAATTTAAAAATATTCCAACTACCATATAGTAAGTATCATTTTGGGAAGGTCATCAATTTAGAATTTTTATAATTTCAGGGACAAGGATTCCTTTTGTAGCAAAAGGCTTTCAATTTTTTTTTGGCTTTTATTTAACTATTTAATTTACTAATGAATTCTCATTTAACAATTAATAATTTAATATAGACCATAGTACGTCAATTGCAAAAAAAATCAAGTCAAAGCCCATATAAATTGCCTAAAAAAATGCTCATATTGCATAACGCACGCTATTAGCGCTATATGCTATATCCGCTATGGCGCTATGGCGCTATAGCGGTCGTAACTCAATTAGCATATTTTGATGCCATAGCTTAGCGTTTAGGGTCCACAAACACTATAGTCACTGTAGCACGCTATTTAGAATATTAGTAAATAATATACCTTCTATCCAAATGTTCAGTAATTTAAATTAAATAAAATTTAAAAGTATCTAAAGAGAAATTTTACCTTGTGAATCCAAACACAGAATCCAAGAAGAGAGACTCAGCTACACATCTTTCAATTAAGTCTTAAGTCTTTCAAGCGTAAATAAGATTTAGACGAACCTGCAACAAGTTTTGAAAAAAAACACACACACACACATTTGGAGCACAGATTCTGTCTGCGCATCCAGTAAGTTTTGAATTTTTTTTTAACTCGATGGTAATGTTATAATTTTTAAATTTGAGGGTGGTAACTATAACAATTTCAGCGTATGACAATCATTAATAGGGTGAAAACGGAATGCAGACAGTAGTAAAACCATATTATATCTTCTTTTTTTCCAGATACATATACCGATCGGATACGAATCTTTAGGCCGCCCTATTCCTGGGGAGCAGCTTGGGTCCGATGGCCATCGGACCAAAGTGAGTTCAATGAGCAACACTACCGTCCGATTAAATCCATCTCATTTCACTGGATATATGGATCCGAATCTCACACTGGGTCTTAAACTCATTTTTTTATTTTCTCTAGTCTCTTCAATACTTCATCGCCTCTTCGTCTCTTCTATTTTTTCTTTGCTACCGGTCCGCTACAGGACCAAAGAAGTCGATACGCTCCGCCGCCCTTCGCCTCTCCGCCTCTCTTTCTCTCGAATCGCATGGAGGGGGAGACCCGACAGATTCCGGCACCCCGCCGTCGTTGTTGGCGATTCATATCGAAGGGCCATCTGTCAGCGACAGATCACTGCAAGGCAGCGCCAGCCCAAGTAGTCTCGACAAGAAGAGGTACATCCATTAATTGAACCTACTACATATATGACACTTGCTGGACCAATTTATACTGAAGATTGCAAACTTTGGAAACTTGATAGTTACATGAGAGAAGGGATATACATTCTGTTATGATCCTCAAAACTTGAAGATCACCCAAAATACCAATTCTAATTGCCTTTTTCAGAAAAATTAGGGTTTATTGATGTTGTATTCACTTGTAAACATTAGGAGTTTTTCAGAATTGAAGTTTCAAAAGACTTATTTTTCAATGTCCTGTAAACAATTTTGTTGCTTGTTTTGTGTACTTGTGTTTTGCACATAATTATAGCTTTTGAAATCTCAATCTCACCTTCTCTTTTATAGGTAAAAAAAAATCATATTTATGAATTTGAGCTTATAGCCCTAGTTAGTACATTGACACTTTTACAAGTGTACTTATGAAGTTGAAGTCCATTAGAATTTTACTGATGTTAATTCTTCTAAATTTACTAATGCAGATAATAGATGGACGAGATGGTGAACTTGAAAAATAGCGACAAGAATTGGCACCAGAAGAACTTAAAGGCTAACAAAGGGACAAACAACACAATTAAAATCTTGTCATGAAAATTGGTCGTATAGTTCTGCAACTGGGATACGTTCCGGAACATACTCCGACAGCCAACATGAGGGTCAGAATGCACTTTACTGGCATGGAACAAGGCTACATAAGGGAGAATGGAACTTACTGCCATGGACTTTGGGGAGAGAGCTGGGGTCGGATGAACTTAACTCAATCATTGACATGTACCGAATGTCAAAGGAAGAATGCAAGAAGAATTGATTTAGCAACACCAGTTTTTGGCTTTTTCATTTTATTTTTTTAGTTTCCAATTTTACCCTTTTCTTAACTATTCCTATTTCCTTACTGCTCAGATGTTTGAGCATCTTCAGTTTCTGCTACTTTACCCCTGTAATAAAACTTTTGTAATACTTTATCATCAATGAAATCAAATGTGAGCATTGACTCACATTTCTTCTCAAAAAAAGAAAATTGGTTGTATATTTATTGTGCAAAATTGGTTATATGAAAAAGGACATATGCATCTCAAAACTGGAGCTTTTCCACCTGTCGCTTTTAAAAAAGCACAAAATAACCACTCAAATGAAGAAGCAGATTTGTCATAGAGCAAAGCGGCACCAAATATGACAGTTTGTTTGTGATGGTTAACACCGACAAAAATAGCAAAAGGTCTGTCATACTCATTTGTTTTGTAAGTGTTATCAAAACAAATGACGTCACCAAAATATCCGTAGTCCAACAATGATCTTCCATCAGCCCAAAAGATGTTAGCAATCTGATCATCACTATCAAGTTGAATTGTATAATAGAAAGACGGATATTCTTTTTGACAGTCTTGAAGATATTGCAATAGTGCCCCAGTATCTCCTAAGGTGATATCACGCTCCCTTTTTGTTCTCAAGTTGTTTCTGTAGTCGTCTGAAATGAAAATAAGATTATGTCGGTCTCCAGCTTGTTTAGCTAAAAGATCATATGTTTCTCTTGGTTTAATACTAGCAGCATCAGCCAAATATACCAATGCCTTTTGTGTCTTGCTTATGCTTCTATGCGACTTCAACATTTTTGCTTTGGTTGGAGTTGAGGTGGCATGATTGTGGTCCAAATCAAAAGAAGTTATCTTGTAAGATCCCTTACTGCAAATATTGATTTTCATGTGTGTGTTACATCCAATTCTTATCTCCGGCCGTTTAAATTTTGGTGGAGCTTTGGTTGGTGATATTTCTCTAGGTTTGCCTTCTCTATTACAAGTAAAGCAATTCATAGTGACAAAATTTGACTTATTTTTCCTATTAAGATTTTTCCGCACACTAAATCCGACTTGTAAAGCATAGGCATTATAAAAATGGTATGCCTCTTCTACTGATGCAAATTCCATTCCAATTGTAGGTATCAAAGATTTTGGCAATTGATTGTCATCAGGAGTACCATCTTCAATATTGTTTGACATAGCTTCTAGCAAGAAGAACATAATTAGTGCTATGTTAATTAAATCGAAGCAATATCTCTAACAAAAAGATAGGTCACGAATTAATTAAATATCAATTGCCACCACTGCATGGGGCAGTTGGTAAAGGCATAGTCCCCTACGGGAGGAACACGGGATCGATTCTGCTTGGGAGCAGAATTGAGGCCTATGGGCTATATGCAAAAAAAAAAAAAAAAAATTAAATATCAATTGGTCCTAACCTTGAGAAGAGATTGCTGGTTGATCAACTTGCAGGTTTTGTGGTGGTTGTTGATCTTGCTCCATGGTACATGTGCCAATAAATGATGATGTTTGTTCTTTGGATTCTAAAAATTGACAAATAAGTAAAATAATTAAAGAGAACTAGGTGATTTTGGTATTGAAGAGCATCCTTCAGATTCTTATAAGGTGAAAAAGCCTTAAAAATGCACGTTTGTCCTTAAAATCAATTTAATTTATAAGGAACCATTCTTGCTTCAATAAGGCTTTATATTTAAGTAACAGTGGATTGTCCTATCAGCATTTCCTAAAAACTTTGCAACCGTGTACCTTGTGCATATGGTATAAACGAACAACTTCATTAACTTTTCTATTGTCACTGTTTGTTTGGGATTAGAGAATCAGATATTCAATACTATTTAATCCAAATAATAAACATGTAAGAGGCGTACGGTGTAGCTTGTTTGTCCCTAAAATCAGAAATTCAGTTTGAAGCAACTATTCAAACTGTTCAAATATGGTTCAGGGCTTACTCATAGGGGTTTCGAACAGAGGCGCGCACGTAGGGCTGCTAATGAGTCGAGCCGGCTCGCGAATCTATGAGTTGAGCGGCTCAATATTTCATAACGAATCGGACTCGAAACTAAAAAAAGTCCAAACTCGACTCGGCTCGCTTTTGAAGGAAAAAAGCTTGGCTCGGCTCGCGAGCTGAGCTTTTTTCATATTTAAAGATATTACAATATAAAAAAAAAATAGAGTAATAAACTAACTATATCATGTAAATAACATTCATATTAAATATAGAATACAATAGATATTTTTTTCACCTATTTAAAATTTCAAATTTTTTCAAATTTCGAATTTGTTCAAATTTTGAATTTTTTCAAATTTTGAATTTTTTCAAATTTCGAATTTTTTCAAATTTCAAATTTTTCCAAATTTCGAATTTCAAGTTTTTTCAAATTTCAATTTTTTGAGGCAGCAAATTTACATAATTTACAATTACATAGTATATTTTGATTTCAAATATAATTAATCTCCATAGTTTACAATTACAGTATCATTGTAGCAAAAGATTTATATCATATGAAAATGTCAAGTTCTATTATAACTACTTTGTTGGCCTTGGCTCGCGAGCCGAGCCGAGCTTTTTCCCCTCAAAAGCGAGCCGAGTCGGGCCGAGCCAAGTATTGAGTCGAGCCAAATCTGAGCTGCATCTAGCTCATTAGCACCCTTACGCGCACGGTGTAGCCATGATCGACGAGAAGCTTGACGCGCATAGAGGCTCCAGTCAGCCAGAAGTGTTCGAGGAGGGCAGTGGAGCGTATCGACCTTCTTTGGTCGTGTAGCGAACCTGTAGCAAAGAAAAAATAGAAGAGACGAAGAGGCGATGAAGTATTGAAGAGACTGGAGAAAATAAAAAACCGGTTTAAGACCCAGTGTGAGATTCGGATCCGTTAATCAAGCGAAATGAGATGGATTTAATCGGACGGTAGCGTTGCTCATCGAACTCACTTTGGGTCCGATGGCCATCCGACCCAAGCTGCTCCCCTATTCCTGAGCCTTGAAACCCCTGTATGATGCGGTCCCAGGTGTTCTGAACTAAATCTCCACTTATTAGTAACCTATTATTTAAGGTCCTTTCCACATGATACCATACCTGAATCGCATAAGAACACTCAAAAAACAGATGTAGTGCCATTTCTAAAGAGATAAGCCTCGCACCAATATAAAAATACTTAGTTCGGGAATTAAGATGATTAAAAAGAGAGCTCATATAAACTCATTAATACTGAGGATCTCAGTTCTATTTGTGATAACAAATTGTCTCTCAAGATTATTAGGGTTTTTCGGATGGTTTTGCAAAAAATATTTATAAAAGAAAGAAAAAGAATCCAAAGTAAAATAAAAATGCTTATTACTTATATCAAATGGAAGATTTTAAAATTAATAGATAAATACTCGTAGCAAACTGCTCAGATTATGATTATGTTCTTTGTCGAAATTGTAGATGTTTATGTTGTGGCTATGAGGAAACGGGTTTATTTACGGATCACATTGTTCACAAATTGATGTAAAATATGTCAGTAAATCATATTGTTTAAGTGGTTATTTAACACAAATGGTCTTTGACTTACTCTGACATCTTGCTGTCTAAGAAAAAATTGTAATAATTATTCGTGAAAATAAATAATAAATCTAGCTATCATTATCTAGTTTTCTTCTTCTCATGATAATCAAACTCAATTATATGATAGGTAAGCTTATAAAATAGTTTAGAAGTACTGGTTTAAAAAAATAACGAATGGCTGAATGCCTCATGGAAAACCGAAATTTTTATTAATCAAAATTAAATAAAAAAAAAATATCAAAAAAGAGGAGAGAATATGAAAAATTTCGAAATCTAAGTAGAACGGATTAATTTATCCCGTTCCTACAGACATGACAATTTATCCCGTTTCTGTTAATGAAAATCTCGTCCCAAACAAACCATTAATTAACTCAAACTAAGTAATTAAGCAGTAAAAAAAAATTATAAGAAACGGTATGGATATCCCGTCCGTAAAAAAAAAAAAAAAAAAGCAGGGACGGTAGTCGGTTGAGATATATGCAATACAGCAATTGATATCAGATATTTAAATCGCGGCAATGCCGAGAACAGGGAGCAGGAGGCGAAGACCAGTTCATGCTTTTCTTTATTGTTTTAAATTTCTGTCCCCAAGCGACGAATTTTCCTTGCTAGTTGGTGCAGTGAAAAACAGAGAAATGATTTGGGTGCATTGCACAATTGACAGATGAGGTGAAAAGTAACTTTTATATCTTTGACTTTGCATTTGGTGCAGTGTTTCATCGGATCTCATCTTTTTTTTTGGATTTGTTGGCTATCGGAGTAGACCTGAGGAAAGAAGAAGGAGATTGAGCAGGGACGGTATGCTTTGAACCGTCTCTATATATATATATATATTTTTTTTAATGCTTAGTTCGGTTTAGTTAATTGAATTTGGAACAGGATTTTCATTAACAAGGACGGAATAAATTATTCCGTCCATAGAAACAAGATAATTTAACTCGTTCTACTTAGATTTTGAAATTTTTTAGAATCTGTTTCTTTTTCGATATTTTTTTTATTTAATTTCGATTAATAAAAAATTTCGGCATGAAAAATGTACTTTTGTTCCCACCAATTGTATTCTAAGTACACATAATGTGACGAAAAGATATCAATATGTATTATAAAATCTTACATTCAATTTTTATAATTCGAAGCCCAACCCATAAGGAATGTACGTTCCAATGCCCACCCCACGAAACTTAATTATATACTCCTACATATCTAAAAATTAATTTTAGTAGTTAACAATTACGTGCATATCCAACTTTAATCAGTCGTATGACATTTTATGCAGATATTTTTCTCAGTAGAATGAAATATATATTTCTCGATCCACATACATGCATAATTAATGTTTAAATTACTATATTCCTAGCACTATGCATCTTTGGTGTTTTAAATTATAACATTAATTGTGCACATGCAGTTCAATTGCATAATTAGAACATGGATAGGGAACTTGCTTCAGCTCCAATTGCATGCGACCTTATGTATTATGTATGTTACAACTTCTTTATCTGGATCACACTTAGCAGCAAAAGCTAAGATTTTAAAAAAAAAAACTTCTTTATCTGGATCATTTTAAAAAGAGCCTAAATTGTAACCCATCACATCAGTTTTAATTTTTTTTTAAAAGTTAACAATCTCAATTCTCAAACATTCATAAAATTAAAAAATCATAATTATTACACTATTAATGAGCAGGAATTCTTTAGTTCTCGGTTCAGCTAGTTGATTTGGAAAAAGAAAATAGAATTAAGCAATGAATGAAGCTTGACAAATTCTTAGGTACATCAAACAACCTACCAGTACACAATATAAGCAACATACAACAAAAACACTCCATCCTGTTCTTCAACTGAGATATCTCTTCAGACTTGAGCACTAAGATCCCTGGTTCCATCTTCCACCCATCCTATGCTAGAAATTTGGCCACCAGTTGCCACCAAACTCTCCATAGTACATATCTCCTCCAAATCCTTACAATCACAAGGTAAAATTAGTGACAGTTTTTAAAATGAATCATTTTTTTTTTTTATTTTGTCACCAAAAGGATGCCGTAGCAATAATCTGAGCACCTAACATTGCAATACTTACATTCCACATAACAACTCCTCTAATTAATTCCGCTAATAACCTGTCTTTTAAAGGTATGCAAGTATATATGGACCATAGGTCTTGTACAGTTTGGCAGTTAAATTGCGCCTTTCTTTGAAAATTCTATTGCATCTCTCATGCCAAACGACAAATTGCGCCATCAGTTGCAGTTCTCTCCATTTTCTGCTGTATGCTTTGTCCATTATGAGCGGAATGGTATCTTCCCCTCGATCTACATTGTGAACAATGCCCATCTGTCTCCATATCAATGTGTAAATCCCCATGCTGACAAGGCATTCACAAATAAATGCCGTGCTGCAAGGACAAAGCCATACTTTCGAACTATAAAGGTGAAACACATATTGGGGTCAATCATATAAAATTTTAGATGTTGTGTCCAGAACCGTAACGTACGTCCCATGGTCGGTATCTTTAAAATAAAAAGTATCAAAGAACTGCCTCACCGTTTTTTAGATGTTTTTTGAAGAAGTATGCCTCTCTAACATTGTCGATGTTGTCAGCTCCATAGAGTACATTGAAAATTTGCTTCCCCAACCTTGGCTCCAGTTGCTGCCACTGCCAATACCATTTTGCCAGTTCCAAAGGACTTGAACAATAAATTAATCCTTTTCTAACACAACAAACTACAGCTTCATCTCTAGTACAGGGTAACATTCCACTATTATCTTTTGAATATGCTAATTCCAAATCACCAAGAAAAAATAATCCAACATTTTGCAATATAATATATTAATATGTATTGTCTTAAAATCTGTGTCAATCATATCCTATGGAACTTAATTTGTGCACCGTACTGAGGATGTATGGTAATAACTGTGTATGGAGCATGCTGGTATTTTTCTGACAGCTCAAATTTGAAATGCTGAAGAATCATACTCAACCCCATCTTAGCCTCAAGAAATGCAAAATTCTGGCCAATACATATGCGTGGGCCCCACCCAAAGGGAAAGAAGGCTAGCTGCCCATCCTTTGTTGCCTTTGAGAGACCGTCAGCAAATCGGGTTGGTTTAAAGTCAGTTGCATCAGGGCCCCATATGTGAGGGTCGTGATGGATGAATATTATTGGCATTCCTAGAAGCACACCAGGTGGAATGGTTACATCACCAAGTTGCATGGTTTTGTATGTTTGACGGGTAAGCATAACCACTGGAGGGTACAAGCGAAGCACCTCAAGTAGTATCATCGTCACCTAGAGTTGAAATTAATTTTTAGCAATATGACATAACAAAATATAAACATCTGTTTCTAGATCAACTTCGTTTGTTAACTTTATAGTAGGAAGTTCTCCCTTCTGAGTTCATCACAAACTAACATAATTGACTTGCAGTTACAGCAACTACTGCAAGGTACAGTAATTGTCCCATAGCCATCCCCAAGAAAAAATAATAATCATCCCATACCATTGGACACAGAGACATACTTTGATTAAAAAAATCAATATATGCCCTTCTAATCTTGTGAAAACCAAATTAATCCATCTTTAGCAAAAAGTGGCAACATGATCTCTCTGCATCCACATAATTTATATTTAATAACTCACAATTTTTAGTCGGCTCAAGCCATCAAAATCTGGTTTTTTCCTCCCAAAATGTTGCAAGACCTCCTCACGCGCCTTTTCTTGCCAATCAGGATGCATGCTCAACACAACCATAGTCCAGGTCAGCAGCACTGACGTGGTGTCCTGTCCTGCAAAATAAAATAGTTTGCACTCTTCTATCACATCGTGAGTTGTCATGCCTAGACTTGAGTCTAATTTCCCGTTTTGCCCCATTTCCCTCATGTTTGATTCCAACAAAAGACCCAGCAGGTCATCTTTTATGGTCTCTCCATTTCGGATGGCCGTCTCCCTTTTTGAAATAATGCCCATCAGGAGTGTTTGGACCTCTCTTGAGATCTGCTTCATCCTCCTATTGTTTTCAGTTGGTAGGTTCCTGTGACACCGGTGAACAAGGCTCAATATCATTTCATGATTCTTCAATAGAATTATGAAATTAGAGGAGCATATTTAGTTGTCAGTCATTTTTACCTTTTCTGTTTATGTTTGTTTTCTATTGTTTTTTTAACTTAGCTCTTAAACCTGGTTACTCAATACTTCTATAATATCTCAACAATGCACTATAAAACTTACAAAACAAAAAGGTATTACATGTTATCTCTCAGTTATACAATATCAACAAATGTATAGCAATAGTACATACAAAAGGCATAATAAAGCAGAAGAATAATGTAAATTTGTCAACTGCTGCATTTAGTCTATTCTTGTTCACAAATGATCAAACAAATATTTCTCAAATAAAAGCCAAAAATAATAAGGGAAAAGACTCGTACCAGATGGAAGGGAAGAAAGAGGTGGGAACAGATTTCATGAGACGCTCCGCCAGCTCGCTTTGCAGCTGGAAAATGCGTCTCCCTTCCAGGTAACTACTGCCAAATGCTGCCCTTGAAATTACATCTCCTGTAAAATTTTGCATCTCTAGCCAAACATCAAGCTCAAATGATCCATTGGGCCCCACTGAGCTCTCCCATCTGTTAACTAACTCATCACAACAGGTAGAGAATGCTGGCTGCATCCTCTGACAAGGAAATTGTTTTAATTGGCTTCTCTTTAAAATTAATAAAAGTGTTATATCCACATAGTCAAAAATCAAAATTCTCTTTCTAAAACTTGTTGCTTTAGCAATCATACATCCTTTTTATCATTAAATTATTGATGAAATGATGTTAATAATTAACACCATCTCGTACATACAACTTTGATTCTTAATGCTTAAGCCTGATACAGAAGGATAAATAGAGATCAGCTGTCAACACCTTCTGCTAACTCACTAAACAGATTGACTTAGTTCTTTTAAACCTTATGGTATGTACCAATTTTGTACATAATTTTATAGAACACATAAAAAAACCACTACAGTGCCAGTTCCACAGGAAACTATCAGTTCCTGAGGAACAGATATAAGCCACCAAAATTGCTGCTACTTTTTTCCCACAAGTACAAATAAAGAATTTGCTATCAGAGGTAGCTAATTATTTTTATGTAAAAAGTTACATTTACTTAGCAGCAAAGAACCCGGATCAAAAAAGTAAGAACCAGGTGTATGTCCAAAGCATTTAGTACTATTCAAATTTATTTTTTATGTCATAAATTACCTTTAACTTCTGTACATGAAAGGCAGGGTTGAGAATTCTTCTATGCTTAGCCCATTTCTCCCCTTCATAATTCAAAATCCCCTCAGCTAGCCGACTGAGTCGGCTTGCTTTTGATTTTTCAAGGTGCCCGAATTTGTTGGATAGAATTTCTCTCACTAATTCTGGGTCCCTGATGATAACTGAAGGGGCCAAACCAAGTAATAGACTGTTTGCCTGTATTTTGCAAAAGTAAAATCAATATTCATCCAACAGGTCTAAGAACATCAATGTTTGATTATGCTGAATGATATTATATCCTTTGGTAATGAAGTGGGATATTGCATGCAATTTAAAAGATTAAGAATGTTTTAACATTGCTTTCATGTATTGCTTTTTCATTGACTTTAATAGAGAGATTACAAGATAGTTGTAGACAGAGAATTGTGCAAAACTAGATCTAAACTACACTAGTAACTATGCCTTAACTGCAGTTAACATCTCTGGTTAAATTTTAATTGAGCGCTAGAAGAAGAATATAGATCTGTATTCAGTTCAGTTAGTATTTCCAGATTTTATTCTCTCTGTTGGGTATTTGAATGGATGTGTCCATTGTGTATCTACTATCTACTACAATTTGAAGCAAATTGATACTTTTGAATTTTGGGAGGACCACAAAGAAAAATAGCCCTTAGTAGAACCAAAGATGGTTCCCTCGTAATTGACTCATCAAAACTAAGATAAAATAATAATAAGGTTTCTCAGTTCGCACCAAATTCTTCCATGCTGCGATGAAGAAGGGGCGCAACACGAGGGATAATATCGTGCGATAGTGGCATGGGCTTGGCGCACGCCTCTTCGTTGAGCCGGGTGTTCTCCTTGAAATCACCAGCAAGGAACCGGTACACAGTACCACGCAGCCCTTGCTTCCTGAGCGCCCGGTCAAGGCGCCTCGGCCTAAGCCACGCCCGTTCAAGTGCTTGAGCCGCTCCCCATAGGAGAAGTAAGGAGAGTGCCTATGAACAAACTCCACATCCACAAGTTGGATCCAAATTGGGAAAATATTTGTTGCATTTTGGTAGTTGGGCGTTTCGCTGAGGTATTAGAGAGTAAGAGGGATTATAGAGTGATTGGAATTAATTTGGGGAGGATCCAAGTGGAAGGAATGGAATTCACATCCTCCCCATTACTGAAAAGGGAATATTTTACAATTGGTTGAAGTGAGGGTTTAAAAAAGAGAAAACCAGCAAAACCATGAATTGGCCAAAACTGCAAGTCTGCAAGTCGATCAAAGTCAAGCCGGTCAAGGTCAAAGCGGTCAAAGACAAGCTGATCAAAGGATTGAATTGAGATAAACGGTTTGGTTGGTTCGATTAAATGGATTGGTTCGGTTTATTTTGCAAAACTAGTTTAATAGTTTGGTTTAGTTTCGCTTTATTTTTTTTAAAACTAGTTAAACTCAACCGACTGAAATTTTAAATTCATTCTTTTATCGGAACCAAACATTTAAAAAATTCAAACATTACGACAAAAATATATATTGCTTAGTTTGATTTAAAACCAGTTAAATTGAATGAACAAAAAAAAAATTTAATTTGTCATTTAGAAAGTTCAAAATATTAAAAAAAAATATTTATTTCTATAGTTAATATCCTATTTTGATTCAACCCAACAAATTGAAATTTATTTCAGTTTGTTCGGTTCGGATCTTATACAGTTTTGATTATATTTCGGTTTGGTTGGATTTGATTTTTGAAAACCAAATAACATTTTAATTTGAATATTTTAATTAGATTTGGACCAAATCGAACCGATAGACACTCCTGATCGAGTTTCATTATTTTAAAGGTGACCCCTCCAAATTGGGAAACAAATCTGCTGTGATTCTTTGGAATCGCAGGTCCCTGCTTGTCCAAATCAAATCATTTATTTATTTTGAGATTCGTACATAAAATCAACTACTTTAAGATTCGTGCATTTCAAAAAATTGAATAGTTTGATCTGGAAAAGCAGGGACCTGCGATTCTGAAGAATCGCAGCATATTTATTTCCCTCGAAATTGACGTAGTCCTCTTGATTTTCTATTATTATTTGGGTCCTTCTAATTGTACCCAAAAATTTGTACCCAAAAATTTGTACCCACTTTTTACCCAAACCAACTGTTATTTGACAGGCGGGAACACTGTAACACTATAACATAATACTGTAACAGACAATATCGAATGATTTAAAAGATACGATCAATTTTTTAAAAATTAACAATTTGCAACTTGCAACATCTTTGTACTTGATGTACTTTGTACTTTCAAATCTGTTGTACTTTGACAGTTAACTGTACTTGTTTTACTTAAAAATTTGTCAACTTGTATACTTTTCCCTTTCTAGATGTTTATAATTTTTTTTTCAAATTTTTTCTATCGTTCTAGAAGTTTTGATTATTAATTTTTTTTCGTTTTTTTTATTTTTCTCATTTTTTTCATTTTTAATTAAATAATTTGTATAATTAAATTACAAATTCAAATTAATGAAATTGAATATGTAAAAAATAGCTACGTAAACTGCAAAAATAACGACAAAATCTATATTCAATGAATACTGTAACAATAAATTATGAAAACTGTAACAATGAAGTATGAAAACTGTAGTAATTAATACTGCAGTAATAAAGTATGAAAATTGTAACAATTATAATCATAACTATAAGACAACAAAAATATCATAAATATTATAAACAAATATAACTTTGTCCAAGAAACACTCTCCAGCAAACAACTTTACAAACTTTGTTCAAAATAAAGAACTTTGTCCAGCAAACAACAATCACAAAACCTTAAAAATTTTATGGCAAGAATCAAACACTCTTTGGATATATCTTCTTGTAAGAAAAAATATGACAAATCTTACAATTAAAACTATAAATATTACAAAAAAAAATAAAACTGCAAAAAAAAATACTGTAAATCAATCAGTAAAAAATACTGTAACAACTGTAGACAAATCATGTAACAAAAGTAACTAATTCTGAACATCAATCAGTATCCAATACTGTAACAACTATAGACAAATAATGTAACAAATTTAGAAAAATAATGTAACAAATTAACACATACTGAATATCAATCACATATAACGGAGGACCGTCACTTACTCTATCTAACAATATTTCTGGATCTGCTTCTATATCTGGTTCATCACATATAAAGTTCAAATCTCATTCAAAAGTTGATATATTTTCCCCAACTTGATCAACTTCAACTACATCAGGTAATAATATATAAATTTCAAATTAATGTCCATTGTATGAAAACCTGTAACAGATCAGTAGAAAACACTATAACGAATGCAAATCAATAATGTAACAATAGTAAAGCAATGCAGTAAAAAAATAGAAACTAATAATATAACAGATTCAAACAAATACTGCAACAATTATAAACAAATACTGTGACAAATGTAAATCAATAATGTTCATTGCATTATAACATTGGAAGATCAACGACAAATACTGTAACAAATGAAAAACAATAATGTAACAAATGCAAGCCAATTAATGTAATAAATTTAAACCAATACTGTAAAACATTTAAATAAATACTGTAACAATATTAAACCAAAACTGTAAAAAATATTAACGCAATAATTAAATCTAATCATGTAACGCAATATACATAACAAATACAAATAACTGAGGAATACTACACAATAGCTCAACCAGGTTGTAATAATATATTCTAAATATTGTAACACTGAATCTAAATTTGTATAAAATTCAATTCAAAAAATGTTCATAACGAATATCAAATCATAAAAATACACACTAAATCTAAATCTGGACTTTATCAATGGGATCTTAATTTTGAAATGCAATTGATAAAAAAAAATTCAAAGACAAAAATTCAAATCTAATTTCGTACAATCAATAATAAACTACTTCAAAAATCCAGAAAAGAAGATCAAACAACAGCGAGATTATGGATTAGCAACTTACTAAATTCGCTGAACTCAGGTTAAACCTCCGATACTATAACATAACGAATCCAATACTGTAACAAATGTCAACCAATACTGTACATGTTTCACTTGTGTCTATCATCTCCGATCTGAAATTTGTAATTTCAGATCTAGAATTTGTCCGATGGCATCAAGCGCTCGAGAGCAGAGATAAGGTCCATCGAGAGAGAAGAGAAAGAGAAGAGAGCGGAAGAGACTGGAAATAAAAAAGAAAAACAATAATAATTGAGAAACTTGTTTATATCGAGGTTGTGGAGAGAGATGTGGCCAATCGTTTAGATAAAGCTTGGATCCATGGCTCCGGATCTCCTTGAAGAGGCCTAGATCCATGGCTCTTTCAAGCTCGTGCGGCTCGAAAGGATGCATATGACGTGAGGAAGAGGTGGAGGGACCGAGATGGGAGGCGGAAATGGTCGGAGGGAAAGGATCATGAAAGAAGAGAGCTAGGTTTGTCATTTAGAAAGAGCTTTGGTTTTGTGTGGATGCTAGAGAAAAAAAGAGATGAGGAAATGAGAGAGAATGTGAGAGACATGAAGTTTTTTATAGCTAGAATGGTTAAGAAGCTTTATCCAAAAAGTTGGATAAAAACTAGATACAAAACGTTTGGTACTAAAATCTTTTCTCTTATTATTTAGCAATGCTCTTCCACTTAGCGCAAGGGTTGACTGTTAATGTAACTCTCTTTTTTTTTTTTTTTTTTGCAACTGCCGTTAATGTACCTTGGGATCTACTTTATTCCTATTTTTAAAAATAATAAAAAGAATAAATATTTTGTTCTTGGTTGGTCCTTGGTCGCTTGATCAATGATATCTGACTGAGATCAATTCTTATTTTCAACATGGGACCACCTCAGAGTAACACATTCCACTATATATCTTTTGAATAAACTGCTCAAAACTACCAGAATAATTAATCTTGCATGAGGAGGGATCAGATTACACCATTTTTTTTGACGCATTTTGACATCTACTATTTTTAAATTCCAAATAGTTAATTCAAACCGTTCAACATGATTGATATATTAAAATATACTTGGAGATAAAAATTTACATTTTTTTGAATTTTTTTACTATTTATTACGATGGTTACAAAATCATTGTTTTCGGACCATTAAAAAACATCGATTCAGTAACCATCTTAATAAATAGTAAAAAAATTCAGAAAAATGTAAAATTTGTTCTCCAAGTATATTTTAATATGTGTTATTATGTTGAACTGTTCGGATAGACTGTTTAGATTTTGAAATTGCAAAATTATGCAACATAATATGTATTGTCTTGAAATCGATATCAATCATATCCTATGGAACTTAATTGGTGCGCCATACTGAGGACGTACGGTAACAACGGTGTATGGAGCATGCTGGTATTTTTCTGACAGCTCAAATTTGAAATGCTGAAGAATCATACTCAACCCCATCTTAGCCTCCAGAAGCGCAAAATTCTGGCCAATGCATATACGTGGACCCCATCCGAAGGGAAAGAACGCTAACTGACCATTCTTTGTTGCCTTTGAGATACCATCAGCGAACCGTGTTGGTTTGAACTCGGTTGCGTCAGGGCCCCATATGTCAGGGTCATGGTGGATAAACATTATTGGCATTCCAAGAAGTACACCAGGTGGAATGGTTAAATTCCCAAGTTGCATGGTTTTGTAAGTTTGACGAGTTAGTATAACCACCGGAGTGTACAGGCGAAGCACCTCATATAGTATCATCGTCACCTAAAATTTAAATAAAACTTTAAGAATATGAAATAACAAAATGTAAAGGTGAATTTTTAGAGCAACTACCGTGGGAGAGGGGGGTGTCCGATGCCCATCGGACCAGAGTTTGTTCGATGGGTGGTTTCTACTGTCCAATTCACTTCAAGATCTGTGCGCATCACTTTAATATCCGTGTTGTTTGCTTTAATATTCGTGCACACGGATCTTAGATCGGACGGTAGAAACCACCCATCGAACACTGTTTTGGTCCGATGGACATCGGACACCCTCCTCTCCCAACTACCGTATAGTAGGAAGTTCTCCCTTCAGAGTTCATCACAAACTAACAGAACTGACTAATGGTTAATTAGAGCAGCAACTCCCATAGAGTCCATAACCATGAATTTGAAGGATTTAGTTGGATTTGTTTTATTGGTATACACATATGCCTTGGCACTATCAGAAACTGTTGTATACACATACTTCAATTAAAATTTCAATATATGCTCTTCTAATCTTGTCAAAACTAAAACATGATCTCTCAGCATTCATGCACATAATGTAATAACTCACAATTTTTAGTTGGCTCAAGTCATCGAAATCTGGTTTTTTCTTCCCAAAATGTTGCAAGACCTCCTCACGCGCCTTTTCTTGCCACTCAGGATGCATGCTCAACACAACCATAGTCCAGGTCAGCAGCACTGATGTGGTCTCCTGTCCCGCAAAATAAAAGACTTTGCACTCTTTTATCACCTCGAGAGTTGTCATGCCGAGACTTGAATCAAATTTCCCGTTTTGCTCCATTTCCCTCATGTTCGATTCCAACAAAAGATCGAGGAGGTCATCTTTTGCGGTGTCTCCATTTCGGGCCTTTTTCCTTTTTGAAATTATGCCCATGAGGAGTGTTTCAACCTCTCTTGAGATCTGTTTCATCCTCTTATTGTTTTCAGTTGGTAGGTACCTGTGACACCAGTGAACAAAACACTATTTTTTATCTAGTATCCGATTAGCTAATGGGTTTGAACCCGATTCGTTATCTTTTTGCCCCTCCCCCCAATGACGAAAAATCCTAAATCCGCCCCTCATAAACTGGAACTAAGAGCTCTTAAACCTGGTTACACAATACTACCTTAATCTATCTCAAGAATGTTGTGGACAATTTAGAAAAAGGGGTTCTATGTTTGTCTCTAAGTTACACAATATGAACAAATTTATATTAATAGTATATACGAAAGGCATAATACAACAGAAGAAATTTGTACTGGCCTATGGCTGCACTTTTTTTGTTCTTGTTCACAAATCATTAAACTGATCACAGATTATAAAATTATATTTCAAATTAAACCAAAATAATAAGGGAATAGACTTGTACCAGCTGAAAGGTAAGAACAAGGTGGGCAAATCTTTGATGAGACGCTCAGCTAGCTCGCTTTGCAGCTGGAAAATGCGTCTCCCTTCAAGGTAACTACTGCCAAATGCTGCCCTTGAAATTACATCTCCAGTTAAATTTTGCAACTCTGGCCAAACGTCAAGCTCGAATGACCCATCGGGCCCCACTGAGTTCTCCCATCTGTCAACTAGTTCATCACAACAGGTAGAGAATGCTGGCAGCATCCTCTGAAAAGGAAATTGTTTTTTATTGGCTTCACATTAAGAACAATAAAAGTGTTATATATATCTACATAGTTAAACTTCAAAACTTCAAAACATCTAAACTAAGAAAAATTTGCAGTGTTGAATTTGGCATCCCAAAATTGAATAGTTGCAATCAAAATTGTAGTTTCCTTTTTATCATGATATATTATTGATGAAATGATGAGTATACTTAATAATAATTAACACAGTCTTGTAGTTGATATACAATGTCTACCTCAAATTTTTATTTTTAAGGCTTAACACAAAAGGATAAACTGAGACCAGCAGTACCAATTTGGTACATAATTTTATAGAACATATCATAAACCTCTGCAATGCCTGGACCAGAGCAAACACTGAGACTATCTACCGACATTGATCCTGTTTTATTCCCACAAGTACAGTAAGGTGTCAAACAATGTTGGTTGAATGAAGAATTTTCTATCATCAGTAACGAATTTCTTTTAATTGGAAAGGGCACCTATATCACAAAAAGTAAGAACCAGGTATATGCCAAAACATTTTATCGTTTAATTTCTAATTTATATATTTTATGCCATAATTAAATTACCTTTAACTTTTCTAAATGAAAGGCAGGGTTGAGAATTCTTCTGTGCTTAACCCATTTCTCCCCTTCATATCTCGAAAGCCCATTAACTAACAGCCGACCCAATCGTCTTACTTTTATTTTCTGAAAATGCCCGAATTTATTGGACAGAATTTCTTTCACTAATTCTGGATCCCTGATGGTTACTCTTGGCAATGGCCCAAACCAAGTAAATGACTGTTTGCCTGTATTTATTAAAAGTAAAATCAATATTAATCCAACAGGAATTGAATTATTATGGCAATGATATTATTTCCATTGGTGATGGAGATTTATTTGGGATTGTCATTTGAAGACTAATTTTGAATTTTGGGAGGACCAAAAAAGAAAATTTTTCTTTAGACTAAAATAAATAACAAGGGAATGGAGAGGAACAAAGATGGTTCCCTCGTAAGGTTTCTCAGTTCGCACCAAATTCTTTCATGCTGCGATGAAGAAGAGGCGCAACACGAGGGATAATATCGTGTGAAAGTTTCATGGGCTTGGCGTATGCTTCTTTGTTGAGCCGGCTGTTCTCCTTCAAATCACCAACAAGGGACCGGTACACAGTACCCCTCAGTCCTTGATTCCTGAGCGCCTTTTCCAGCCGCCTTGGCCCAAGCCACGCCCATTCAAGTGCTCGGGCTGCTCCCAATAGGAGAAGCAAGGAGAAAGCGCCAATGAACAAACTCCATATCCACAGGTTGGATCCAAACTGGGTAAATATTTGTCGCATTTTGGTAGTGGGGTGTTTTTTTCTGTTCTATGCAGTAGTATAGAGTGGAAGAGGGATTATAGAGTGAGTGGTTGTTTCTGGGAAGAATTGGGAAGTATGGTATGAAAACCAAGCCAAGTGTCAAAAGATGGTCACATATTTCAAATATTATATTTTGGAGCGTCAAGTACCCGGCAGAGTCTGAGATACGGAACATAGTTCAAACAAGACTACAAATCTACAATAGTAAGGTTTACCTTTGTTTCTGTTGCTTTTCTAAGAAATATTTGTTTATTTATTTGAACATAATAGGTGAACGGGCAAAAAGTCAGATCGATAATAAAAGGATGAGACGATTCTTGTTATATAAGCCGTTGATAGAAATTGAACGGTTAGGATGAGAGAGAAAAGATACACTAATCCATATGCCAAAGGTAGACTAATCCAGAGGAAGTAGAGGACGAGCTGTATTATTTTAGTTTGCAACCATGTGTGATCGGACGGTCCAGATCTATACTAAAAAATTGGGTTACTTAAGGGATCCGGACTCGGGGAAGAGGAGCTGTATGTATTTGTATTATTTAGTTTGCAACCATGTGTGATCGGAACCAGAAATTAATCTGTCAAATGTGTGTGTGACGCCAGCGCTCGAGTAAGCCTTGTTGTCATATCTGGAGCAGATCTCGAGAAACTTATTTTATTTAAAATACGAAAATAAACTTCCTTTTTAATTAGGGCCAGTAGGGGTGCAAATGGATCCGACTGTATCCGGATCTGTATTCGAAAATTTAATATGGATACCTGATATCTGAATATTCGTACGGATACGGATATGAATATGGTCTTGAATTTTAATGATCCGTATCCAAATAGTAGATATATACCATATAATTTAATGTATATTATGAAAATATTTATGTATATATTTACGGATATTCGATATCCGATCCGTTTCCGCATATATCCGTCTAATATCCAATCCGTATCCGTATCCGAAAAATAGAAACAGATACGGATATGGTTTTATCACTATCCGATCCGTTTGCACCCCTACTTTTTACTGATTTTTTTTTCTATAGGAATGTGCGTTAATAGATCTAAATATCCGGATTGGCACTGATTTTGATCAGACGGTCGATATGCATTATATATTTTGAGTTAATGCAGAAAATGCAGACTCAGTCTGCACTAGGGCTGCAAACGAACCGAACCAAATCGAATCTGATCAAGTTCGAATTCGAATTCGTGAAGATTTGAATCGAATTGGTTCGATTCGAAAAAGGGTTTCGAACTATTGAGTTAGGTTCGACTTCGATTCGTTGAAATTCGAACTAATTTGGTTCGATTCGTTAAAGGTTCGAAAGAGGAGTTGCTGAGAGCCGCTGGGAGAAAGAGGAGTAGTCAGGAAGAGGAGGATTCGTTGCGAGAGCCGCTAGGATCTGTGAGAAATAGGTGTTGTTGCTGAGAGAGAGCCGCTAGGAGCCTGGAAGAAAGAGCAACGCACGAAACCTATCTAGGTTATATTTCTCTCAAGAGCTTTGCATATCTCCATGACTCCATCCATGGCGTTATCTGCGTGAAAGAAAAAGAGAGAGATAAAAGTTGGGTGAAAGAGAGAGAAAGAGGGAGACAAAGAGACTGAGTGAGTCAAAGAGAAAGAGATATCTCAAATTTTGCATCACTTTTTTGAGTTCTCAATCTCAACAGTTCAAATATGTTCTCCACGAATCTCAAAGCTCAAACTTTGTGACCTCTTTTAATTGGGCCTGCTCAAAATCCGTTCTCCACGAATCTCAATGGTCAAATATGCAATCTCAATGACCTGTTTGACTGAAGGATGGTCTGGATTTCGTGTATCTACGCAGAGATTCGAACCTCTCAGATTCGCGAACCATTTCGAAACTGAACCTATATAGGTTCGAATTTGGTTCGAAATTAATTCGAATCGAACCAGTTTGATTAATTTCGAATCGAATTTTTTTCGAACTTTTTCGAATCAAACTCGAATCGAATTACGAACTACAAATTTTTTATGCAGCCCTAGTCTGCACTGGTAAAAAAAAAATTAAAAATTATATAAAATCTGTGAAAAGTTAGGACAGGGCAGAGATGCGATTAGCGTTTTTTGGGTGAGGTGAATAGTTTTTGGTTCGTTGCTCGAAAAAAAATCGTAATCAATTCGTTTAATTCAGTTCATCTTGTTTAATGTAGTAATAGTGGACACCTCCATTTCCAGCCCTACCACAGATGATGCATCAGAGTAAATACATATGCTGATTAGAGTTAGCGATATGCTGGACACTTGTATCGATTGATCAAGAATGAAAATAAAATCTTGAATTCAAAAGAATTATCTTTCTCTTCTCTGAGTTCTCTCTGGTAGGCATGAAAGTCGAATTCATATCCTCTGCATTAACTCGAATGAGAATCTTTTGAGTTAATGCATTTATTTTAAGATTCGTGCAAACTAGAGCCGCACTAAGAGTATTTACATCTCTAAAATTTTGAGAGTTTTTAATTTGATGTAACAGTTTCTAAATCAGTTTCAGAGATGCAGATGAATTTCTAATTTAGCAACTTTACTCCAAAGTTTCGTAATAAGAAATCGTTTCTAAACTGTGTGACGTGGCTAATCGATTCGCTGAGATTCATTTCTCCCACGGCGCCCTCTCTCCTAAACGAAAACACATATTCTCGTTCAAAACTTTTCCAAAATTTGCTCGGCTCCGTCCATGATTTTTCTTGCCGATTGTTTCATTGGGTTCGCCTCTTTCCCCTCTTCATTTTGACATCCCAACTGCTGTATTTTTTTTTTCAACCTATTTCTTCAAGCTGCACGACGCCAGTTTTGCAGATTGAGCAAGGGGCACACAAGGGGATTTCAATGGCAAACCAAGCTCCATCTTCACGAAATAGCTCCAATTGCTAGACACGATTGACAAGGCATCCTTTAATCTATTTTTTTTTGGGTCTTTTTTTCCTATTCTCAGATGCATGTAATATTGTGAGAGCTTTTTTTGTTAATTAATCGAATATGCCCATGGGTTTCGAATAAAAAAAAAAGAAAAATTCTCAATAGGTACCGATTAGTGTGAACTGGCAAGCGCATGTGGAGGTCATGGAAAGTTGTTAACCAATTTGATTGAGATTCCGTACCCTCTCTCTCCTCTCTCCTTTCTCTCTCTCAACGAAGGAGAAGAGAAAGGGAATACGAGCGGGGAAATAGAAAAAAAAATAAAAAATAAAAAAAGAGTCGAAGAAGAAACAGAGTTGACAAACGGAAAAGTCTAAGCTCTAATTTTAATTTCAGAAATGTAAATGTTTAGAAACTAAAATTAAAATAATTTTTAAAAAACAGTTAACAGTTATTTAGAAGTTCTAAGAGTTTCAGAGATGTAGATACTCTAATATTATGAACTCTGTGTTAAAATCAGACGGTTCAGATGCATTACCTCAAAAAATTTTCTTTTTGAGTTAACGCAGAGGATACATATTCATGAAAGTCAAGTCCGTAATTTGAGTTTTAAAGTTTATGCTCAAGTCCCTTTAAATTTATTAAATTATAGTAGGAGGTGCTAATACACATAAAATAAAGAAATTAGGAAGACTTTTTATGTACGTGATGATAAATTTTGAAAATATTGGGGTGGCTTAGCACTCCCAGCTTCAACTATGATCCGCCCTGACTCAGCTTATGGTGCTTCAATTTGTTTCTCAATTCATTAAAAAAAAAAAGTATACAAAGCTACTTTTTTAATTTTTTTACTATCTCTATTTTGTGTTCACCGTAAGTGGTGAAACTTGTTACAATAAAAAATAAAATTCTTTTTCGGCTTGTGATTTATAATGCATCTCACAACAAATTGACAACAAACATTACTCTCTATGCGACTCACAACATCAAAGACTATTAACGAGTTGGCTCGCTCGCTCATAGCTTGCCTGTTCTGGCACGAAATTTGAGCATTTTCTAGCTTAGTTTGACTCATTAATTTTTTTTTTAGAAATTACAAAAAGAAAAAATTCTAGGACAACGTTTTTAATTACCATAGTAAATTGTTGTCATTGACTATTTTTTTTTCATTATATCCACAATCACACCAATTCACTTCACACAAAAATTGTATATTCATTCAAGACGGATCTAGAATTTTCGTTAAGGAAAAAAATAACAAATCATATTAAAATAATTTATTGGGTTCAAACTCATTAGGTAATCCTAATTAATACTCTGATTGATAAATTTGAAAAAAGAAAAATTAACATAATTTGTACAAACAATCATATTATTCAAGTAAATTTAGGCTTTGGACTTTCCAAAGAAAATCAAAATCATTTTTGAGGAGATTAAAATTTTATGGGCCTATATATATTCTACAAAATTGAATTTCAAAATTTAATGAGGTCAGTTGACCCGAATTTGCTAATCTCGGAATTTAAATAAATAAATATCGAAATAAGAGTAGGATGTTGTAAAATCTCGGAATATAGAAAAAACATGATGGTTAACCACGTCCGCTAAACGTTATAAACTATCATGTTCAGCTAATCCAAACCATAAACACCGCATTTGCTAATTAACTAAAAAAAGCAAAAAAAAAAAATTACAGGATGTGATATAAAATCACGTCCAGCTACCATGCAAATTTTTTTGAAAGTTTGAGCAGTAGAAAAATTCTTTATTGGACGTGATGCTATATCAGTATTTTTTTTAGTTAATTAGAAGTGCAAAATTACAGTTTAGATTAACTGAACGCGATGGTTATAATGTCAAGCGGACGTGATAAACTATCACATTCTTCTTATTTTTCAAAATTTCACGAAATCCTACTCCTATTTCGATATTAATTTATTTATTTTCCTATAAATAAATAAAAAAATCGGTGCAAGTGTGCAACCCAGCATTCTGACAATTTCGACTCCCACCTAGACCTAGGTTGCTTCTGCATCTGAAAAGTTCTGTCAATCAATGGGCCCCCAGTCGGCCCAGTCCAAGGGGAACAACGACATGGCCGTTCTTTGGTGCCTTTGTATTAATATAAAGGAGCAATTAATATTGAATATCTGATTATTAAATTATTAATCACTCCCTCAAACCTTCATAATACATTATTATTATCTTTCAATTGGTACACTCATATCCTCCAGAACTTGATCGGCGCACCGTGTTCGGGGCGCAATGCGACAGTTGTGGTGTATGGTGCATGCAAATACTTCTCCGAGAGCTCGAATTTGAAATGTTGAAGAATCATACTCAACCCTATCTTAGCCTCGAGAAGAGCAAGATTCTGACCAATGCAGTTGTGCGGGCCCCAGCCAAACGGGAAGAAAGCAACCTGGCTGTCCTTTGTTGCCTTTGAGATACCTTCGGCGAACCGGGTTGGTTTGAACTCGGTTGCATCGGGACCCCATATGTCAGTGTCATGGTGGATGAGTATGACAGGCATCACCAAAAGAACACCCGGCGGGTACGTAATGTTGGCAAGTTTTGTTCTTTTGTATATGCGACGGCTCACAGTTACAATCGGAGGGTAGAGGCGAAGAACCTCGTATATTATCATATTTACCTGGAGTTACATATGATGTTAAAATTTTGAAATAACATAAGGTGGCCACAAGCATTCCATTTAAACAGCTAACATGCAATTGGTATATGTTATGACATTAATTAATTAAGAGCTGGCTACCTCAATCTTGTCCCAATCAACTTTCATGAATTGTAAATTATGGGTTTAATTAGCATCATTGAAATTAGATTATCTCACCAATCTATAATTACTCGGTACCAAAAACCTAATCAAGTACTGCACTTCACTGGCATGTTACAGTTGCAAACCATACCTTGAAGATCTAGAAATTAAACTCCATATATACAAACTCATTATGTGTCAATTTTAGTCTGGCAACAGAAGCATATCAAGATTATTTTTTACATTCCTTTTGTCAAACTATGGAATTTCTTTTTCCAAATTTAGTGGACCAAATTAACCTGTATACACAAATATGGTAATTTAAGTAGTAGTCAAACTAGCCAACTGTTAATATCCAATTAAGTTAACCGCCATAATTTAATTTTAATATTTTTAAATTCGCCTTGAGATTAAAGAAACTCACGATTTTTAACCGATTCAAACCATTAAAATTCGGTTTTGCGCTCCCGAAATGACTCAAAACCTCTGCACGCTCCTTTTCTTGCCAATCGAGATGCATGCTTAACGAGACCAATGTCCAGGTCAGTAAGACTGTCATGTTCTCCGATCCCGCAAAAAACATTTGGCACTTCTGTATCACCTCTTCAGTTGTCATGCCCAGACCTGATTTCGACTCCCTGTTTGGCACCATTTCTCTCATGTTTGACTCTAACAATAGATTGAGTACATTATCTTGTGTGGCCTCTCCATTTTTTAAGGCCCTCTCCCTTTCAGCGATTTTTCCTTCGAAGAGTGTTCGTATTTCCGTTCCGATCTCTTTCAACTTCTTGTTGGTTTTGGTTGGTAGGTACCTATGACAGCAGCGAGCAATGCCTTTTTATTCATTTGTTAATAAACAATACAATTTTATTCTACCAATAAAGAGTAAATTACATTCATTTCCAATTAGGGTCCTTACTCCTTAAGGGTTCAAAAGTACCATTTAATCTATAAAGTCCCGGCATTTTTTTCCATAACAAAAAAATTAAATAATATAATATTAATAACCAAACTGGGAAAAAAAAAATTCATTCATAACCAGACCGCCCCCCCATTGGGCGGTCTGCCCTACCCACCAACCCGCCCCCCCCCACCCAACGGTCTTCCCTGACCATCAGACCGCCCCCCCACCCGGCGGTTTGTTTTTTTTTTTTTTCCTATAAAAACCCCTCTCCCCTCTCCCCTCTCCCCACTCACACCAAACCCTAGCCGTCTTAGGGCTCTCCTCCGCCGTTTTTTGTGTCGAAACCGCCGTAAACTCTGTTTTGTCATCCCGAACGCGATATTTCGCACCTTCGTTGCATTTTCGACCCCTCTCCGCTTCCGTTTTCGGGTACAAATTTTTTTGCGAATTTTTATAAATTGTTTCGAATCGTTAGAAATTGTTGATTGAAATTGTTATAAATTAGGTAGAAATTGTTTGATTGGAATTGTTATAAATATTAGAATTGTTAGAATTGTTTGATTGGGTTTGAATTGTTAGATATTATTTGATTGAAATGGTTAGAAATTGTTTGATTGGAATTGTTAGAAATTGTTGATTGGAATTGTTAGAAATTGTTGATTGGAATTGTTAGAAATATTAGAATTGTTAGAATTGTTTGATTGGGTTTGAATTGTTAGATATTATTTGATTAAAATGGTTAGAAATTGTTTGATTGAAATTGTTAGAAATTGTTGATTGGAATTGTTATAAATATTAGAATTGTTAGAATTGTTTGATTGAGTTTGAATTGTTAGATATTATTTGATTGAAATGGTTAGAAATTATTTGATTGGAATTATTAGATATTATTATTATTATTATTATTATTATTATTATTATTATTTTATTGTCATTCTTCTTATTTTAATTATTATAATAGTAATTATTATTATTATTATTATTATTATTATTATTATTATTATTATTATTATTTTAATTATTATTATTCTTATTTTAATTATTATAATAGTAATTATTTTTTTTTATTGTTGTTCTTCTTATTTTAATTATTATAATAGTAATTATTATTATTATTATTATTATTATTATTATTATTATTATTATTATTATTATTATTTTATTGGATTAATTAAAATTAGGTTTGATTGGATTGTTAGAAATTGCTAGAGTTATATTTAGAACACATCTGATAATTTATTTATTTTGTAAAACTTAATATTTTGAAATCCAGGATGACTAGATCTGGACGATCACGAGATACATCAAACACCGCCGAGAGTTCGCATTCTCACGCCGATCCGAGTGGGAGCACAGAGACCATGCATGCGGAGGGTGTCGCTGCAGATACATTCAGGATGAGACCATAGGTAGAGGCACGTTGAGTAATTCGAAGAAAATGCAAACATTATGTTTCAAAACACATATAGTTATTCATCTAAAACATTAATAAATGCAGGATGAGACCATGTTGACGGTGCGACACCGCACGCTCGAGGTACCGTACGTGGCACATCCACTGATGGATCGGTAACTGATGAACCTCGGGTTGTACCAGCTAGGCACATTGGAACAACCAAGGAGAATTGACCAGGCACTTATGTGCGGACTCGTGGAGAGATGGAGGCCTGAGACGCATTTATTCCATCTGCACTAATATTGATCCATAGGCGGATGCTGCGTTTGGGACATAGCCACCACGTATACAGGGGACTGGGACGAGCCCACACTATCGATGCCAACCCCCAGGCAGCACGACCACGAGGCTAGTGGCAGTGGGGCACAACAGGCTACCCAGTTTGATCCATGGCCGGATGCTGCGTTTGGGACACAGCCACCGAGCACGTATACACAGGATGACATGCATTTTGATTATTCTGATGACGAGGATCCTCCAGAGTCCTCTGAGCCTCCACAGCCTCAGAGACGTGTCCAGCCGCGGAGGGCGTGCAGGCCGCCTTCCAGATTGTCATTGTCCGGTCATCGTCCTCGTCGCTAGTTTTTTATATTTCATATTGTAGCCCTTGACAGTAGTATATTTATATTTTCTTTTCTATATTTTATGTTGATCAGACGTTATTTGGTTATTTTATTTACTTATGTTTTCGTTTCTATATTTTATGTTGACCAGACGTTATTTGGTTATTTTGTTCACTCGACCAAATCCGTCGTTATTTTGTTCACAAGGAAATTACAAGGAAATACAATCATATAATCACAACGAAATACATAAAATACAATATAAATTACAAGAAAATACGATATAAATTACAATCAAATACATAAAATACAATATAAAATACAAAAAAAAAAAAAAAGCAGACCACAGGGTGGGGGGGCAGGTTGGTGGGTAGGGCAGACCGCCCAATGGGGGGGCGGTCTGGTTATGAATGGAATTTTTTTTCCAGTTTGGTTATTAATATTATATTATTTAATTTTTTGGTTATGGAAAAAAATGTCGGTATACAGTCTTCATTTTGTATTAATATGACATTTTTAAAAATTCAAAGACCAAAATGAAAAATAAGGGATACTTTAAGGACCATTTGTGTAATTTACTAAGAACATTTCTTTTGATGAAAATTTTGTTTTATCATTATTACTTTCCCTAAGCCGGGTGAGCACTTCAAATATTTGCAATTTTCAAATAAGATAGACCCGATTATGCACTACTGGTAAATATCGCAAAATAATAAAGTTAATAAAGAAGGGATGTACCAGCATGCTTTATTAATGAGTAACACATCATCAATTATAGGTATCTTAAAATTGAAAATGTAGACCAGAGCTTGAACTGATACCTTCGACAGCATTAGGGAAAAGATTTTATGATCATTTTAATTGGAAATGAATTCGATTCCCAAAAAACAAAAAATAGTAAGAAGAGAAAGAGCGCACAAACCAGTGAAAAGGGGTGTGAGCAATATCCAAAATCTTGACAAGCAGCTCCCCCTGCTCAGCTTGGAGATCAAAAATCCGTCTTCCTTCCTGGTAACTGCTACCAAATGCTGCTCTTGAAACGATGTCTCTTGCCAATTTTTGCAATTCTGGCAACACATCCAGCTCAAATGACCCATCAGACCCCACAGAATTGTTCCATCTGTCAACTAATTCACCACAACTGGTATAGAATGCTGGTATCATGCTCTATGAAAAAAAATATGTCCGCAACTTTTTATTAGAACATCACTTGAGATAATAATTTTTTTTTAACAATCCAAATAACATACTAAAACTTAATGACATGAATTTTCTATTTCTAACAATTGGAGGGGTAAATTTGACATTTTTTTCAGGTGAGTAGATCAATGTCTACTTCAAACATTTATTAAACCAACAAAGAGAGTTTACAAACAAGAAAAATTCTGAGCTAAATTCCATATTTTCACACTTTTTTCAATTTTGATGGCCACATCGGCAGGAAGCTTTCTGACAAGTAAAACTGTTCTGGTGCACATTTTGACTCAAACCAACCCAAAACATGGACTCATACATAACATCACGCTGGTTTATTGTTATAATTAACTTCAATTGCAGAAAGAAAAAAAAATGATACACTTATAAGTATTAAAACCCACTAGACTTGGCAACTGGTACAGAATCATATTAAAGTACCAGTAGCAACACAAAAGTATATAGATAGAAATCTTGCGCACATTAAGTTGAATTCAGAGTAGGTCCAATGCCCATAGGACCAACTTTTGTTCGATGGGTGAAATGACCATTCGATTGCATTATGATCCGTGCTAGGTACATTAAAATCCGTGCAAGTATGTTTTGAATTTTCGTGTACACCAATCCTAATGCTAATTGTACGGTATTAGAGCTAATTGAACCTAAAAGTAGGTCCGATGCCCATCGGACCTACCCCTATCTCCATTAAGTTACCTTCAAATTCTCTACATGAAAGGCAGGATTGAGAATTCTCCTTTCTTTAGCCCATTTCTCCTTTTTATAATTTGCAAACTCCTCAGCCGTCATTCGACCTGCTTGGCCTAATTTTGTTTTCTCAATGTGTCCACATTTATCAGATAAAACTTCTCTTACTAATTCTGGATCTGTGATGGTAACTCTTGGACACTGCCCAAACCATGTAAAGGATTGTTTCCCTGTAGTGCATAAAAATTAAATAAATCAATTACTCAATATAGAAATAACCACATAAAAGTAAAAATTAATCTTAATGTGTATATATAGTGAAGTAAAAATGTGATGTGATTAAATTATTTTTCACGTGACATCATGACGTGATCGGTCAAGTTAATTAGTTTTTGTTTTTAGATTTTAAATTAGTTTATAGAAAAAAAATAAAAAAAAGATGCTGAACAATAAGAAAATATTGCAAAATAAATTAAAAATAAAGAAACAATGTTGGAAAATTGGTTACGTAATGTGTCACATGACGTAATGTGTCATTTTTAATCGAAGAAAATCATGTCACACAAATTGACATGTGAATCATGTCACGTGACCAACATGCGTGACTAATTTATATGTATGACACTATTTTAATTTGAATGGTAAATTTTGTATTGTTATTGGGTAAATTTGCAAACTAAAAATATACCCTTGGTATTTTAACATATTACAATAATGTCGAAATATACAGGAATAAATTTCGCTTAGTCTTCCCTCGATCCACCAAATTATATTGGAGGAAAAATAAAAAAATAATGAATTCTCACCATATTCTTTCATGGTGCGATACAACAGTGGTAAAATACGAGCTGAGATATCATGCGAAAAAGGCATGGGCTTGGCACACGCTTCCTTGTTGAGCCGGTTTTCGTCCTTCATGTCACCAGCGAAGGATCGGTACACAGTGCCGCGTAGGCGTTGCTTTCTGAGTATTTGGTCCAGGCGTCTGGGCTTGAACCACGTCCATTCAAGTGCTTGTTTTCCTCCCCATAGGAGAAGCAAGGAAATGGTGCCCAAGATCAGGCACCATGGAATTGATGAAAATTGGGAAATTGTTTCTTTCATTTTTTTGTCAGGGTTTATTGCTGAAGGTTACGGAGTGAATGGTAATAATAATTTACGGAGCACCTAGTTTTATTTTTCTGGGAATTTCATGCATACTCCTAAAAAATCTCGAAATTAAATTATGTATTTTCACTTTAAATAATATCATATTACCCCCCTCTAAATTTTAAAAACTGACAAATGTATCTGATTTATTGGTTTTTTTATTAAAATTTATTTTATATATGTAGTTTGTGTAAGAAAAAATATACGATTTTCTAATTTGTTAGTTTCCAATGAAAAATTATTCATTTCTCTACTTATGACACATATGCAGTGACATTTTGGAATACACTGATGTTAAAGCAAAAAAAATGAATAATTTGTCCTCACAACAGACCAATGGGAAGACAACATTTATCTTAAAAATGTTGCATATAGTTTTTTTAATAAAGAATAAAATAGATAATATATAAATTTAAAATGAGTTTAAATAGAAAAGGCAATAAATTAGATAAATTTTGGAGTTTTTTAAATTTAGAAGGGTAAATATCATATTATGAATTTTAGAGGGAAAATTATGTAATTTCGAGATGTTGAGGGACATACATGACATTCCCCATTTATTTTTTAGTGCAGTGTTTTTTTATGTGCTATTTGGGAAAGTTCCAACCGATGTTATATATCTGCTGTTATTCAAATTGAGATTTCGGGGATTTGTTATTTAAATCTGGGCTGTTCAATATAAAACGGAGGGATTGGATCGTATGTTCGTGTTTATAATTAAAACAGATGGATTGGATCGGATGGTGTGTTTCTAATTAGAAATGCTTTTAATTTTTCGGTCAAATCAGACGTTATAAAGTTCCACTACAATGACGTTACAAAGGTAAAAAGAATTTTTAATCAATGGTTTGAACACCTAATTAATACAATTCCTATTTAGAAGAGAGATAATTGTCCAAATGAAAAAAGATAACTTTTAATTACTTAGTGATGATAAAAAATATATTCTTTTGTGAGATTTTCTATGATTCAGTTGATAATAATCTAGTAATAAAAAAGAAAATTAATTCCTGATGTATCGTCGATTATAATAATCTAGTAACTATTGAAGACCGGATACAGATGTGTCCGTATTCGGTCTTCAATATACATCACACATTTTATATCCGTATTGACGATACATCACACATCTGAAACCCGAAACAAATAATCCATATCTGGTCTTCAAAGGGAAAATCCGGATCCGGTCTTCAAATAATCCGTATCCGGTCTTCAATAGTTTACTAGGATAATGTTTGTTTTAGGTTCGAGATGTGTGATGTATTGTATGGTGCTACAAATACGGATATTGATACGGTAATACGATACAGAACGTATATGAAGTATCCGGATAACATAATCCCAGAGATATGATTTTACTTCTTTTTTCACATAGAGTGGTTTAAATTATTGAAATTTGAACAACCGGCTTAATTTAAACATAAATTTAATTTATTTCTTGGATTAATGTATAGAATTCAAATTATATATTTTGAACTATTTAATTCAAAGTTGGCATTAATTAGTGTGGTATATTCAAGGGCTAATACTTAAATCTCCAGAAAAGTTCAGATTTTGTTGTGAACATTTTGAAAGGATATTGCAAAACGAAGTGAACCCGGTTTATTATTTTTAACTTTGAATTAGGTTATATACTATGCATAATGTATATTGATCTGTACTATGAATTAATATTTATATTTTCAAATTCTAAACAGTCAATGTAAATATTTTAACATGATCTTCATATAAAATTGTACTTAAAAACTTAATTTATATTTTTTTAGATTTTTTTTAAATTATTTTGTTCAATAGTTAGAAATCACTACTTTTTAAATGTTTTAGGATGTTTAGATCAATTGAATTTCTAGGCCCTTTCATTAAATCACAGCTTTTTATATACAATTTATGGGTCCTGAATTTCTTGGTCATTTTTTTATTATTTGTGTTGGAAATATGTGATAGCATGTTTAGTGTTGAAACTTAATTGACTAAATCTCCTAATTTTGCTAGGGATCTATGACGTCATCATTAATATTGTATACAGTTTTTTTAAAATTATTGCATGAACATTTTAACAATTGATCAATACTTCAATTAAAACAAAAATTAATTCAATCTTTTGGTCTATAAAATGCATTCCTATTCCCAGTCAATACTCTCAATTACCCTCCTGTTTTATATAACAAAAAAAAAACACTGAAATATATTTCAATTGCCGAATGAACACTTATATATATCTCTTAAATCAGCATCATATCATAACCTATGAAACTTAATCGGAGCACCATGTTGAGGCTGTAGTGTGACGACTGTAATCGGAGCATGAACATATTTCTCCGACGGCTCGAATTCGAAGTGCTGAAGAATCATGCATAGTCCCATCTTAGCCTCCACAAGTGCAAAGTTTTGCCCAATACATATCCGTGGGCCCCATCCGAAGGGGAAGTATGCGGCATTTCGGCCTGTTGTCTTTGACGCCTTTGAAATGCCGTCAGAAAAACGCTCGGGTTTGAACTCGTCAGCGTCTTGGCCCCATAATTCCTTGTCATGGTGGATGAAGAATATTGGCATTGAGAGAAGCACGCCGGGTGGATAGGTTGCGTTGCCAAGTTTGACGGGGTTGTATGTTCTTCGGGTGAGCATTGCAAAAGGAGGATACAATCGGAGTACCTCGTATAATATCATTGTCACCTGAAACCAGTTAAGAGTTAACTAAGAGATTGAAAGCTAATTAACTGAAGTTTGGCATTCTTATGTTATAATTTCCAAAGATGTTGTGCAACATGCAGTTATCATTTGCACCTGTGATTTTGAACATGCCATGGTTACAAGTTCTACAAACAAAAAACAGAGCATCCTATCAACTAGCTTATCATTATTATTTTGTATTTTGGATTAAATGGCGCATGACACGGATTGACATCCGGCTGCCCAAATTTAGTCCTTTTATTGAGAGCAGAGGCACCATTTTTGGCATCAGCCATGTAATCAAAATCAGAAGTTCAGATTGATAATGGCACATCTGACACTGTCCAATAATAGTAGCAGATGCGGAATTGTACGGACCCGTTACGATAACAAAAAGAATTGTATGGCCTCAAAGCTTATGATAACAAAAGGAATTAGTAAATATTATCATCCTAATACTCACAAATATTAACAAAAGGATAAACCAACAAATATTATCATCCTAATACTCACAATTTTTAATCGGCTCAACCCGTCAAAGTCGGGTTTATTCTTTCCAAAATGCTGGTAGACCTCCTGGCGCGCTCGCTCTTGCCAATCAAGGTGCATGCTCAGTACAACTAATGTCCATGTCAGTAACACAGAAGTGCTCTCCTGCCCTGCAAAGTAAAATAGCTTACACTCTGTTATCATCTCATCTCTTGTCATTACAATATTTGATTTGCCATTTCCAATTTTTTCTTTCATGTTAGACTCCATCATCAACCCCAACAAGTCTTCGTTGATGACTTCTTTGTTTTTCATGGCATTCTCTCTTTTTTTTATTATTCCCCTTAGGAGCATTTTGACTTCCCGATCGATATGCTTCATTCTTCTGTTGTTCTCTGTTGGCAAATACCTAATAAGAAAAGATTTAATCAGTATGAGATCAGTAACAATTTCATAAGGCAACATGCGATATTCTCACTAGTTTCATTTAATAAGAAATTAAAGAACATAAATTACCAATGACCAGGGATAACTACGTCCTCGAAAGCCCGAATGAGACGCTCTCCTTGCTCAAACAGTAACTGGAAGATCTTTCTCCCTTCTTGGAAACTACTCCCAAATGCCGCTCTAGAAATGACGTCTCCGGTGAACATTTGCATCTCAGACCAAACGTCTAGCTCGAACGATCCATTCGGCCCAGAAAACCCCTTCCATTTGTCTATTAATTCGCTGCAACATGCAGAGAAAGCCGGCAACATTGTCTGTTCATATTTGTTTCAGATTTCGATGTTAGAATCAAAACAGTCTCTTTCAACACAAAAATTGAAATTGATATGAGCTTTAGATTCTATATTACCTTCAATTTCTCGACATGAAAAGCAGGATTTAGAATCCTCCGGTGACTTGCCCATTTCTGGCCTTGATAGCTAAAGAGACCATCACCTAATAACTTTCCAACTGGTGTTAGCTTTTGCTTCTCGATTTCGCTAAGTTTGTTTGAAAGAATCTCTCTTACTAACTCAGGATCTGAAATTGTGACCCTCGGAATGACCCCGAACCAAGTAAACGATGTCTTTCCTGCATTTTTACCTGTGAAATTTAATTATTTCCTCCAAACTGAACAGAACTGATATTCTGGTAAGCAATCTTATTTACTGAAATTATCTGATCAAACAAGACAATCAATGCCCAGAGTAATAACCTAAATTATATCAAACTTCAAATCAGAGTAATTAAAATTTAAACCACATCTAAATTCAGTTGTTTAATGTAAAATTCATTATAATGGAACTCATATATAGTCAAAAACTGGTTTAATTGTCAGACAGTATTTCAAGAATTTTATCAAACCCGAAAAAAGAATTTGAAACAAAAATTCCAATTTTATCACCATAATTGGACCATCTCTTTACACAATTTGCACTGTAAACCTTACCATGCTCTTTCATGTTGCGATGAAAGAACGGTGAAACCCGACTTGTGATATCATGAGAAAGAGGCATGGGCTTGGCCCATGTTTCCCTATTGACCCTTGTAATCTCCTTCAAATCTCCGGTCGGAGACCGATACACCGTGCCACTCAATCCCTGTGCATGGAGCCTCCGTTCTAGCCGTCTTGGTGTGAACCATGCCCATTCAAGAATATGCAACGCACTCCAAAGAGAGAGCAACCCTAATGCCAAGCTCCAGTTGTTGCAAATGAAATCTGAGATTGTTGTAAACATGGTCTAATTGGGTTTAATTGTTTTTGTTATTTTTTTGAAGAGGAATTGTTCTTTTAGCAAGGTCAGAGGAGGTGAAAATTAGGTGATTTATTAAAGATTAGCACAGTTTAAGAAAGGAGCAAGTGTTGCATGGTTTACCAGAATTCTGCTCTGACACTTGGCATGCGTCAAGTGCAATGTTTTTGGTAAAACTTAGAAAAAGAATAATTTCCACCAGTAAAAAGAATCTAGTTCAGAATTAGAACAAGTGGAGTTGTAAATTATCATAAACTTACTGTGCAATTAGTGCTTTAAAACTTCATTTGAAATCAGTACAATTGATCAATCATTTTCGTTCTATGTGTTGTGTAAATATCAAATGTTGTACATGATGCTGCGGCTGCTTAGTACCAACAACATAAATCCTCTTAGAGGACAAAAGTTTGTATCTCACATGTGCAGGAATTAGGGTGTGTGAGTGTGTAATTACTACAATTCTTTATGTAGCCTCTTAAGGAATTTGGATCCTCCTCGGTAGCGGACAAGAAAATCTTTTAGAATTAGTAGATCCGGACTATTATTTTATCTTTGCACGAATCTGAAAAGATCCCCTGCACACTATCAGATTACATCGGTATATCCGGATACTCCTGTCGCTAATAGAAAAAATATCTTTGTGTCGGTATACTCTAGCGGATAATTACTTCATCTCTACAATAATATTGTAGTTTGTTGTAAACTATATCTTCAAAATTGTGGATGGATTATTTATTATTAATAAATAAATATTAACTGTGGGCACATTGAGGTATGTCTCTTAGCCACTGAGCGGCTGATCTTTTTATTAATAGACAAATAAAATAAAAATATCGAAAAGAAGTATAATTTTAAGAAATCTCAATTTATAGGAATAGGGGGATTATTCCTTTGACCGACGGAATAGATTAATCCGTCCAGTTAATTATAATCATAATCATAATCACCATTGCTAATTAACTAAAAAAATCATTTAAAAAAATTAACTAAAAAAAAAACCGGATGGGATGGTCCACACAGAGTGCAAGATTTTTTATTTTATTTTATGAAAATGGCCTTTGGTTTAGCTTTAATTAAACACAAAGGTCGTAGTTCGTACATTAACCTGCTGCTAGAAAAAAGCTGCTAGTGTGCAATCAGAACTCATGTAATTAATCCGTTTAATCAAGTACAAAATAAACTCTACTTAATTGTTATTTTAGAGATAACGTTAGATATTTATGTTTTTTTTATATATAATTGTGTCACATGTTCTATATTTTAATCAGTTTAATTAAATTTCTTCATCTTATTTTTTTTTGTACTATTTCAAATCTACTTCAAATGTATATAATTTTAAGAATAGAACTAGGGTGTTTCTAAGTTCACCAAGTTTTTTTTTTGTGAACTCAACTTTAAAATCTATCGAATTAGTTTCAAACGACGAATTCAAACTGTTGAAATCTTTGTACATGAGAAAATTTTGAAATTTCGAATTAATTTAGTATAAAGTCAAGTAATCAAAATTAAAAAGTTTATAAATTAATTTAAATTTTAAAAAATTTTGCAATCAAATGACCACAATCGTTTGAGGAATTTTTTTATCAATAGAAATTATAAAATTCAAATATACAAAAACAGAAAGAGTACTTGTATTGTAACAAATATAGTAAGATCGGAGTCAGCGACAATGATCAATCCATAATTTTATTATTTTCTTATTAAAACTTGATCAAATGTGACATCTTTCTTACAGAATTCAATATAATTAATAAAAAAAAATATAAAATTATAGATTAGAGTCATTGACTCCGATTCATAAATGGATGGATCATTATCCCTGACTCTGATCTTATTATATTTGTTGCAATACAAGTATTCTTTCTATTTTTGTATATTTGAATTTTATTATTTCTATTGATAAAAAAATTCCATCGTTTGACTTAAAATCTAACTTTGTACAAAATTGAAATTTCAAATGGGAAGCATCTTTGAATTAATCATCTTTGACTTAGGAGAAAGTTCCATGTGAAGCATCTGTAACAGAGAATCTGAACCTTTTTTTTATTTGACCCCCAAATCTAAATTACCACAATCGTTTGACTTAAATCAATCTTGGCAGCTTCTAATCAAACTTCCGCCTCCGACAATCCGTCGTTACTTGCTCAATTTTCTCGCTTCCCTATTCACAGGAATCCATTCTCAAATCTTTCATCTCTACATCTCTAGCTGTGATAATACTAGATATCGATCGATCTCTTCTGATATATGGCGGAAAGGTAAACAAAAGAACGACGAAAGACGCACAAAGTCTGCAACACATCGACCCACTAGGTCGGTAATCCCATTTTACTTTTATTAATTTGTATTTTATTTAATTTTTAAATTGCTCTTTAAGTCCAGTACCTGTAATTGCAGTGAAAAATTTATGATAGTATTGTTATGATGCAAAAATCGATTTAAGCGACCAAGTCAAATTCAACCGAGTTTTGATACAAAATTCGCTAGCCGTGTAAATCGGGTATAAATCGGATCACCCCGGCTGATTTTGGTTCGACTAGACCTAGTTAGCTCAAAATCAGCCGATTTTCGGAACCATGAACTGGTAAAAACCTTTTCTAAGTATTTGAGTGTGTTCATAAGATAGACAGATGATTAAATTAATACATTATATATACTAGATGAAATTGTGCCTTGTGAACATCAAAATAGGCAAAACGGTAGGATGACTCACCTTAATTGTTTCACGGTCCGGTTCACAGGCTGTGAACATATCAGTTCAGACCATTCAACTCAGCGCCCCAACAAACAACATGCATTACTCACAAGGCACAAGCAACGCACTTCTACCCGCACCCTAGACACTTAGTGGACTTAAATCTATTCATTTATCTTTGATCAATTGCTAATTAAATGCCTAACCAAAGCTCTAGATCCTTGACCAAGCCTCAAAATTCCTGATTGAAGTGTAACAGTACATGCAAACCACAGCCCATGTTCTCATCCTCTATTTTACTGTTTCAAGACTATATCAACCTAACTCATTTGACCTCAATCCAAATCACTTAAAAAGATCCAGAGTGTCTAGAAAATGCATCACGAATTAGTTCCATATCGATACTGTGTGATCTTTGCTCTCTTCCTCCTCTCTTCCTCCTCTCTTCCTACTCCTCCTCTCTTCCCCTTCTTCTCTCTTTCCCTCTCTTCACCCTCTACACCCTCTACACCCTCTCTCCTTGCCCCATTACAACCATCCCTCATTGAATAACTGCCTCAGCCCAACCGCAGGCGGCATGATGGCGCCCTACCAATCACCGGGCCAGCTGACTTCTCAATCCTGCATCTTCTCCCCTTTAGATGAACACAACCATCTGTTGTTAGACCTTAATAGCACAGTGGCCATTGTCGCCACATCCCCACAGCCACTCTCTCCTATCTCTAATCTATTACATATCCTCACAGACTGGTACGGGGGATCTCCGACTAACTGGCGCACCAAGACCATATTGCACGGCTACCTCGTTAAGGTGCCAGATTGGATCCATCCTGATGATCTGATCACGAACAATGAACTGTGGGAGGTCCACCACCTGGCCGCCTACCCTTGGCAGTGTGTTCAAACCTCTGCACCGCTACTGCCACCTCAAAGGGTTAACATTACAATCCGGGACTTTCCAATAGATTTTTGGCATTCGTACTACTTTCGCCAAGCAGTAACCTCAATGGGCACCCTCGCCGGTGTCGCTGCCGAAACACTAAGAGGTCAGGACCGCCATTTGGCCAAATTGCAAATCGACTGCTATGACCTAAAGTTGATCCCCTTCAACCTTGCCATTGGCCATGCCGGTCAGTGGTCGGTCTGCCAAGTGGACCTCGAAGGCAGGCTGCCAATCCACGGCCAGGAGGACTCACCTGACCAACCACCAGGTGGCCCCCCGCCCTGTTCTCCAGGACAAGAACTGCTAACCTTACGGTTTGACCCACACCCCCAGGCCAGTCCCCCCCGTAGCCCTCCATTGAGCACAGAGCTCGTCAACTGTGGGGCCCCACCGCTCAGGGATCAGGGCGGCTTAATGCCTCCTGCGGTGGCGACGGCATCCACCATGGACGAAGCTTGGTCCACAGTCCCACTAAATACACCTGGTCCACGCGTCCCTAAACACCTGATATCAGAAGTAACGTTACCTCCCATTCACACCCAACCCATGCATGCTACAGGACAAAGTCGAATACGACATACCCAAACAAAACAACCCCTCTCTGAATATCCACAGTCCCATGCAGAAGCGCGTGTTTACAACATACCCAAACAAAAGAACGTTCGCATGTCAGCCAGGCTATAACGCCAAATTGCCCTCTATACTTGGCAAACCACCAGCCCTCCAATCCCCAAACTACATATTACCAAACCCTAAATCCCTCCCTACCTGCCTAAACCATACTCTCAAACCCCAAACCATGACAACCATGACCGACGAAGATGAAGCTCTTATCCAAAAGTTTCTAGGCCTCAACACCTCCGATAGCGTCCATGAGGTCCAAGTACGTCACCATGCGACCTCCAGCACCAACTGGTACACCTGTCTGTTAGCAAAAGTCATCACAGATAGGTCTGCCCCAGATTCCCTCTTCTCCCAATCAATGCTTAGAGCGTGGCGTGCTGACCCTGCAACAACCTTCTCACCGGTGGCGCGAAATTGCTTCCTAGTAGAGTTCGCAAATGAGGATGATCGCCACAGGGCTCTACTATAGGGCCCCTGGTCATTCCAGGGAGACTTGGATTCATTGAGACAGGTCAAGAGTCAGTCAGACCTATCTCCGGATCACATCCAGTCAACCCAGGTCTCCGTCCAGCTTTTCGACATTCCTATAAACTGCCTCACTGACGAGGGATATGAATCTATCGGAGCTTCACTTGGGACCACAGTGTCTCCCCCCTCTCACGGATTCGTATCCGGCCGTCGTTATGTTAGGCTTAAGGTGTTAGTCCCTATATCTGAGCCACTCAAGAATCGGATAACATGGGCCCATCCATCCCTTGGTGAACTCACCTCTTACTGTAGCTTCGAGAGGGTGACCAGCATCTACACTTCCTGCTCACAAATGGGCCATGTGCTGCATAAATGCCCTGACAGGGCCCGTGTCTCTGACATTGTCCACAACCCAGAGAATGCGGCCCGTTTCGCCTCCTCAGATATTCTAAAGCCCAAATTCGGGCCTTGGATGACAGATCCGCTCTTAGTCCCCAAACAGGATCCGGAATCGGCCCACAACTCAAATAAAAGGAGTTTCCAGCAGGTTGTCCATACAAGGGGCCCTGATCCTATGTCCAAGCCAACAAGCTCTCTCACTATTGGGCTGCACAGTGAAGATCCAGCAGAACCAATGGACTTCACACTCTCTTCCTTACTCAGAAATAAAAGGGCAAGGCCGGCGGGCCTCCAATCGCTGGCTCCAGATACATGAGTATCTTCTCGTGGAATTGTCGGGGTAGCGGAGGCACGACAATGTCCACGTTAAGCCGATACCTCCGCTGTACGGGACCAAAAATAGCCTTCATCGCAGAGACTCGTTGCGATGTCAAGAAGGCAGAGCTACGTGTAAAAAAACTGCCCCTGTGCAACTCGATTTTGGTACCATCACGTGGAAAATCCGGTGGCCTTCGGCTGTTGTGGGATAATGAAGTAAATCTCAAAATCCTGCAAAAGGGGCCCAATCTGATTACGGCCCAGATCTTTGACAAGGCCCGGACTTACTCATGGACCCTAATTGCTATCTATGGGGATCCTAAGAGAAAAGATAATCCAGCTATTTTGGAGGAAATTGAGTCTTTCCTCTCTAACTAGAATGAGGCGGTGTGCGTGGTCAGCGATTTCAACGCCATCGTCTCTAACTCAGAAAAATGGGGTGGTAATGACACCCTTAGCTCCCCAAACAGGGCATTCCGGAATTGGATTCATCAAACTGGCCTGATCGACATGGGGCATACCGCCCCTGCTTACACGTGGTCGAACAAACAGCAAGGAGATGCACACATATCGGAGCGCCTTGATAGAGCTCTAGCCACACTGCAATGGACTCTACTGAACCCGAATGCTGCAGTCTTCCACCTACCTCGCTTCAACACCGACCACCTTCCCATCCTAATCAGACCGAGACCGAGCAAAAAAAGGGCACCTCCGCCCTTTAGGGTGGAAAATTGGTGGAGTGCTAGACAAGGGTTCAGTGAGGTTTGCCAGGCAGCGGCGTAGAAGGGGGGAGATGACTGGAATCTAGTGCAAAAATCGTTCCGGTCAGAGGTCCGCAACTGGGGGGGAAATAACAAATACCCAGAGATAATGCTCAAGCGGATTGAAACTGAAATGCTCGAACTGCTGAGCCAAGACCCGTCCGTGTGTCAAAAGAACCGCGAAAATCAGCTTATGGCGGAGCATGAACGGTGCCTCCTATTGTATGTACTCTACTGGCACCAACGTTCCAGAGTCGACTGGGCGATACATGGAGATTGAAACTCTAGGTTCTACCATGCCACAGCAGTCACAAGGAAAAAAAAAAGGAATGAAATCGGATCCCTAAAACTGCCAAATGGGGACTGGATTACTGGCCAGACTGATATCAGACGGGCTTTCGTCTCGCATTTGAAAAGTATCTTCACTGGAGAACCGCGAGTGAGCGTTGCTCAATGTTACTCTCAGGATCTCCTCTCCAAAATCCCCCAGATACAGGAGCCTGCTTTCTCGCTCCTGGAAGCAGTGCCCTCAGCTCATGAGATACATACGGCGGTGCTGTCTCTCGGCCCTAACAAGGCCCCGGGGCCAGACGGTATAAATGCCAAGCTAATTTAGGATCACTGGTCAGAGTTCGGGCCTACAGTGAATTTTTCAGAACCAGTATCATGCCAACTGAGGTAGCCAGAACAAACATGATTTTGATTCCTAAGGTGGATGATGCGGCAACAGTGCAACAATTCCGACCGATCTCAGTTTGCAACTTCATATATAAAGTAATATCTAAAACTCTTGCCAAAAGGCTCAAACCACTCATGAGGCTCTGTGTTTCCAGGTCACAGTGTGCATTCCTGCCAGGAAGAGACATCACAGAAAACATAATCCTGCTGTGCGAGGTGCTTCACTCGTTCAAACAGAAAAAATACAAAAGGCACGAGTTTTGTCTCAAGGTGGACCTCTCCAAAGCTTTCGACCGTATAGATTGGGGCTTCCTCACAGAAATGTTGCAACTTTACAGCTTCCCAGGCAGATTCTCTGGCTGGATAATGTCATGCGTTCGGTCAACCCAGTTCTCACTGGTTTTCAATGGGAAAGCTGATGGTTTCTTCAAACCGAGCTGTGGGTTGAGGCAAGGATGCGCACTCTCTCCATATCTCTTCATTCTGGGAATGGACCTCTTATCCCGCCACCTGGAGCAAAGGAATTTGAGGGTGAGGGACCTGGTCCATACTGGGCAAGCTGAATGGGACTTGGAGTTGCTTCTCCAACTATTTGGGGACCAACTGTCATCACAAATCATGCAACAAATCCCACTACCCCTAATACCTGATGCTAAGGATGCCATGGTTTATGCTGGCACAGCAAATGGTGACTTCTCAGTCTCTGTCTACTACAAGACCCTCAGGGGTACTGGTAACCTGCAATCACAGGCCGACAAGGATGTGTGGAAGACGGTATGGGATAGGGGAAATGTGCAGCCACGTGTTAGACTATTCCTTTGGAAGAATCATAAACAAAGCCCTACCACTAAGGGCTGCGTTGACAGCTCGAGGAATAACAACAGACAGCTACTACCACTCTTGCGATAGCCTGGAGGAGGACTCAGTGCACACATTCTTCCTTTGCCCAATGGCCTGTGCCTGCTGGTACTCATCAAACATCCCTATCAGATCAGATACCCTCTCAGCCCCTTTTAAAGATACAATCCGCAATTTCACCAATACCCTATCAGATAACCAGTGGGAAGACTTTGCCAACACTCTTTGGGCAATATGGCGCTGCCGCAATGACAGAACTTATGGAGGCAGTTATTTTTATACCAACACTTTCCACAAGTACTTGTGCAGTATCACTACCGAGACAATTATTGCCACTGGTAAAACTAGTAATTGCTGGCAGGACAGCACTGACGGGTATGCATCCTGTCAGACTCTAATCTGCTATGTGGACGGCTCGTGGTTGCAAGACTGGACGGGGGGCTGGGGGCGACACACTGCCACTTCCTCACTGATAACTAGTACCTAGCGACAACTTGCATCGCAACACAACCACCAATGGACTCTGACTGGAGAGCATACTCAGAAATCCTTCATGTTTGGTAGGAATTCAAAAAAAACTCGGGCTACAAATGTGTTCACTTTCCTAGAAACCACAATGTGTTGGCTGATGATCTAGCTAGGAAGGGTAGAATAGGAAAATGGGATATCAAGGGATATACTTTCCCTACGTTACTGTAATTCGATCTGTAAACTATAAAAAAAAATTTCTGATGAAATGAAACAGCTGCCTACGGGCTTTCTCCACAAAAAAAAAAAAAAAAAATTAGTTCCATATGTCCAAAATGGCAACAATGTATATCTTAGCATATATCTAGACAAATAATTATTAATTTTTGAAAAACAGAAAATCAATTATAAATAATATAGAAAATTGAAAAAAAAAATATAAAGAATTTGTATATTTTATAATATTTAATCATTTCGATATTTTCTTTGTTCAGCTCACGAATGAATGAATAAATAATAACTACATTTGAAGCAGATTAACTGAGCATGGCCGAAGCAGCCATTTTGGCAGCCCTCAAGGTCCTTGCAGCAGCCTTGGCTAATGAAGTAGCAAACCTAGCAACTTCAAAAATTTCTGAGCTTCGCTCAACTTATGCAAACCTCGAAGCAAACATGAACAACATTGGTAGTGAACTTCGGGTGATGTAAGGATTTCTTGATGAGATAGGAGCACACCATCAGAGCAATAAATCTCTATTAACTTGGGTTTAAAGAGGTACAAAAGTTAGCAAATCATATTGAAGATATCGTGGTTGAATTTGCATATCTAATTGGTAACCAGGAGTTTGGTGGATTTTTATTTTTTGTAACAAAACTTTTTAAAGAGCCAAAGTTATTGGTAGACTTCAAACGACTTCCTCTCAACTGCTTGAAGCAGAGAAAAGCCTTAAGAATCTTGCAAAAATGAAGAAGCGATGGGTGGGTGTCGATAATAGATATAAAAAATGGAAACAACTCTAATTACTCAAATGAATTTTCACATAATGCAGCTGTCTCGGCTCATTTCATTGATGAAGATAATATTGTGGGAATCGAACAAAATAGATTGGTGTTAACAAACTGGGCAATTTGTGAGAAACCACAACTCTCTGTAATATCAGTTTGGAGAATGGGTGGTGTTGGGAAAACAACATTGGTTACCAATGTTTTCAAGAGAGAAAGAAAAAACTTTGATTGCGGTGCATGGGTTTCTATATCACAATCATATTCAATTGAATATATTCTACGAAATATGATCTCGGAAATTTGTAAGCATGAGAATAATATTCCTATTGACACAACTGACATGGATGTTAGAGGATTGAAAGAAAATTTAAGGGATCTCTTGAAAGAAATGAAATATTTGATTGTACTAGATGATATGTAGGATCCGAAAACATTTCTGGATATAAGCGATACACTTATTGATAATCATCGAGGCAGCCGGATTGTAATTACCAGTAGAATGGCTGAGGTAGCTAATCTTGCTCCAAAAAACAATAGGATAGAACTAAAACCTTTGTCAAAAAAGGAGTCGTGGAACTTGTTTTGTAGAAAGGCTTTTCATCTTGAAAAAAACCATGAATGTCCTCCTCCACTAGAAAGGTGGGCAAGAGAGATTGTTTCAAAGTGTGATGGCTTGCCACTTGCTCTTGTTTCCTTAGGTGGTATATTGTCATTGTTTGATAATACAGAATCCGAATGGAAGAGAGCATATGATCAACTTAGTTGGGAGCTAGACAACAACCCAAGCTTGGGTCCATTGAAGAATATCCTAATTCTAAGCTTCAACTACCTTCGAAGGTACCTAAAGAATTGCTTTCTATATTGTGGTTTATTTCCAGAAGATTCTTTGCTTGCAAGGAAAAAACTAATAAGGTTATGGATAGCTGAAGGCTTTATAGAACAAAAGGGAAGAAGCACACTAGAAGAGGTGGCAGAGGGTTATCTCAATGAGCTCGATCATACATCGCAGTATGTTACAAGTGGTACAAAAAAATTATTCTGGTAGGGTGAAGTGGTGCCGGATGCATGATATATTGAGAGAGTTGGCTATCTCTTTATGCGAAAAAGAAAATTTTGGATTGTTGCATGACGATAACAATTCAGAAAATGTCGATAGTTCTACTCGTCAACTCTCAATAATCAAACAAGGGGAGACGATCAAGCATGTTGTGAGGGGCGGAACTAGAAAAAAATTATACGGGTGACTGAAAATTAAAATACACAATTGTGATGAGTGGGACTTGAACCCAAGACCTCTCAATCACAAAATAAAGCTTTAACCACTAGACTACAACTAAACATTTGTCTTATATTGAGAGTGACTAAACCATAAAAAAAATTAAAAAGATAAAATTCAATTAAATTCATATACGTATAATTAAAATTTTGAAATCATAGGGGTGGCTTAGCCACCTTTGATAAAGAGAACTCGATAAATAGATGACGTAACTTAACTCAAATGATATGGTAGTAAGAGAACTCGGTAATTTAACTCAACTGAGAAGCTTCCGAATAAGGAATGTGAAAGAAAACCACTCAGTAGAGTTATGCAAATCATTATCAAAGATGAGTATCCTTTCCACCTTAGATATAGTTGCAAGCAATGAGAATGAACTTCTTCAATTGGAAGGCCTAAACCTCCCACAACTTCAGAAGTTAGATCTCAAAGGGCAACTGAATGAAACCATGCTGGAATCACCTTTATTCAAAATATCTGGGAATAGTATCCAAACGCTATTGCTTGGATGGTCTCAACTATTAAAAGATCCTCTGCCATCTCTTTCCCATTGCAGAAACCTCACGTACCTGTACCTCAAAAGAGCATATGACGGACAACAACTAGTTTTTCAGGCTGGGTGGTTTCCTGAATTGAAGAAATTGGAATTGGGTATAATGCCTAATCTGATTCAAGTGGAGATGGAGCAGGGCACCATGACGAGCCTCGAAGAGATTTGGTTGTTGGAACTGGAACAGCTAGTGGAGGTCCCAATAGGCATCGAGTACCTCGTTTCCCTCAAGTGAATGGACTGCAGATATATGCCTGTTCATTTTAAAGGTTTAGCTTTAACTACAGGAACTCACCAACTATTTCATTTCACCTGTCATGTTCGCTAGCTCGCTGCCAACATCACACTCGATAATACGAGTGCAAGGTATACCTCCACTTATATACATATATATTTTTTTTATTTTGCATTCTGAAATTTGTGCATACAATCTTTTTTGTCCGTTTCTTGAGAAAAATTTGAGAATTTGTAACAATTATTAATGTGTCAAATACATAAAAAGATTGTTGTGCCCATTTTTTTTTATTTAATTTGCTTGTGAAACTGAACTAGTGTTGCTTCTTTACGATTGTAACAATTTACTTATTTGTTCACTATTTGCATTGTTTTGTCCTGCATGCAAGATCTATTCCATTGCCACTTTTTTCGTCATGAATATATTTTGTAATGAGATTACAAGAGTTTGAGAAACAACAGATAACTGTTTTTGTTATTATTATTATTTTATTTTTTTGCAAAATCTATGTTAATGTTTCTGCAATAAATAAGTTTTAAATTACCATCGTCTATTCTATTGCAGCAAATTAGTTTTAAATTGTTTTGCTGTTTTGAATACACTTAAACTAATCAGACCATTTGCAATTAATTCCATGTTTTTTTCTCTGAAGTTTACCTTTTATATTTTTCCAACCATTAATTATTAATGCTATTCACATGAGATATTCTCAAGCTTAGAATTAGTTTATTGGTTGTATATTAAACAATTGGTATAAAATAACTATTGTTTTACTTCTTTTTTCAAAATTCCTTAAAACATCTTCAATTGATAAATATGTGCTCAATTTCATATCGTAGGTCTTTCACAGCATTTGAATTGCATGCAGAATCAATCAGCCTGGAACACTTTGTTTTAGAATAATACTAGATGTGTGCCTCGCGTTGCCGCTTCGGCAACAACTGTTGAGGCAGATGGGAAGAGGTAGGCCTTTCGAATTGTCGATGAACAAACCGCCAATTTGTTAAAATCCTTCCTACCAGCTACAATATACACAGTTTTTACATAGAAATTAAAAATAAGATCAATTATCAGTATGACTGCTACTTTTAGTTTACGGTCTTTAATTGAATTGGGATGCCCATTATTGTACTATGTATAGTTTAAAATTGTGGGAAGTATTTGTTATAATTGTAACAAAAGGTGTTGTGAGTTTTGCACCAGCTTTTGATGTAGGATTCAATCGGGGTTGTTGGCAGCTCACTATGAAGTCTCTTAATAGCGTTCTGGTGGATATTGATAAAGGAACAATACACCAATCAAACCTAAGTTCATTTAGTGCTTATACAGAAAAATATCCCAAGTTTTCAACCAATTAGAAAATAGTGTTTATACATAAGAATGCCAAAGTTATCAAGATTTCAGTATTAGACTATATAAGTGCTTAAATTAACCAAATTTGATATTTGTTCGGGAATTGTTCCAGTGACAACAAATGATAAAATGAATATAAGTAATATTTTTTTCATGCATGCAAATAATTAGCATTCAACACATTACCAAAATAGACCTCTTGTACCAGTGTTGGGTCAACATTAGCCCTCTTAAGAGCACCTGGAAGGCTGGAAAGAAGTGGAAATATATTAGATCAAAATAAAAAATTTAAATAAAAAAACTGTCAGCAAATTTAGGATGATACCACTCTAAGCGATCTGGTACACAGGTTTGGGTTTATCATTTTGGTACTTAGTTTAAGGTTTGGGGTCTCCTCATATTAGTTTCTTTTTTGGTGCTATTTTTTCCCTCTATTTTTCTTTTCATTTATCCAAAACTTGTGCTCTTTTCCATTAATAATGAGCAAATGCTAGGCATTTCATCTAATAATTAAAAAAAAAAAAAGGGAGGGAGCTGCACATACACACTGTTAGTTAGTTAGTTAGTTTATAATTTCAAAAGGTAAACAAATTATATGATATATACACTTATAGCTTCTCTTTTTCTAGAGGCCTCTAATGTTGCCTAGGCAAGAAGCATATCAATTGATATAAAAATAAAAACTTATACTTCTAATTGCAATTGAGCCGAGTTTAGTTGCTGACAGAGAACCGAGCAAGGCACTGGTTGGTGTGCGCGCAATACCTACAATACATACATCTAAGAATATGAGAAATTAATTAAAAAAAAGTGAAAAGAACGTGGGAATAAACTATTATTGACTAACTTGCATGGTAAATTTCAAGCTCAAATCTAAAAATTTGGAAATAATGTATATTACCTATATCTGAGTAAAACTAGGGTGTTCTTTAAGTTCACCAAGTTTTTTTTTGTGAACTCAACTCTAAAATTTATCAGATTGACTTCAAATGACAAATTCAAACAATTGAAATTTTTCTATCTTACGAGTGATGCGTCTACATGCAAAAAAAAATTAATTTAAAATTTAAATTTGTATAGAGTCAAGTGGTTAAAATGTGTCAAAAAAATAAATGCATTAAAATTAATTTATAAACCATCTACTTTTGACCACTTGACTTTATACTAAATTAATTTGAAACTTTAAAATTTTCACATGTTGACGCATCACTTAAAAGGTAGAAGAATTTCAACCGTTTAAATTCATCATTTAAAATCAATTCGATAGATTTTAGAGTTGACTTCACAAAGAAGCTTGGTGAATTTAGGAACACCCTGGTTATACTCTATTCTGAGGAGACTTAGTTGCTCTTACTATTTTGATTAATTAACAAAAACATTTCAAATTATCATTTTGATACTACCCACTATTTTGATTGAAAAGGCACATAAAACAACAATCTCATGTTTAAATTAAAAAAAAAAATAGTTCAAAAAATAACTGAAAGAAAAGGAATGGATCTGGTGCAGTGTGATTGTTGTGAACTTGTGATTGTGAAGTGCAGTATGAGAAAAAAGATGTTTTTTTTTTAATAGAAGTGAAATGTTGTAATGGTCAATGTTTTATTTTGGCACTAAAATGTTGACAATGACGGCATTTGTACATGTTTAAATTGACATTTTTTTTAGAAATATTATAGTAAAAAATATCGGTAAAACAAAAGTTGGGCAAATCATGGTTTATATCATGTAATTATGCTATAAAATTTTACAGAAACTGCATATGCCATATGATTGTAACTTGACATTTTGAGCTGCTTGCTAAACAAGATTTTCTGTAAATTCTATCATATAAGACATTGATGAACATGTATATAAGAATTTTTACAAATATTATATAAAATATGATTATTTCATAAGATCAATTTCTATATCTCGCGTATATATAAATAGAGGAGGGTTCCAATGCATCCAAAATTATATGCTCTCAATTGCATCTAATTTTTTATCTCCTTTATCTTTATTTTCAAAGTTCGAATAGTCGATCCGAACTGCTCAATATGATCTTCATAATAAAATATGCTTAGAGACCAAATTTTATATTTTTTAGATTTTTTTTTTACTATTTTTAAGATAAGTACAAAATCATTGTTTCAAGGAAATTCTGGACCTTCCGATAAAGTGATTTTGTACCTATCTTAAAAAAAGAGAAAAGGTTTAAGTACCCAGACTTCTATTCCTGATTTTTACCCACGCCTTATCCAATGCTGGTTTAACTGTCATTAATTAACGGTCCCCACTTTTCCGCCTATATAATCTTTTTTCCCAGCTTCATTTCTTGTTTTCGCTTTTCATTTTTAAATCGTATCTTTCCGTGATTTTGTGCTGCGATTTTGGGGCGATTTCGGGCGATTTTCCTTTTCTCTTTCTCTTCGATATTTTCTTCCCGATCTATTCATTCGCGATCTCTCTTCTCCCTTTAGAAAATGAAAATTTCTCTTTTCCCGATCTGTTCATTCGCGATCTCTCTTCTCTCTTTAGAAATTTTTTTTTCTCTTTTACCGATCTGTTCATTCGATTTGGTCTATATCTTCTTCCTGCAATGGATCAAACAAGGCAGGAATGAACAACTCTTGATCTTCATATGAGGCGGTCTCATGCTGTGGTCAAAGATAATCGAGTATACGAATGAAGAAAATCTTCGCAAAAAGCTCAAAGGTAACCAGTTATTGTTTTAAATTTTGAATCTAGATCTTGTCTTCAGACTGTGATTATTACAGCATATGTGTTATCTGTTGCATGATCCACTATGTATAAATTATGGTGGGAAAGTGCCGGTCTGACTATTGTTCTTCTGGGGAATAAATTATGGGTATCAGTTTGCGGTTGTAAATTTGATTACAGCTGATACTAAGTACCTATGCTTCTATTATTTTTGTTATTTTAGTTTTTGTTGAATTATTTTTTCTGGTCATTAGAAGCTTGTAGTTCTTAACTGTACATTTTTGGTTCCAGTAACATTCCAGTTGGATATTGGTATTCTCAATAGTCAATTCCATTCTTCTAATTTATTTGCTGTATCTCTCTTTGTCATTTTTTAATAAAGGGACATTTGCTTTTTTCTAACCTCTTTTTTTCTTTTGAAAACTTGGGCTCCAGATCTGATATGGATATTTTATTTGGCAGATGTGCAGATATTAGCACAGAATAATAATCATTAATATAAAATCTAATTGATATTGCCTATGGGTCCTATACTGGTAAAATATATTGTACCTATAGCGAGGCTATGGCAATGCATAGTGCAGATTGGATAAGCGCCTAGCTAGCATGCAACTTCTATCGGCACACCCGGGAGGGAATCTTAGTGGTCGATTAATCAACCGGCACGATCGGCAAGCGCCTAGCGAACATCAACATGGAGAACATTGAGGAGAACCGCCGCAACCTACGTGAGCTTATCTTCTTGACACCTGGCGCTCTTGAGTGCATCAGTGGTGTCATCCTCTATCAGGAGACTATGATGAGAAACTTTTCGTTGATGTGCTCAATGAAAACAGTGTTTTGCCGGGAATTAAGGTTCACATAGGCACCATGGTGATCACCAGCACCGATGGCGAGACCACCACTCAGGTATTTAAATTATGTCTTTATTGTTTATGGTTTGTTGTGAGTTTGGATTAAAATATGCTTGAATTGGTTCGTTGTAGGTTGTACAAAGCCTATTCTAAAAAAGTTGAAAACAACACCGTAAAATTGATTTTGTTTTGGGAATTTTAAAATTAGGAACTTATTGTAATTTTTGTTTTTTTATATATTGGATACTTTTTGAATGAAGCGGCATTAAATGGGAATGAAGCATCCATTGGTGCTTAAAACACACAAGGTTGCAATAATAGAGAAATTGCTTCAGATAATTTGTGATTGCTACAAAGCTGACAGAGAATTTTTTTTTTTTAAATATTTTTTAATGTGTGATCTTCAGATCCTTGAAAGAGGCAAGTCCTCAATTTTTGTATTTATCTGGCACCTTCATCCTTGTAATCTGCCTTTGTATGATATTTGGTCCAAATGAATTTATAAGAAAAGAGATAGAGATATACAGGTATTTAGTGGTCCTGATCCTTCAAAAATCAATAGCTGGTATTCTTATTATGAATTACTCAAATAATGCAACAAATGCTGAAATTTTGATCCTTCTGTACTCGCTTGATAGGGGTTAATTGTTTGTTCGTTTTCTTGTGATAATGAATTTGAGCTGTATACAGATCCCAACGAAGGTTTCGAGCATGAATCATGTTATGCCATCTTTTATACCAAGCAGCTGGATGATGGTAAGCCTGAGCCGGTGGTGTTAGGTCTTGGCAAGATCCTGTGGATTAGGTCGCCTGGACCAGCACTTTGGTTTCAGCCAACTTTTGAGTAGCCAGTAAAGACACTATTAATTCTGACCTGCTTTTCAGGTAAAAAAAAACTATTATGTTGGTTTCTAAGTGCAACAAAGTATTGTTAGGAATAGTGCAGTAGAACAGTTTTTGGAATCGCTTAAGTTGTTTTTGTGCTGTGTTACCAGAATTTAGGTAATTAGCTCCCAAGTATATATGTTGGTGTTAATGCTTTTACATATGTTAGCTATATAACATTGTTTGATAGATATATGCTACTACGACTTATTAGACTTTATGTTACTTTTGATAGGTGTTGCTATGGAGTCATTTATTAACTAAGATTGTTGAGCATGTTTTCATGTTATTGTTTGATCATAAGTAGGGGTGTAAACAGTCGGATACAGATCAGATAGTGGTCAAACCGTATCCTTATTCATTATAATCTTTCGGATACGGATAGTCTCGGATACGGATATGGATCGGATGTTAAACAGATACGGATATCGGACGGATACGAATACGGATATGAATATAATTCGGATAATTAAAAATAAATTACTAATGTACATTATAGTAAAGAATAACATCTAAATATAATTTTTTTATTTATAAATTAGATCTAATATTTGTCATAATAAGTTTGTTGGTTACAAAACACACATTAAATTATCAAAACATTAGTCTATAATAGTGTTATATTGTTCATCAGGATATATATGTATATACAATTTAATAAATTATTGGTATGTATATACAATTTAATAAATTAATTTAAGAACATAGAATATATTTGTTGTGGTTTAGGAGTTAAACGGTCGGATACGGATAGTTGCAGATAGTTAAAAGTCTTACCGTATTCTTATCCGTTAAAAAATTTCGGATACAGATACGGATACGGATCGGATAATTTAAGTAAATTTCCAGATTCGGATCCGGACGAAATCGGATAATATCTGATCCGTTTACACCCCTAATCATAAGCAACCTACATAATTTAGAATCTACACTATAGATATCAGTACAATTTTTTAGTGAACTTGTTCTCTCGTAGTTGACTGACTGTGGGCCCAGCTATTTGAGAGGGCCCAATATGATAGTAAAAAAACAGATTATTTACTATAGCATTTAAAATAAAATAAACCTCTGACATTATTTTTTTTAAAAATGTCATTTTTCAATACAAATGCTGTTATTGACGAGAAACTTTGTTGCTCTTACTATTTGATTGATTAACAAAAACATTTCAAATTATCATTTTGGTACTACTCACTATTTTGATTGAAAAGGCACATAAAACAACAATCTCTTGTTTAAATTAAAAAAAAAAAGTTCAAAAAGTAACTGAAAGAAAAGGAATGGATCTGGTGCAGTGTGATTGTTGTGAACTTGTGATTGTGAAGTGCAGTATGAGAGAGAGGGTGTTTTTTTTAATAAAAGTCAAATGTTGTCATTTGTCAATGTTTTATTTTGGTACTAAAATGTTGACAATAACGGCATTTGTACATGTTTAAATTGACATTTTAAAGATTATTGTGTCCTAGGCCCCTAGCACATAAACAGGCCCGGCCCATTTTAGAGTACGTACTTACCAAACAGTCCCGGCCCATTTTAGTTACGCAGCTCACGCTTCAAGTTCTTCCATTTTTTTATTTATTTATGGTAATCTATAAGTTTTCGGATTGTTGCCATGTCAGCTAAAAGGCTGTGAGAATCGATAGAATTGAAAGAGAAGATGGTATTAATAGGAAACAACAATCAACATTTATAAATAATGGACATGTTTAGTTAAAATCAGAGGACATATTAATCAATTTATTTTTTTAAATAATTAAATAAAATATTAAATAGTCAAAAGTGGATGGAAGAAATGATGATAAATTTGTATGGGAATATTAGATATTGTGTTCTTTTAATGGAAAAATTAACTATTTTAAAAGTTCAATGAGCATACTAGCAATTTTTTTCTTTTTTTATTAACCCAACATTTTCAAAAAAAAAATTAAATGTCTTTTCTGCTTTTATATATTTTCATAATATACTTAATATATAAAGTAACAATTTTAAATAATATTTCAGCTGCTACATATCTTTTCAAAATGTTATTAATGTAGTGATAATTTATCAATTATTTAATTTTCAAAATTGCTAAATACTCTTTCTCTTAATTTGTATGTAAATTTTCGACCAAGCAGTGCACATTACAACTCACAAGAAATATAATAAAGCTTGATTTTAGGCAGCCAGGTTCCCATTCATTTAAGTTCATGTATTTAAACAATTTACAGAAGTTGTATGCAGTCAAGTGGTGTGTATTTACCTAATTCTTTTTTTTTTTGTTTGATAAATTAAAAAAGTGTTATAGCTAATGAAGATATTTGATAATATAATACCCACGCTTTAACTTGTAATATGAACAAACTCTACTATATTGTATATTATTTTATATTATTTTCTCTTAATTTTGATATTTATAATCTATACGTATATTTTAATGAAAATTATTAAAACAAGATTTTAATTCATTTTGACTGAAAAAATTATTCATAATAATTTGTATTCGATATGATTTTAAGAATCAATTCTTGTTTAATTTATAAAAATAATCATGTCATTTTTTAGTGATTTTACGAATATAAAGATAAAATATTTTTTAAAGTAAAGTATCAATAAAATTGTGGAGCTGAGTAATAGTATATACGTACAACATTGATATATTTTCATAATATAATAAAATATTTCACTCTATATTATCATTAAAAAAATTTAACGATGTGACGGAATACAAATAACGAACACTGAAGAATATTGATTTATATTATAAATTTAATTTTTAAAGAAAAAATCATATAATAGTGTAGGAGAAAGAAACAAATCTAAAACAAAGTAATATATTTGATAAACTTAACTTTTTCTTTATAATATACTAGAGAAAAGCAGGTTTTAATGAAAAATAAAGTTGTCTATATATTAAAATTTCAAATAATGTTGTGCTAATAAAAAGATAATTAGTATTAATGTCAGCACCCATTTGACTTATTTCAAATGAAACTGCATTTCAAAGCAATTCTAATTTTTCACTTCTTCGCTTTCTATCCAATCATTCCTCTTTAAAAACTATTGCAGGGGTGTTCACCAAACTCTTTATTAATGAGTTAAACACAAAAATTTATCGGATTGATTTTAAACAACAAATATAAAATATTAAAACTAGTCTATTTCATAAGTATTGTGTTTATGTACAAAATTATAATTTTTTATTTATTAGTATAAAATTAAACTGTCAAAAAATAATGAAAAATTGAATATATTAAAATTAATTTACAAATAATTTTTATTTTTTAACTTTATATTTAATTAATTTGAATATTTTTAAACTTTTTATGTAATGTGAAATAAATGGGTTTCAATAATTTGGAATCAATATGATAAATTTTGAAGTTAAAGCTCATTATAAAATTTATTGGATTTAAGACCATCTAGTATTCTAGTTATACTCCAACTCTTTATATGCAATGCTTAATTAGTTTTTTTTTTACCATTAGAAACAATAATATCATTTCCAAAATTGTAAGCATTTAGTGAAATTAACGGTATTTTAAATAACGGTATGCGCATGTCAGACAGATAGCAGAGTATATCAGTGTTGTAAATAACGGTATGTTCTCATCGGACAGACAAGATATCGCCAAATAATTAATTGAGAATTATAGGACATAATTGTAAAAAATCGATCGATTAGTTAAAAAAATTGATAACAATTTGATCACCACTAAAAACTAATTAGCAAATTAATCAGCCTACGCAATCTTTTTTTACAACACTGGAGTACATAGATGTCTACTCCCATTACCATAATCAATAAATAGTGCAGATAGTAAAGTAGCTTTAATTAATTAAGCTCTTATTTTTCCTTAAAACATGGATTTCCTTCCAACCAGCACTCAAATAACTAATAATTTAACATAGCTTAGCTTAGCTTCAAAGAATACACTGTGACAATCATTACTTCTGTAGCACACACAAAAAGATGGTAGATTTTCTGACGACATTAGGAATATCCACATGGTATAACGGGTCACCGTGTCAGAGACGTGTCCTTGATTTCTGTAAGACACTGTTTGTATTGTTTTTTTTTTATTCGTGGATTATCTAAATCATTAATTGTACCAGTAAGTATGAAATTTTATTTTTAACTTTTTTATAACAGTATATTTGTAATTTTATTTTTTTTTGTTTTTGATAATTATCATATTAATCATCATAATTATAAAAGTAATCATTCGCAACTTATATCATTTCCTCTATAAATCATGATACTTTTGCTTCTGTTTACACCTTAGCATTGGAAGGCAAATGACTGGAAATAAAAACAAAGTTAAAATTAAAAAGAATCTGCATGTTGATTTATTTATGCAATTCATTTAAACTAAATTGTGTCGTGTCACTTAAAGAAGGATACTGCTACATAACAAAATAAAATAAGGGTGTCTTCGAAAATAAAATTATTTTATATATATATAAAGAGGAGAGATCCACTTACAACATTTTGGATCTTACAACATATTACAACATTCGATTTTGTAATTTTCAAACTCCGAACCGTTCAACACGATCTCTACATTAAAATGTACTTTAAGATCAAAATTTACATTTTTTATAAAAAATTTTACTATTTATTATGTATTTTACAAAACTATTATTTTTCAGTGGTCCAAGAATTGTCTAAAAATAACAGTTTTGTAAAATATTTAATAAATAGTAAAAAAAATAAAAATAAAATGTAAAATTTGGTCTCAAAGCACATTTTAATATAGAGATCATGTTGAACAGCTTGGATCGACTATTTGGATTTTGAAAATCGCAAAACCAAATGTTATAACATGTTGTAACTTTCAAATGTCGAAAGTGGATCCCTCCTCTATTTCAAAACACTTAAAAGAGTGAGATTGTAGTAATTTGCAATGTATAAACTTTTATTGAGGGAAGTCCGTAAGCAATTGGAACTGTTTAACACAGTCTATATAAAAATGTACATAAAAGTTAAAATTTTAATTTTTTTTATACTATTTTCTTAGATAGTTAGAAATTATATGATCTGAAATTTTTTTACCATCTAAAAAATATAAAATTTTATCTCTAAGTACATTTTAAATGAAAATTATACTAAGCAATTCAGATCAAATATTTAGATTTAAAAATAAATATATGAATAAAATTATGAGAAGAGTTCAAATGCACCATGGTTTTGTGTTCTAATTATACTCCATATCTTTATCTCCGTTTTCAAAATCCGAACCGCTAAAAATAATTATTACAATAAAATATTCTTGGAGACCAAATTTTACATTTTTTTAGAATTTGTTTACTATTTTTTTGGTAGGTACAAAATCTCAGTTTTCAGGAGATCCTGGACCATCCAAAAAAGCGATATTGTACCTACAAAAAATATAGTAAACAAATTCTAAAAAATATAAAATTTGGTCTCCAAGCATATTTTATTGTAATAATTATTTTTAGCGGTTTGGAATCTTTGGATCGATTGTTCAGATTTTGAAAATTAAGATAAAGATGCGGAGCATAATTGGAGCACAAAACCATGGTGCATTTGGACCCTGAAATTTTTTTACCATCTACAAAATATAAAATTTTGTCTCTAAATATATTTTATATGAAAATTATACTAAGTAATTCCGATCAACCATTTAGATTTAACAACAGATATATAAATTCATAATACAAATCGATTACATATTGTAAAACACCATTGGCTCACTCATATTTTAAGTATTGAATAGCATAGTGTTGTTGATGAAGTTGTTCTAAACTTTGTTGGTTCATATCTGTCATACTCCAAGTAACTGCAAAAACGTGTACATGTAAAAGTTCTTTTCACAACAAAAAAAATAATTTGCTGCATCGATAAAGACATTAGGGGTCTCAATGAAAACCGTTTACTCATTTACTCTATCCGTATCGTATTCGATAAGATGGATATGGGTAAAGTTTTTTTTTTCGTTAGCTAATTGGGTATGAGTATGGGTAATAATTTTTTTTCGTTAGCTAAATGGGTATGGATACGGGTAAAGGCTATTCCGTACCCATTGAGTAAGGAGTAATTATATAAAATAAATTACATATAGGTATATAAATATTATATTCAATTTATTCAATTTTATGTTTATCATAGCATTGTATCAATGTTAATCAATGAGAAAATGTATGCATTTTTGTTGTAAGATGAATATTATATTAAACATATTACCTATTTTATTTGAATGTTTTATTATTTAATTAATGAATTGAATTTTGAATTTGTTAGAAGAGATATTTTTATTTTTTATTTTTTTTATTATAAAAAAATTATTAGTTAGAATTTATTACATATTTGTATTTTGATTTTTATATTAGTAATTGTGATTGCATATGTATGACATGATGAGTTTTGATAATATATTTGTAAAAATAATAAAACTATTATATTAGTATTATTCGTTATTCACCCGGTACCGTTTCGTTACCCACTAATCTTAACGGGTACGGGTAGGATAGAGTAAGGCAAATTCTTAACGGATAAGGATAAGATATGGGTAAAATCAATTCTTAGTGGGTATGATATGAAAATGCTTCCACTCTACCTGTATCGTACCCATTGACACCCCTAAAAGACATCCTCATGTCTGCCCCTAAAAGACATCCTCATGTCTGCTGATGAAGATGTGACGTGTAACCACTAAGTTACCAGGTATTATTTTTTTTTCTCTTGAAAGTCGAACAAAAAATTTAGCTTATGTAATTGTTGTTATCGTTAATAAATATTGACGTCAATAAAATATTATCATCGTGTTATAAATAATATATCGAGGTTATTGATGAGGAGAGGGGGGTGTCCGATGCCCATCGGATCAGAGTATGTTCGATGGGTGGTTTCTACCGTCTGATCCACTTCAAAATCTGTGCCATCACTTTAATATCCATGTTATTTGTTTTAATATCCGTACACACAGATTTTGAAGTGGATCAGACGGTAGAAATCACCCATCGAACAGACTCTGGTCCGATGGGCATCGGACACCCCCCCCCTCCCTATTGATGACCTGTCATCACTGCATAACCCTTATCTACTGAATTGTAGTCCAAACCTATAAACCGATTAATATGATTTCTGTAATATCATACTACTAGTTAATTAAATTTTACTTTTTTTTTTTACTTTTTGGTATAATTTTAAATTAGCAGAAAATCACTTAATCTAAAAAAAAATTACTCTCTACCTATCTAAACAAAATAATATTTTTTAATAGTATAATGTTTAATTTACATGTATATTTTTAGTTGGAGATCCTATCAACTATTTAGACTTTGAAATTAAAAATATTGATCTATAATACACAATTGGTCCATATTGATCCATATTAATCAACTGATTTTCTTGTAATTTCTGATACTTACACTAATCTCAAAATATTCCTTCAAAGAGTCATCGATGGTCAAAATCCCATGTTAAAGTTATACGTGCTATCTTTACATCACGACATCACGTACAACTTTCTTCATAAAATTCAACACCTTTTCAGACCTTTTTTTTTGTTGTTGTATGGCTCAAAGCCACAAAAACTACTCCATTTTTCAAGTCATGTTTTTTCATGCTTGGAACATTTTAAGTACCTGGTTAATGTAGTTTAATTTCTTACGCTTTAAGCTTTATCATGAAAGTTATCCTCTTTTGCTATACCGGTTTCTCCCAAATGGACTCAAAACTCTTGAGCCATGATCACGTTTGGCCATGACTGGCGTGACCCATGTTTTTTCTCAAAAAAAAAAAAAAAAACGTTTGGCCATGACTGGCACAGATTGATGGACACTTGTACCGATTTTTATATCAATACAAAAGGGGCTTTACCCCTGTTTTTACTAATATATATATTACTCAAATTAAAAATTAAAATCGCAATTATATTCTTTATTATCTCGATATAACGTGTATAAAATTGATCCAATTAAAAAAATATATATATATATTCTTCAAGTGATTGACAATTTATAATTGTTTAGCTTAATGATTTCTTTATGAATGACACAATATTTTTTTTGTGAGAAAGAAGCAAAATTAATTTTAAGCTAGACCAAAATTGATATTACCCAAGATTATATTAATGATAAGAGTAACACTATTTTGTGGACTAAACATCTCCTATATATATGAATGATAAACAAGATATTTATGAAATTAATTAGTAAATTGGAAAAATATTTGATGATAGTTGTAAACAATTACGTACATACTATTAACAAATATATGCTTTAACTACCAAAAATTAATTATACTAACCAACCCAAGTGATAAACTAGTATAATTAACTCACGGTTACCCATAAGAAAACACATAAAAGTCATACAAGGTCATAATGAAAGACACCTTATTTCCTCTTACTTGGCTTCAAAGCCAAGTGTAAAGCAATCCAACCACATCTCCAAATGATTATTTCCAATCTAACAAACACTTCACTACTACACCACAATACATAGTTAGTTACAAACCCCGACATAACTACTAAGAAACCTAACTCTAATTCTCTAAACACAACACAGCACCATGCTTCCCCTTCTCTTCTCTATTTTCCTCTTGCACCCACAAACCCTAATTACCAAAACCTTAGCCAGCCGGTGCACAATCACTACCCCTCTCAAAACCTACCAAAAATGCATCTCCTTACCGACACAAGGCGCAACCCTCGCTTGGACATATCACGCAACAAATGCCACATTGGATCTCGCCTTCACCGGCTCGTTCATATCTCCGTCGGGTTGGGTTGGGTGCGGCATAAACCCGACTTCTCCCGCAATGACGGGTACACGTGCACTTGTGGCCTTTTCGGACCCGAGTTCTGGGTCACTTATAGTTCTCCCTTTCATTCTTGATCCTTCTGTGAAGCTTCAGAGCACGCCGCTTGTCTCACGGCGACTTGATATACCGCTACTCACTTCGTCCGTCTCATCTAGATCGGGAATTCGAGACGGTGACATTGTTCAGATATTCTTTGCCATTAAGCTATCACCGAATAAGACCCGGATCAATTTTGTGTGGAACAGAGGTCTATATGTCCAGGTAAGTGTCAAGAAATTGATCACACATTTTCCACAATTCATTGCCATACTTTTACTTTTTTTTTTCAGTGGTACCATAATAAAATAATAATTGATAGGAATAATTATCCTAAATAGATTCCTTCAACATGCATAATCTCTCCTCATAATATTTATTGAGAACAATTGTTAGCGACATAATAGTTTATCAATTTACCTAATTTACCATTGTTCGATAAGTATGGGTCCTCTGCTCAGGGGCAATTATTTTTATCTGAGCAGTATTGGCTTCCTGCAGCGCTGTTTTAATTATAGTCTGTGCACTGCATGAAGCCAAAAGTACTCTGTTAAAATCTTTACCCTCTCTGCTCAGGGGACAGTGCAATTTTGCATCTTTTCTATCCTTACCGGGTTACTGAAATTGGTTCCTTCCGGATTTAAACAAGAATCAATAATCTAATCAATTGGTTTTTATGTTTAGGGCTATTCTCCAACCATCCACAACACGGCTGAATCTGATCTTGCGTCACATGCCACAATTGACATTGTCTCGACTGCCTCTGAAACCGGCCCACCCATCTCCTCAAACCTTCGATGGATCCATGGCACATTAAATTGTGCTTCATGGGGCATCATTCTCCCTATCGGAGTTGCAATGGCACGCTATCTCAGACCGTTCACGTCATTGTTTGGGCCAACTTGGTTTTACGTGCACGCAACCGTGCAGATTATCGGATTTATCGCAGGGACAGCTGGATTTGCGATTGGAATAATCATGGGAAATGCATCGGTTGGTGTCACTTACGGGTTGCATCGGTCACTTGGCATAACGACTTTTGTGATTGGTGGTCTTCAGTTTGCCGCACTTCTATTCCGGCCAAAGACAACCAACAAGTACCGGAAATATTGGAAGTCGTACCACCATTTTGTCGGGTATAGTTGCATCGTTCTCGGTGTGGTTAATGTGTTTCAGGGATTTGATGTTATGGGTCTCAGTGGATCATATTGGAAGCTTAGTTACTGTCTTGTTCTCTCAACATTTATCGGGGCATGTATAGCGTTAGAGGTGAATGCTTGGGTTGTGTTCTGTCGCCGTGCCGAGGAGGAGAAAGTGAGGAGAGAAAGCAGTGGAGAAGTGAATCAAAATGGCAAAGGAAGAGTGAGCTATTAGTGTAGAGTTCATGCAATTTTTTTTATATTATTTTATAGAAGTAATTGTTTGGTTTGATGTGGATGGTTAATATATTGTGAGTTAAATTTGTTTCTTGATAATTTTTGGTGAAATTCAACAGGATTTCATTGGTTGTTGACACATGTTAATTATGCAATCAGGAAAAAAAAAATGGTTCTGAGTAATAAAGCAACATACATACAGTCAACTTAATAATTAACTAATAAATCTCAGATCTACAATTCTTTAATCTCTTTTCCAATTTGCAAAACAGCTTTTAATTTGAAAAATCCTTGCAACATCAAACCAAAAGTGATACGTACCTATATAGCCCGGGATATATAATAGGCATATTTGAGTGCATCTAAGAGGCTACTACCAAATGCTGTGCAAGAGATGATTGAAGTAAAGAAACCAACTAAGTTGGGCTACTTTTTGGGCCCAACTTCTCTTTTGTCCGGATTGAATTCGGTGGTTTCATCAGTGCTGCAATCTGAACAGTGAAAATACTTTTATTTAAAACAAAAGGTTTAAACGGGTCATGACCAACTCAACGACTCTAATTTTAATAGGTATCTAGATTCTTAATGCTATTATTATGCCTAAAAGTTGTAGTTATAGAAACAATATGCTTATAATTTTGAGATGAACAATATAAATTATATGATTAAATGATTATTGTGTGTTGTCCTTGTGTATAAGAATTATTCTTACACAGATTATTTTATATCATTCAATGGTACTAGGGTAAAAGTTGGTAGCAGTTTTCATAGATTTCAATTATGCGACTGAAGATGTCTTTAATGACTAAAATATTTGAGAAAACTAATATTGAAATGTATATTGACATATTTCACTTCATATTGACAGGTGTGATAATTATATTTGTTTCATTTTTACCATAATAAAGTTTATTAAAAATATTGTAAATTATCTGATTACATACAAGTACAATCAAATGAATTGTTTTTCTTATTGTCTTACAAATTTTCTCTTCTTTTAACGGTGATATGTCATACAATTTATTTTCTTGCATTCAACTCCTAGCAAAAAGTTAACATTATTTATATGTATTATAGTTACTATAAATGTAATTATTACTAGTTCATTGTTTTTTCTCAAATACCGTCGCTGTAGAAGTTCTTGATGTTAAACTTGGTTCCTTGGATGTTATTTAATTTATCTCGAAAACTAATTAGTGATATTTTCTCCTTATTAATTTAGGAGATTCCCATAAATTATTTATATACATACATGAATAAATGTTCCTGCGTGTGCTCGTGATAATATGCATCTTCAATTTTGCAGATGGTGTTGCAACGGATCCGACTCTGCTGTTTTTTTTAGAGAAAAATAAGATCCTGCTTTTCCAATCTCAACCAATCAAAAGTTTTCATTCACGTATCTCGATAAATAAACTTTTTCATGTACAAATTTCAACGAATTTGAATGGTTGGGATCGAAAAAGTAGGACCCTGCTTTTCTCTAAAAAAAAGCAGCAGAGTCGGATATGTGTTGCAACAGCAGCAAACCAATGCAATCTTTGCGAAAATGCAGTTGTAGCAGTAGCAGCAAGAATTTTCTATGCATGGGCATCAACAAGGTCATACGTATACATAATATGCAATCGTCACGTCGGCCCAGCCAGCTTCCACCCTCCAACCTCGCTCCCAGCCTCCGCAATCCCCAATTGCCTCTTACTTCGACTTCTCCCTTGCTCCCTCAGTCTTCCTTGCCTCCGCGCTTCCCGTAATTGTTGAACTTTGTTCTATTTTGTAATTTGGTAATTTGTATTAAATTTTATTAGAATTTTGTACTGTTTTGTTAGACTTTGTGCTATTTTGACTTTAATTACTTGTTCCATATTGTCTATGATTCTTCTCCTGGCATGCATACTCGGTAGAATTTGTGATGCGATTTTAACAACATAAAATTGTACATTTTTCTAAGGTTGCAAATTTTTTTTTTTTTTTTTGACTGAGCAGTCTGCTGCATTTCATTTGAATAAAAAGTAGTTAGAGCAATTTGATCGATACTGAATGTGACAGATAAAATACTTGATCAGTAAAAAAAATGAAATTGAATCGTTTAGATAGATTTAAGTCAGACAAAGTTAGCTAAAATTCAATAGTACGTAAGTACCCAAATAGAAATGTCAAAATGAAGCTGTCAGATAATATTCTAAAGTGGGGATCAGATTTTAACCTTTAAAATTCTAAAAATATCAAATTGGTACGGAACCATCAATTGTATGAAATTAGTTATTGAATTTTTGCAGCTTCATATGAACCCCCCAAAAAATAGGATTGGTGGAAATTGTTGCTTATCTCATAGGATTTGTGGTTTCATCGGGCCGAAGGCCTAAGGGGAATCTCATACTGAGCTTTCCCTCTGAAAACAGGCCCAATTAAAGCCCATAATCTCTCATGATATGGCTTCTGGACCCCATGCTTCGTTGTGCATTAATGTTTTTCTGCGATTAAGAAACCAACAGGCACCTCAATTAGAGTGGAAAAAATGGTATGGCGGAGCTGATTCGGTCACGGAACGATACGGTTACGGTACGAAATAGCACGACATGTGTGATTTTTTCATGCCGTGACTCGCATGTTACGTGCTATGACCATCTTTCGAAAATTTAACACGGCACGGCACGTCACGCTAAAAATCCGGTCACAGCACGGCGCGGCACGTGATCACGCAAGTCAAGTGTAATTAGGACCGTTAAGTCTTGATCAAATAGTGAATCTTGAATAAACTATATTAAATTATGAAAAAAAAAATGAAATGTGACAAACATAACTAGTTACGTTTGAACACAGCACGGAAGTCATGATGTGACTCGCGTGCCGTGATCACCTCTCCACATATCACAGCACGTGTAACTGTTCACTTAATCACGATACGAGATCAAAATCACGACGCGATAGTCACCGCACGGTACATTTTTTCATACTCTAAGCTCAACGGAAATTTTTGCCTCGAGGATAGTTGCTGCCTTTGACGGTAACAAACGAAGAAATTCACACACCTGACATAAATTGAATATTGAAGTCTAAATAGGCAAGCCAAACAGTCAATGCAAGTACTCACAAAGTTGGCAGCGTGTCTCTTTCTCAGGAAATTATCTCTTCTAAACCAGTACTTGCTTGGTTCTTCTCCATTTATGAGATACTTGGATCTTACACACTGGCTGTGGAACCGAAATACCCAATGCATGTTACTCAAGTTTGATGAATATTGGCTCAATAAATATATTTATTGAGCCAATATTCATCGAATTTACTATTTTGGTACTTAACTTTCATCTTCAAGTGGAAAAAAAAAAAACTAATTCTTAGATATTTTGCTTTTCACGCTAGCAAACATAAATTTGAACATAGTATTTAGTTTGAAGAGTAGTTTTTTTATATTAATTGGGTTGCAAATAAATTTGTTGTCAAATAGATAAGTGGTTGTATCACATGATCAAAATGAAGTCATATTTTACAAATCATCATCATATAAACTTGACTAGAAGAATTATAAATGAGACTTTACTTTTAGTCCATTCACTTTATTATTTGTATCTTTATATTCAAAATTTTAGTAGCTCAAAATTGATAACTCAATGCATGGTTAAAAAAAAATGTTGTATGTGATATGCGTCACTTTATCGTACACATAAAACATTATGACATTTTGATCTTAATTTAATTGACATTTTTAAAGCTAGAAAAATTCAATAATACGAATAATATTTGAATAATATTATTTTTTCATACTCTTAGTTCTCATGAAAATAAAATTAAAATGCCGTGGTTCAATAAATATTAAAATCCTAGCATTTTTATAATTATTATTTCTTTTAGATAAAGATGGGATCCAGTATCTTAATTTTAAAAATATTCACGAGCAATATTTTAGTAGGATTTTGAACTTGTTACCATCTTACTCATTAGACGAAATAATGATTCCTAAAATTTGTATTATTTATAAGGTTATAGATTTTTCTATTAAATTGAAAAATAAAGACATAATAGAGAGGTATGAAAAATATAAATATTTGAATTCTTTTTTGAAATTGACAATTTGATCACATCATTTAATTTGGGTATATGGAATATATATTTCGACAGCCCCTGTTGGTACGACTTCATCTTGAATATGCTCTTCCTTTTAGATTATTTACAAGTGATTGTATTTGGATGGAAAGGAGACCGTTCAATGGAATCATATCAAATTCGATCTGATGTCTAATCAGTCTTGTTCAATTCGCATCAAGATTTGCACGCAATTGATTCTCACAAATTTTAAAGTTATCTGCATAAGTTTTAGTACAGATCAGACAACTCTAATATGACATCTCTTGACCCCAAATAAACAAATTCATATCCTTTCCGGTACTGGATAAGGGAATATTTTAGAATTAGTGGATCCAGACCGTTCTTTAAATTTTACATGAATCTCAGAGTACAAATAATAATAGTTTGCTGCGCTATCTCCCAATAGGCACAAGATTAAATTAATCTGAACCGTAAAATAGTAAATTCCACCGTTCAATACCTGAGAGGATACTTGCCCAAAATAAACGGGAGATGAAACAGGAATCTTTTGAGTTAATGAATTTTAATTGTCTGATTTTAAACAGAGCCAATCTGGTTCCTGCCTATAATATAGGGGGTTTTTCATATTAGTGCGGATCTAGTCTGTACGAATCTTAAAATAAATCGGACGGTTGAGATTTATTAACTCAAAAGATTCTCTTTTGAGTTAACGCAGAGGATATGAATTCTGAAAGATGATTGAAATAGTAATTAAAAGTTATCAATTTTCTCATTTTATCCAGCTGGTTCCCCATTGGCACCCAATCTCATCTAGCTAGGCCATACAAGCATGCTCAAGTAAAAAAAGTCAGTCTAAGCATATATAGAGGGAGGCTATGGTACTATTATGGTACTATTATGCATAGGTGTTTTGATTTATAGATTACTTGATTTATATTATTATTTTTAAATTTTAAACAGCCGTTCCAAACTGTTTAACATGATTTTAATATAAAAATGTATTTAGCGGCTATATATTATATTTTTTGGAACTATTTTTTTACGACCTTTTGAATAAATAGAAAAAAGTACTACTTCTACATGGTCCAAAAACTTCATAACAAGTAATTTTTTATCTATCTAAAAAGACAAAGACTTCTATGGACATAAGGACCTATTTGTAAAATGAACATATTTTTATTTTCAAAGTTCAAACAGTAGGTCCGAACTGTTCATCTTGTTCTCCATATTAATATGTGCTTGGAGACCAAATTTTACATTTTTCTGAATTTTTTTACTATTTACTAAGAGAGAGTGTCTTCTATGGACATAAGGACCTATTTGTAAAATGAACATATTTTTATTTTCAAAGTTCAAACAGTCGATCCGAATCGTTCATCTTGTTCTTCATATTAATATGTGCTTGGAGACCAAATTTTACATTTTTGTGAATTTTTTTACTATTTATTAAGATGGCTACAAAAAATATCAAATTCAGACCATTGAATTTTGTACCCATCTTAATAAATAGTAAAAAAATTCAGAAAAATGTAAAATTTGGTCTCCAAGCACATATTAATATGGAGAACAAGATGAACTGTTCGGATCGACTATTTGAACTTTGAAAATAAAAATATGTTCATTTTACAAATAGGTCCTTATGTCCATAGAAGACTTTGCCTAAGATGGGTACAAATTTCAATGGTTTGAATTTGATATTTTTTGTACCCATCTTAATAAATAATAAAAAAATTCAGAAAAATGTAAAATTTGGTCTCCAAGCACATATTAATATGGAGAACAAGATGAACGGTTCGGATCGACTGTTTGAACTTTGAAAATAAAAATATGTTCATTTTACAAATATATCCTTATGTCAATAGAAGACACTCTCATCTAAAAATAGTGATTTTTTTTTAAATGTGAGGCATCAAAGTATATTTTTATATAAATATTATATTGAGTAATGCATAACTAGTATCTCTATGGAATTTACATCCTCCTAGGTACCCAAAAAGGGAATCTTTTACAATTAGTTGATCCATACTGTTCTTTTTAACTCGGCACGAATCTCAAAGCCCAATAATTATGTCCCTGCGCCAGCCTGAATCTCAAACGGACTAAGAGTAAATCTCAAACCATAAAGTGAGGAAAATCTTGTGCAATACCTGAGAGGAAATTGATCGATCTCTATGAGGGTATGATACACTGTTTAATTTTTGTGCAGTTAGTTCATAATTAATCTTCTCTTTATTAATTTACAATGTAAACTTATCACCTTGTATGATTGGATAAGCAAACATCATTAAGTATACCGTTCCTTTTTTCACATCTGTAGATCTTTATTTTAACCAAACATGATGGAAAAATGGTGACACCAACAAAACACCGACAACACAGCATCCTGCAATTCAAAACCTCCCTTTCTTTTCCATACAAATGATAATTACCTACTTACCTAGTAGTTATAATAACCAATTTACAACACCTGATGTAAAAATGTAATGTAAAATGTTACCACAAGGGGATTGACAGAGAAGCTAAGTACTGACCCTAGTAGCTGCCGTAGCTCTCGCTTTCTCTTTTGTCTAGTAAAATAAAAAAGAAGAAAATTATGCACAAAGCCCCTGATTTTCCTAAAATTTCATAACATTATCTTGTGCTCTACTTTTTGGAGAGGTCAAATGATGAAAAAAAATAAAAAAAATAAAAATTTCCAATGAGTTCTTGAGTCATTTCTGATAAAATTCTTTCAAAGCATGCAATTCTATGATACTTTTACGTACTTATTAAGACGGGCAAAAGTCATACTGTGATTAAATACGTCACAGCACAGCATGGTTTTTTTTTTACACACAACATGATATGTGTGCCGGTCACGTGTTATAACTTGGGTGTCTCATACCGTAATCATTCATGTGATATTATTAATTATTAAAAAATTGATACAATATGTGAACTGATCTTGTCATGTCACAACACGTCTTGCAAATCATGGGTGATCAGAACCGTTATATCTTGATCGAGTGGTGAATCTTAAATAAACTAACTTAAATTACAAAAAAAAATAGTTAAATGTGACTAAATGTGAATCAAGTTTGAACACGACACGTGTGGTCACAACGTGACTAATACACCTTGACCACCCTTCTGTATTTGGTCCCAGACCCAGTACAACATAACATGAATTTTTTTTTACTTGGTCACAATACAACAGATACAAATTTACATCCCTAGTACTTGTTGTCACAACAAGGATATATTCACAAATTGTAAAATATAACAGGGACTTCTACACAAGTTATCAACGAACACTGAACAGACAACGAAGCAATATTTTAACACAGAATCCGTTCTTTTTCTTCTCAGTGTGTCACTACTTATGACTACCTCTCCCTATGTGTGATTGTCTTTTGCTATCCATCTCTCGTTGTGCTTTCTTGGTGGGAGCGCCTCTTGGCCTTTTCGAGTTCGATTTCTCCTTTGATCGTGCATAAAAAGGCCATTCCCGCTTCCATTTTTCATCCCAGTTCGAATTAAATTGATTCATCCATCTCCATATCCCGTTAGAAGGAGAGTCGAAGGCCATAACCTGGTTGAATTCGATTCAATTTTAGTAAGAATCCATTTTCTTATGTAGTTCGTATAGGTATTGTTTATTGAAATTGAATCTTGAATTGAGATAAGGCGCTCATTTGGTTTATGGCATGTGAGAGACTAACATACCCTTTAGTTTGATTGAATTAATCGAATTATCCATGAATCTCATAACATAGTTGGATCAGTTGGATCTACAATTTCAGTTGTCATATTCCATCAATTTAAAACATCATTATGACCAAAACTGTAGTTTTGCAATCTTGGGCAATGCTTGTAAATTGTTCTTCAATTTTTATATTCTAATGGTTGCTATTATTGCAGGGATAATTCAGAGAATTATAAAACTATAAGAAAAAGGGAAATTTGAAAAAACAGCATGCGTTGGGCACCCTTACTTTCGAACTATTACAGTAGCAGAAATTGTGTTTGCCTTGTTGTGTACTTTCGTGTTATAGTGTAAGCTCTCTCTCTCTCACAATCACACACAATTTTCTCTTTCAATAATTTTCTGTAGTGAAATTCAATTTACAAGTTATTCACTGTATGGTCCCTGGACTTCCTGGAAATATGTTTTAATGTTTGTTATGAATTAATTCATTTGCTTATTGTCTATGGATGTTTATTTGTTTATTTGCATGAATTCTGGATGGTTTTATTTGGCATGTTAGGATACATGTGTAGCTTTGAGAAAAAAGAAAAAATGCTGACATAGGAACAGAGACCAGTTTGGTTTTAGCTTCCAAATCAGATGATCTGGAAGGTTTGAGGACCATAAATAAAATTCATGGCAGTTTCTATGATATTAGTCTATTAGTCAACATGAAAATGTATTATATTCCAGTCCACTATTGCAATATTAGCAATTAAAAATTCCTTTTCTGCCAAAAGGGGTCAAGTGTGAAAAAAATGTTTAGTTGTTGATGATGATTCTACACTATTAATCTTTTGAAAATTATAATTTAATAAAATCCATTTATTTGTCAAAATGGAATTATATTGAGTTCCAATGTCCTTGTTCAGTTGTTGCAGTCCAATTCCCACTATCGAATTTTTTGGCTAAATAATGCCTTTCCCACTAAAAAGGGTTAAGTGCTTTTAAATTCAAAAAATAATCTAGTTTCTTTATATTGTTTAGTTTTCAAAGTTGGTTCTTCACTGTTGTCCTTTTGAAAACATTTTTAACCATTCGTGATACTTGTTTATTTATGCAGGTAAGTGAGCCAAGGGTTCAAGGATTTTTCTTTCTACAGTTTTGGTGGGAAAGTTTAGACTGAATTAGTAATAAGAGGAGAGAGAATGTATGTAAAGGTCGAATTAAAGAGATACCGCAACTTGAAGAGCACTGGAAAAATAGTTATGAATGTTAGATTTGTTGCTTACTACCAACTGATGCAAGTTTGCCAGGTTTGAACCAAGTTTTATTTTTTTTTTAATCCTATTCTTATATTCTTGTTTGTTCATGTACTCTTTTGTAATTTTATTTTCTTCTTTGCAATACAAGTTACTTATATTGTTAGTAAAACTCAACCACAAGTTTGGTTTTTGCAAAAGCACCCACTGGGACATTGAATATTACAGCAGTGCCTATAGAGCAATGGACTATATTGCCCCCAACTTTATTTTATTGAGTTTTTGTCTCAATAAATAGGTGATTTTATTAGGATATTAGAAAATTTAGACAAAAAACAAGAGATAAAAAAAAGGATATTACAGGTAGAGGATAGATATGAGGAAATGGGTTTTGTTTGCTGTAATATAATGTTATGTTTGGAAATTTCAATTGTGGCAAAATGGCCGGCTTTCATTACTTAATTTTCTAAAGCCTATTTTGTACTAGTTATCTGTGCTTTTTACAAATAACACTATGATAATATTGTTGCAAACTCTGACAAATTATTTGCGTTTGTAAATTACAAATATGCAAACAATAAGGTTCTAATAATATAATTTTATGGTTATTTTGTGAAAGTTACTGGTTAGTCTCGTGTCTGCATGAAAGCACTACATAGGGATAGAAAACATGTATACAGTATGATTTATTATTTCTAGTGTATTGTTTCATCTCCAATTCTTTTTGGTAATTTTGACCATATTTTTTTTCCAATCACAGGCTGAGTACTTCCGTCAATTGCTTAAGCCTGTCACGTAGCTTAAAACCTTTACACACGCTGCTACTGAATCTACTCCCTTAAAATACATCCTTTTTCACTTATATCCTTCATATATAATAAAATTTGTAAGTGATCCGATTCATGGCTTCCATTGGCTAGAACCAGAGCACTTTAAACTAGTAAAATTAAATTTGAACCTTTATTCAAAAGACAAAGAAGCTATATACTCTACACTACATAAATACCTATGCAGAGAGACTTGAAAAACCTTTCAGATGCAGCCCCGTTCTTCAGTAATTTCGAAACTGGGGGCTATGTGCAGGATGCAGCATTTACAGGAGGCTTCACTTACAGCATCCCCACTTCCCCCGACTTTGTTGGGGACCAGTTTACCAGGCTGGAGTTCGAACCGAATGCAAAGTGTCCCCAGAATTTTATCATATTTGACCAAACCGATATGAAGCACCGGGTCATGTGTAACCCGGCCTTTGTTCAAAAATTCACTTTGGAAAATCTTGAGTTTTCATTGCCCAATTTAGAGGCCGAAGGGGTGAGTAGAATCTGTAACTCTCCTCCTTTCAAAGAGGATACAAATGAAATAGATATTCTTCTAAACTCAGAAGAAGGAGAAGAGTCTGATGATGATACAATCAGTACCGGTCGAAGTCCTGGTAATTGTAACTCCACTTCCAGCAATTTCAGTTCCTGCGGCTCCAGCTACGGAGTGTCAGATTGGAACGAGTGTAAGAGAGAGAAGATGCGGAAAATGGTAAAAGTACTGCAGGAAATTGTACCAGGTGGGGAAGGGTTAGACACTGGTGCAGTACTTGATGAAGCAGTTAAGTATCTCAAGTACCTAAAAAAGGAGGTAAAGAAGCTCGGCATATCAAGCTGCGATTGTGAAGTACCATGAAAAACGGCACATTTTATGCTTTATTTGAGCATAACAGTGAAGTGGATGGATATTACCTCAAGTGCCTAGTATGGAGGCCAAGAAGCTGGTGTAAGATAGCGTGTTTTTTTTTTTTAAATAATATAAAGCATTATATATGTAATTTGATAGTGTGATTCAGACTGTTTGAAAGAGAAAGGGGGCACAGAGTTAAGGAAAGAATCAAGCTTTTGGATAACCCAGTGGAGTTCTCTCTTTTAGCATGGAATTCTGATGTGTGTAAAGAGATAAAAAGATGTAGTTTCTTTATCCTATCATTTCTTTTCTTGTTTTTGTATATAGTGAGAGAGCGAATCTATGTTATTGCCTTAGATATCATGTTGTCTCCAAGTATTTTAAGCTACTTTTCTTTGTCAATGTTTTCCTTTTGTAAAACACCTTTCCCAGGACATGAAAGTAAATCTCTGGATATGCTAGCCTTCTAAAGCCTTTTACAATCCATCATTATATTGTAAGTTTGTAACACTAAATTTGTTTTGGTGTCCTAAATAAGGTTTGTTTTCCTAGGTCGAAGCACCAAGCACCTACATAAGTGATTTGAACTAAACCAGGCATCCTCAGTTTCCTCTGAGGGTGCGTTTGGATGGGTGAAGAATAGCTACTATTCCATATTAGCACTATTCTGAGCTACTAATCCATATTTGGATGTGTTTGGATTAGCGAATAGCCACTATTTTTTGTTTGTCTTTTGTGGGATAGCTCGCTATTTTACTAATCCAAAAAAATGTTGGAATAGCTACTATTCTCAAAATTGGGATAGCTATTATCCTCTCACTTTTTTTGATTCATCCAAACGCACGCAAATAACAGTGGTGCATTTTAATTTGAGCTCTGTTTTGAGGTGATTCTAATTATCAACTTTTCTTTTAGAAAACTATCACTACCTGAAATTCACTGATATCCCTCCGGGTAATATAGTTCAGGGCACAAATCAACCCTTTAATTATTAATTTTTCCCCCCTTTTATCCTGCCCTTCAATATATCATTAGTGTTTTGATTTTACTAACTTCTTTGATACTGGTACTCATATTATAAGGTTAGGTCTGCTAAACTTGCTATACCAGTGGTATGATCTCATCTTTTTTTCTGAGCGATTAGTATTGGAAAAGAAAATGGCATCAGTCGGAAGTCTGTAACAGTTCTTTAATTAGTCAATATTTTTTCTAGTTGTTTTAATTTGCTTTGAATATAACATAAACTTCTAAGAGTCAATTGTAAAACAATCTGATGTTTCAGTTTGTTGTTTTCAATCTCTACTAAATTATCTTCCCTTTTTCGTGCTTGGACTAGATTAATATTTTATCTGTTTGATCTAGAAAGGTTGAATCAGCTGCATATATTATACGTTTGAGATCAATTGATGCACCACACAATGAATAAAAAAGAAAACAATGAGAAATCAGCAATACCCTGAAATTTCAGGTCAAAACCAGATAGCATGGATCTCTACCAGTACCTTTACCAGTATTTATATATATATCCTGTATTACAAATTTTTGAAATCTCAAACATTGCAGAGAACTTTATCTGGTAATGACGGGTACAGTCTGATAGGTTTATATGTAAATACTAGATCAAGGCTCGTGCAAATATAATTTGCATTTCTTTTGTAGTTGCATTTGTCAAATCAAATAGCCAAAAATGTGAACTGGAATATTCTAGCATGCTAGCATGTGCACTGTTTTCTTGAGTGGTGAAGGTCCACAAAAGAAAAACAAATGCTATGATGTAATACCCCATTGATCAAGTTGTAATTTCAATCATTTCTCTTAACAGATTGTCACTAACACTCTAAATAGTGCCAAAAAGTTCATCAGGTGACAATATCTAGCGTATATTTTTGGAAATGGTTTTTTGCAATAACAAATAAATAAAGAGATGTAGTCACTTTTACTTCAATTTTGCCTTCATATATTTTTGTTGGACTTAGCCATTTATTCATGCAAGGTATAAATTACTACCTTTATATAGAAGTAAGGTATAAATTACCTATGTGTTTTGTTTAGAGATTAATTATAGAAAAAGCTATAGCAGAATAGCAGGTCATGACAGGTAAAGATATTGACAGAGTAGTTTTTCTTTATGCAGCGCACCAGTCATATGCAAGCTTGTTTTGACTCTATTGTTTGTGTGCTGCATGAAGCAAAAACAACTTTGTCAATATCTTTACCCAGTCATGACGGATTGTGTAGAACATTGATAGTAAGTTTATTCAATATTTACATCTTTTTTTTTCAGAAGAGTTGGAAAGAAATGACATTCTATTAGAACATTTGTGTGTGTGTGTGTGTGTGTGTGTGTGTGTGTGTGTGTGGAGTCACCCTTTCTAGCACTAATTAGTGATAATTAATATATCGTGGCTTGTTATTTAGCATGCAATTTCTTTGGCATGCACCAAAAGCATTGCCACTTACATAGAGAAAGAGATCAGTTTGGTTTGACCCTAATGCCATTAGTGTTTATTTTACTTTTTTTGTGAAGCTTCTTGGATGTATACATGAAATAAATTAGACAGTGACCTTAGATCCTTGCGTGGAATACACACTGTTAAAGCAATAAAAATGTGCATACTTTTGTTATCTTGTAATAATTTTGGCTCCTTTTATTGATTTAGATATCTACTTATAGGCACCTTCAACCAAGATGTAATTTTAATTGGTCTTACGTGTGAGCTTATATGGGTTTAGTTAGGCTTACCTAACACCATTATAATTTTCATCTTTGACATGGTTTAGTTACACTTTGCTTCTGTTCTATAATTTTACTTCTCATTTACTATTTGAATTTTTTTTTTAATGATTTGAACTTTCATTCTGTAAAAAGAGATTTCTATTTGGCTGACTTTGCATATATAGACAAAGAAAAGGAGAGGTGTATATTGTGGAATTGACTCCGCTGCTTGTCAAATGGGCAACCCTGCTTTTTTCAAATCAAACCATTCATCTGTGTTGAGATTCGTGCATGAAAAAAATTCAATGATTAGATTTGAAAAAGTAGAGTCTTGCTTGCTAATTTGGCAAGCAGCAGATTTGGATCCGTATATTGTGGTGGCAGTGCAATTTCACTAGTCATTGATGCATCAGAAATGGTGGTAAATAGGGATCTAAAAAGTCATGTCGTGACTAGATGCATCACGGCACGGCACGGTCCTATGTTCATTTTACAAATAGGTCCTTATGTCTATAGAAGACACTCTCTCTATATATAGGCAAAGTCTTCTATGGACATAAGGACCTATTTGTAAAATGAACATATTTTTATTTTCAAAGTTCAAACAGTCGATCTGAACCGTTCATCTTGTTCTCCATATTAATATGTGCTTGGAGACAAAATTTTACATTTTTCTGAATTTTTTTACTATTTATTAAGATGGGTACAAAATTCAATGGTCTGAATTTGATATTTTTTGTACCCATCTTAATAAATAGTAAAAAAATTCAGAAAAATATAAAATTTGGTCTCCAAGCACATATTAATATGAAGAACAAGATGAATAGTTCGAATCGACTGTTTGAACTTTGAAAATAAAAATATGTTCATTTTACAAATAGGTCCTTATGTCTATAGAAGACACTCTCATATATATATATATAGGGATGGGCTATGGTGAGTTGCAAAGTAAGAAGTTATTTTTACTTCACGCCCATATTTTTATTTTAAAAATCCAAACAACCGATCCGAACCACTCAGCATGTTCTCCATATTGAAATGTGCTTGGAGACTAAATTTTATATTTTTTGGAATTTTTTTACTATTTATTAAGCCACTTTGAAAATTGCTGATCCAATGGTCCAGAAAATTTTACTATTTTTTACTGTTCACCCAGATCTGCCATTTTGAAAGTGGCTTAATAAATAGTAAAAAAATTCCAAAAAATGTAAAATTTGGTCTCCAAGCACATTTCAATATGGAGAAAATAATGAACGGTTCGGATCGGTTGTTTGGATTTTCAAATTGAATACGAGCGTAAAGTAAAATGTTGTTTTACTTCACAACTCACCATAGCCCATCCATATATATATATATATATATATATATATGCATTGCGAATTAAAGCAGGTGCTTTAATTCGCGCTCATATTGCAATTTCCAAAGTTCAAATAGCTGATCCGAACCGTTAGATGTGTTCTCCATATTGAAATGTGCTTGGAGACCAAATTTTACATTTTTTGGAATTTGTTTACTATTTATTAAGCCACTTTGAAAATCGCTGATCCAACGGTTTCACTATTCAATATGAGCCACTGTTGGATCAGCGATTTTCAAAGTGGCTTAATAAATAGTAAACAAATTCCAAAAAATGTAAAATTTGGTCTCCAAGCACATTTCAATATGGAAAACACATCTAACTGTTCGAATTGGCTATTTGAACTTTGGAAATCGCGATATGAGCGCGAATTAAAGTACCCGCTTTAATTCGTAATGCATAATAGCATTACTCTCTCCTCTCTCTCTATATATATAGTACGGCAAACACGCTTCCTCTAGCATATCGACAATATGCTTCCGGCCTCTACAACCTATCGAATCAATTTCAAACGACAAATCTAAACCGTTCAAACCAATCTCCTTAACGAGGTCAAGCGGTCAAAGTAATGATGAAAAATGAATATATAAAACAACTAATATAATAACTTATTAAAAGATTCATTACTTTGACCGCCTGACCTCGTAGCAAATGAATTCAAAACTTCCAAAATTTTGCATGTGCATGCATCACTCACGAAGGCCATGGATTTCAACGGTTTGGATTCCTCATTTGAAGCTGATCCGATATATTTTTGGAGTTGTGCTCACGAAACTCTCTTAGCGAGCACGTCACACCCTAGATTTACTCATATATATATAGTGTGGCTAAAATGCTTTCGGTAGCATAAGCACCGAAATACATCCAACTCATTTTTCGATTTTTGAAATCCAAAACGTCGATCCAAACGTTAGATGTGTTCTCTATATTAAAATGTGCTTGGAAACCAAATTTTACATTTTTTTTAAAAAAATTACTATTTATTAAGCCACTTTGAAAATCGCTGATCCAACGGTTTCACTGTTGGGTTAAGCCATTGTTGGATCAGCGATTTTCAAAGTGGCTTAATAAATAGTAAAAAAATTTCAAAAAATGTAAAATTTGGTCTCTCAGCACATTTTAATATAGAGAACACATCTAACGGTTTGGACTTCGAAAATCGAAAAATGAGTAGGATGTATTTCTGTGCTTATGCTAGCGAAAGCATATTAGCCACACTCTATATATATATATATATAGAGTAGAACTAGGGTGCTCCTAAGTTTACCAAACCTCTTGTGAACTTGACTCTAAAATATATCGAATCAACTTTAAATGATGAATCCAAACCGTTGAAACCCTTCTACCTAATGAGTGATGCGTCTACATGTGAAAATTTTAAAGTTTCGAATTAATTTAATATAGAGTCAAGTGGTAAAAAATTTAAGGTTTATAAATAAATTTTATGCATTCATTTTTTGGACTCCTTTGAATGGGAATCACAATAGGATGTTAGTATTTCACAATAGGATATAAATAAATTTTGGACTCTCTTGGGACTATAAGATGTCAGTATTTCACATGCAGAGCTAAATAGGCATTTTAAGTTTTCATAAATGTATTGTTGGTGTATTGTGTTGTAATAACGTTGGTGTTGTGATGACTTCTTTTTTGTGATGCAATTCTTGTTATTTGGAAGTCATATTGTTATTTTTAATTAAGAATGTTATTTTGGTACTGCAACTATTGTTATATTGAAATATTGATACTGCAACATAAATAGTCAAAGTACATGTTTTAGCAACAAATGCATGTATAGCTCAATTTCCATAACACCCTCAACAAAATTGCCTCCTAAGAAACCTAATTGTTAATATCACAAACCAAAATCATATTCAAAACAACAACTTTTACAAGTTAGATCCTAAGTTATTTGCACCAAGTCATGTACAAATAGCTAAAAAATAAAATATCATGTACGATTTCATTCTACTTCTCTGAACCTGTAAAGTAAACAACAACAAAAAAATGTCAAATTTAGTAATATAAAGGAGAAAAATTACATACATAACATTATTGTATGTAATTTTAGGTTTCAGACAAATTAATTTATCTACTTATTTATTTTCCTTATAATTTTTTTTTCAAGCTTAGTTTGACCTAAGGAATGCGGTCTAAAACTAAATGATATCAACTAAACATGAAAAATAAATTAAAAAATTTAGGAGATGGAAGCTTCTATAAATTATGCTTGAAGATGACTTAGATAGACACCAGTGTTTTCTTTTCCACCTACTACACAGAGAAGGAAAGAAATGGTTGGACATTTTAGTGAATAGGTGGTGTGCATTCCTCTCAATCGATCAACAGGTGCTATGCATTTCAAAGAAGAGGACAACAGAGAGAGCTTACCGAAACGAGACGCAAGAGAAGGAGAGCTCTGGTGCGCCCTTTTCCAGTGAGAGTTCCAGCGACAAGAGGTCTGCTTGAGTCGTTGTTTTCTTTGTTTGTTCGAGATATGTTTCCGCGTGAGAGAGGGAGAGAGATGTGAGAAAAGAAGAAGAAGAGCAACGACTTTGGGATTGCAGCGCCGTTTCCAGCGACGCCTTGCCCTGCTTCCTCCGTTTCCGCGTGCGAAAGAGAGAGAGAGGCGAGAGAGATGTGAAAAGGTTCGCTGGAGTCTAGACTGGAGATGTCCAGTAGCAGTTTTAATTCAAAATCAGCAACATTTCTGAAGATGGATCTGATCTGATCGGCACGAATCTTGAAGCATATCCAATGGATATAAATGGGAAGCACAATAGGCTGTTTGCTTCCCAAAGCACAATAGCCTAACTCTCTCTCTATATATATATAGTAAATCTAGGGTGTGACGTGCTCCCCAAGAGAGTTTGGTGAGCACAACTCCAAAAATACATCGGATCGGCTTCAAATGACGGATCCAAACCGTTGAAATCCATGTACTTCGTGAGTGATGCATGTACATGCAAAATTTTGGAAGCTTCGAATTCATTTGCTACAAGGTCACGCGGTCAAAGTAATGAATCTTTTAATAAGTTATTCTATTAGTTGTTTTATATATTTATTTTTCATCATTACTTTGAATGCTTGACTTCGTAGCAAATAAATTCGAAACTTTCAAAATTTTGCATGTACATGCATCACTCACGAAGTACATAGATTTCAACGGTTTGGATTCGTCATTTGAAGCCGATCCGATATATTTTTAGAGTTGTACTCACCAAATCCTCTTGATGAGCACATCACACCTTAGATTTACTATATATATATATATGATAATTGTGAAACGTTATGCATTCATTAGGGCTAATATTGATCTTGTATGAAAAATCTTATACGAGCAGTTATCTTTTTTAGAAAAATCGTGTCAACGGTTCATACTCGTTATTTCAATTTTAATTTTAATTAATAAAAAAATAATGATGTTGTGACAATTTGTGACATTTGAAACAAAGCTGAAGAAAATTATATTCTCAAGGCATTCACAAATTTGAAAGAAAGAAAACTTCAATTCTTGGTGTGTAATGTAAGATCCGGCCTGTGCCATGAACCACTGAGACCCAACCCAACCCAACTCTTAAATAGCCCAATAAAAGCCCATATGATATAAATTGATCCTATCTGATGCTACAAAAATACAAAATCTATTTAACTTTTTTTTTGTTTTGTTTGCATATAAAAAGAAAAATATCACAGTGGTTCTTCATGAACTCTTATTTATGGTAGCCACTAGCACCAGTTAAATGCCATCTTTGCATTTTGCACAGTGGCATGCTAATTTTGTACCCTGTTTTCTGGTAGCCACCCAATTATGCAAATGGCTTTAACAGGCCAACACCTATCAAGTCATGTCTACAGTTGATTTCGGCTGATGTGAGCTCACCTCTCATGGACCCAATTTTGGATCAGAGATAATGGGTCTCCATAAAGATGATGCCTCTTTCTAAGCACTACTTTTTAGGAAAAAGAAATTAAATATTATATTAATTTTGAGAGCATGCAAATTTCTGCTCTGTATTGGTAAAAACGAGTCAGCCGAGTTACATAAAAAGCTTATACTCGGATTGGGTCTGGTTTAATTGATTTTAAACCGAACCAAACCGAGAGAGATCGAATTAAACACTTCAGTTATTCCGATTAAATGAATCAATTTTTTCATTTTTTAAAACAGTTTATAGTTTGGTCCGATTCAGTTAATAAATTTTAAACCCGGCTAAGGCCGAAAAAAAAAATCAAATTCATGTTAAAAAAATCAAACAATTATCACAAAAATGTTTATTTTTATGATTAATTTTTTTATTTCGGTTTGTTCGGTTCAGTTTTAATTCGGTTGATAAGTTTATTGGGGTCAGTTCGGTTGAATTTTTTAAAACTGAATAAAATTTGATTTACTTATTTTATTTTGGTTTAAACTTAACCGAACCGATGAACACCCTACTCGGAATGAGCCGATTCGGTTAAGAAATAGTTCAATTCGATTCGGTTAAGTAATTTTAAAACCGTTTAGATCGAACCGACCGAAATTTTGAAACCCGAATGGGAGGGTCCCCCGTCGGAACTAAACCATTCAAAAAATTCAAAAATTACGACATAATGTATATTCCTTAGTTCAGTGTAAAACTGATTTAGATCGAACAAAACAAAAAAATTTAATTCATGTTAAAAAAATTCAAACAATTAACAAAAAATATTTATTTTCTTATTTCAGTTTTAGTTCGCTTGATAAGTTTATTGCAGTCAGTCTGATTATTGTATATTTAAAAATCAAATAACATTTTAATCTGCCTATTTTATATTGATTTTAACTTAACCTAACCTAACCGTTGAACACCCCTACTTGGAATGACCCGAGTCAAGTCTGATTTTAGCTTAACCTAACCTAACTGTCGAGTCAGCGGTTTACACGTAGAAATTAATATTTTTTTCGTGATTTGATGTTGTCAACCACGCATTGATTATGAGCTAGGAAAGAATATCATTTCTCGTAACATGCTTTATTAATTATCTAATGGGCCTAGCAAGCACAAGTTGTGTTGGGTCAAAATTAAACTTGCGCATAACAAGCTTAATCAAAATCAAAATCAAAATCAAGCGAACTAATTAAAAACATTTTTCACCGATCTTCAACGAGCACTTGTTTTTTTTTTAGCAGCCCTGTAATATTGACCAGGGAGCAGCTTGGGTCCGATGAGCTCCATCACCGTTTGATCTGCTTTAAGATCCGTGTGCACTGTTTTAATATCTACATACGATCTCTTTAATATCCGTGAGCACGAATTTTAAAGTAGATCTGATGGTTATGGAGCCCATCAGTTTGAGTCCGACGGGCATCGGACCCAAGCTCGTCCCTCTTGACAACCAAGAAAGAAAGAAAGAAAGAAAAGAAAAGAAAAGAAAAGCTGCTTTTACATATTTGATTACCCAATAATAGAATCTAATAATCAATTTGATTATCCAATAATGAGGTTTCATCTATATTTAGTTGCAGCTTTCCGCAAAGTGTTTAAGCAAATCAAATAGAAGAAACACCTGGAACCAATGATTGAATTTACAATATTTATCGATCGGATGCATCCATATTCCATAGTGCATCAAAGAGTCATGTCAAACACTAAAATGGGTATCAAAAGATAGCACGCCGAGCAAGCAATGTAGGCCTAAAAAGCTTTTTCTCCAATCACTAAAATCTGGTTCAATGCATTCGTCCGTTTGTGCGCGATTGATAGGACGCCAATATTATTTATTTTTTGAAATTGATAAGAACAAAAAAAATCAAATTATCTGAAATAAATTTGATTATTTTTTTGGTAAATAAATGGTATTGATGATTGGTTTGATTCCGTTGAAGACAGTATAATGAAATCAAAATTATTGGGTTGATCCCATAAATTTTCACAATTTAACATACTAAAATTACACAAAATTAATTTCATTGACCTCTTTCAAATGAGAGCCCAGTTGAAAAAGAAAAAAAATTAATTGATAGTATATATGCGGATATTTTTTTATCAACAGAAATTATAAAATTCAAATATACAAAAACAGAAAGAGTAACCTGAATTGTAACAAATATAGTAAGATCGGAGGCAGGGACAACGATCCATCCATTTATGGATTAGAGTCAACTCAGATCCATGATTTTATTATTATTTTATTAATTATATTGAATTATGTAAGGAAGGTACCACATTTAATAAAAAAAAAATTATGGATCTAAGTCATTAACTTCGATCTATAAATAAATGGATCGTTATCCCTGTCTCCGATCTTACTATATTTATTGCTATCAAAGTACTCTTTCTATTTTTGTATATTTAAATTTTATAATTTGTATTGATAAAAAAATTCCTATATATGCTTTGCATTTTGGATTATTTGTGGCGGGTATGTTAGTTGTGATTATAACAAAACGTTGTGAGATATTAATCATTATAAGGAGATATTTGTGTTCCATACTTCCTAGTCCACTTCTTTATTTATAAAGTTTAAATCAAGTTTTTGAATGTAACAGCAGTTCTTTCACTATTTTCCTAGAAAGATAGGGTTCTAAGTAACTTATCCCACATCAGCAATCAATCATAACAGTATTAATTTATTAGGATTAGACCCTTACTTTGTTGAGTCAAATCTATTAGGTAAATATGTCATGCATGCTAGCAATTAATCATATATGTCTGTTAGGCACTCTGTGATGAAAAGTGGAATAATCATGAAAATTATGAAATAATGATGACTTCTCAGTTTGAATTTTGTTATTCTCTCTCTTTGAAATTATAAAATAAGAGTAGATTTAAAATTATGACTTCCGATCAATTTGAAATAATTTCATACTTTTTTCCATTTGCGTTGGGGAAAGAAAGAAGAAATATAAGATTAAAAAAAAAAAAATTATTTGTACATGATAAAAAGAGTTTTGTACGTTTCACATTTTTCAATCCCCTTGTCTTATCATTGGCTATATATAGAACTGGGGAAGAGATAATCGGTTTAGTCAAAAAAGGAAAAATAATATTCTATAAATTTAATCATATTTTACTTTCATATTAGTATGTAAGATTTTATCTTTCCTCTCACATCCATCTCTTTCTCTTTCTCTTTCTCTTTCCTTTCCTTCCTCACATGCATACCCCTTTTGTTAAAACAAATTGGTAGGAACAGATGACCTCATATATCGAGGTACGTACAAATGAATACACAATTCCTAGCTACCACACAAGTTGAGGCTAGCTAATGCTAATTTTTTTTTATTCAGAATACTAGAATAGTTCAAATATAATTTGTATTGTGTAATTCAAGTGTTGGTTATTATTTTTATAAATATTAGGGTTAGTAAAAACCATTAGTCCAATGTACTTTGTTCTAAGAGAATACCCTGTTTAGGTTATATCCAAATGAAATTAATTGTACTAAATATTTCCGGATTAATTAGTAGTACTGTATATGAGCACAACATTTTATTCATGTCAATTTAAGCACATGCAGTGTCTCTTTACCTGTCAATATTTTTATAACAGTACGTACGTTGGTTATACGTACTGTTATAAAAAATATAATGAAGCCGGTGTAGTTTGAATATTTTTTAATTAGTCATCATCAAACCACGCGTTAGATGTCATTAATTATTCGTAAACGGAATTAATGTGCCTCATTTCACAGTACTTGTATATATATACTAGTGGGTAACAAATCAGTTGATCGAATTAAATTTATAGGTTAAGATATATATATACCATGAGTTGTGAAGTTTGGTATATAGGCATTGAATGAAGGACTTTATTTAGAAATTAGAGGTATCTTGAATATTTTTCAACCTAAGACTTCAAATTCACACAACTGTTTTGGCTTTCCAAGAATATTTGTACTTCCATTGGACTTTTATTCGGCCTTATCAGATTCCAAACGGTGAGGTGAGTAGGTGACGCTTTAGAAATTAACCTCTTCCAATATATATACAGTATCTGTAGAGCTAATTTTTGTTTCATTCAATTATTTGAGAAATTTTGGAGTACAATTTTAGTTGGAGGATAGAACGCTTGACAATAGTTGTTATTTTGTTAAGCTTCATAATGAATTAAAAAACTCAAATAAATATAGAAGTATATATGTTGAACAGATAACGTACCTAACTATCAAATTTCATGTAATTTTAATATTATTGTTTGATGATGTAACAAGAGAATTGTTAGTTTTGAACCATGTTATTTTGTTAAGCTTAATAATGAATTTAAAAAAACTCAGATAAAAATAAAATTTAAAAATAAAATTAGAACTATGTTATTGGATAAATAATCTAAGAGTGTGCTCCACAAACTCCAAATATAAGGGAAAGGAAAGGGAGGAGTTGGAAGGAGTACGAGAGGAAGCTACCCTCCAAATCGGAGGGTAGAGATTAGAGGGGAATTCTATTTAGTTTTGTATATTTGTTCCTCTTCTTTTCCGTATATTTTCTTTGGCTCGATCTCCTCCAAAATTTTAGTTTATGAAGCAAGTAAACGCTCTTCAGGCAATCTGGTCACCCCTTCTTCCCCCTCCCCTCTTCTCCTCTCCTCTCTACTGAAGCACACCCTAACTATAATTTTAATATTATTGATTGTTTGATGATGTAACAAGAGAATTGTTAGTTTCGAACCATTGAAATTTCTAATTTGATATGTACAGAGCAACAATACTAAATCTCATCATTTCTAATAGACATAATAATAATAGGTGATATAGAACACATATTTGTAATGCTGCAAATTAACATTTTATTTTTGAAAATTGGCGAAATTTTAAAATGATACCCTCTTTTAATTTGAACTATATCTGCCGAACTGCCTTATATACAATTAATCCAAACATGGATAACATCCAATCGGTAGATGATTAAAAAAAAATATATTTTTTATGTGATAAAAAGGGACATATATTATTATAATTACCTCATTATATTCTCACGTCTTTATATTCTTATTTGTCCAAGTTTTCAAAAAAGAAATTAATGACTAAGTTCCATTGGTTGACATAAAAGTACATTAATTGAATGCAATGTTCATTCTAGGTGCAACGGATGTATATTTTGGAGTGCACTCAAATCATGTTGTTGTCCTTTGAGGATGCAGCTGTTCTGTGTTCATTTCTGTTTTGACATGTGCATTTTCAAAAGATAAGATAATTTGGACAGGTGTTGATATTATAATCATTTCAAATGATAAGACAATTTATTAGGTTTTTGTGACTTCTGTCGAAGGACTCTTATATTCGTTTATCTTTTATATATATATTTTATGAATATCCAATAGTAGGTGCCCAAAACATTAATTTATAAGATTTTTTATTTTATATTATTATACAAAAAAAGTTATTATTGCCATATATACTTGCATATTTATAATTTGTACGTATAGTATCGATCATTAATATTTATAAATTCTCTGAACTTTTATTCTCATTACGTTTTCTATATGCATACCGTTGTGAATATTGTCATTAATTGTCATACTTGGCTCAGATCAAAACAGCAATTTTTGAGTATTGGTGCTACTAATTTATTTTTATTGTTTCTAATATTCAACTAGCCGATCTGAAGTACTCAACGTGTTCTCTATACTAAAATGCATGCTAGCTTGCAGATAAACTTGGAAAATATTTGAATATTGTCCCTGGTCATAATTTATGAAGAAAAAAAAACAAATGTTGGTCAAAAAATTAATGTACCTTATATTAAATTTGCAGTACAAACATTATATATTAGAATCTTGAAAAGTAAAATTTGAATAATGCTTATCGTGCGTTTATATTGACTCAATGCAATGAATCTCTTGATGAAAATTCAACGACGTCGACAGTGAAGAACCTTTAGGCCTTGTGCCCTTGTCCCAGAAAGGACCTATAGCAGTAGAAATTTCGGATCAAAAAAAAAAAACCACTCAATATATATACAACTGTACAAACTGTCACTCCAAGAATATGTTATTATCCGCGAGTACAAAAGTGTTTTTGACTGTCGATCTAGTTACTTTTTACAATTTATGTTAGCCTATATATTCTCGACAATTGTCATATTTTTACTATCTGCGAGATAGTGGTAGATTCAAGAATGAGACAATAACTGCGAGAGTAAAGTTGACTATCTGCAAGGATACGCTCAGGGGCGGACCCAGCTTAGTCTGGGGGAGTTAATTGTTTCTTTCTCAATTTTAAAATTTTATACAAATTTATAGTATGTTTGGACTAGGGCTATCCAAAAAGCTCGTAGCTCGTGGCTCGCTCGTGACTCACATATGGCTCGATTGGTAATAGCTCGTTCGACAGTAGACCGAGCTGTTAACGAGCTGGCTCGCTAACAGCTCAGGCCAAAATTAACGAGCTGAGCTTTTGCCCAGCTCGGCTCGCCAGCTCGTGAGCTAGTTCGGCTAGGCATCAATTTGTGAATTTGTATGAATTTGTGTGTATTTTATACTGTCAAGCTCGGTCCAGCTCGGTTCAGCTCGATCCAGTTCGGTCCAAAATGGCTTGTAAAATTTATTTTCTTCTTAAAACAAGGTCCAACCAAACCCAGCGAGCCAGCTTATGAGCTGGCTCGTCACGAGTTTGAGCTGAGATTTTAGCTCGCGAGCTGTTAACGAGCTGACTCGCTAACAGCTCGGTCCAGAATTAACGAGCTGAGCTTTTGCCCAGCTCAGCTCGAGCCAGCTCATTTACAGCCCTAGTTTGGACTGATTTTGCCCCCTCTGAAATTTTAGTTTTATCTTCATGGACTTTTGGTTTGTAATTAATGTTAAATTAGGGTTAATATTATGATAAGTACCTTGAATTCTAATTGGTAATTAGAATTAGAAGTCAGATCATGGGAAATTAGAAATTAGAACATTGTTTTTATCTAGTACCCGATTAACTATTTAATTCCGATTCGCTATTTTCTTGCTCCTTCCTGACGAAAATTTTGCATGTATGGATCCGCCCCTAGGTATGTACACTGAAAGAAAAGTATTATTTCTGAGCGTGTCAGTATTACTAACAGGAGTATCCGCAACGATACCCTCGTGAATACCCTCGCGGATACTATCCCATTCTTGTAGTCAGTTTGTAGTGTGTTTTTTAACTGTATATGATGGAGGCAAACACGAATCTTACAGCGGATTCAACCATCTACGTCAAATCAGCTGATTGGCACTGCTGTGGACGTCACCAACATTTAGTGAGTATATATTTGACGGTGGAATTTAATACCTCTTTAATTTAGTTATATTCATATCTGATGGTTACCCGCACAACCCGGAAAAATGGTCCCTTCTGCACCGTTGCATATATTAAATTTTATATATATTGATTAATTCAGTCTGAACTGGTTCAATTGATGAAACTGTTAGATTTTTCAATGTTTGTCAAATTTGTAATTAATTTCTTTTTCAGCCCTAGATCATGTACTATGTAAAATAGTTGAACATTCACAGATATTTATATAATTAATTGAAGCATAATTTTATTAAGCTGATGCAAGCTTGATAGCGATGATGACAATGATAAAGATATTAGTATATTAGCTCTCTATATTCAAGGTCAAAAGTTTAGTGTTTTTAATCGAAGTAAAAGGTTACAAGTCAACTATATTTACATCTGCTAAACATAATCATATATATATGATCTACTTATACTTTCATATTATTATTAAATTAGATTTAACCCATAAGAATTAGTCAAAAGAACTAATCTTGCCTTATTGTACAATTTACTGTTCTTTTTTACATTAGAGATTAGGGTAAAGATTTTAACAGAGCAATTTTGGATTAATGCAGCACACAGACTATCAAATCAAAATAGCGCTACATATGGTGCGTGAAGCCAAAAGTGCTCTGTTTAAATCTTTACCGAGAAATTAGCATATGAAAGCATTGAATTAATTGCAACCAAACTGGTAATTTAGTGAATAAATTTTATATATTATTTTGAGCTGAAATTGATTGAAAACTGCTGTACTTGATATATGTAACTATATATGACAACCTTTCCTTACATCAAGCCAAAGAAAACTTTAGAAAAAAAAGGAAAAAATATATATTGTTGTTTATAGATGGACAGCAGCCTCTCAATTGTGTTTCATAACAAATATATCCCTGGAAGCAAATTGAAGTTAGGAGTTCTTAAATAGAGCAATGAATGAAGATGTACTTTTGGAATGAGTAACCTTAAATCATGATAGAAGGAACTATGAACTGCTCTTAAAGTTTCATCCATAAATAGTATTCTCTCTCTTACTCTCTCACCATTTCCTCTTGCCCCAACACCAACAACTCCATTTTAATTTTAACAACAAACATTAAATCCATTTCACCAAACAAGAAGAAAACCAATCATGCCCCTAGTTCTGAGCCCCTCCCTTTCCATTTGCACCAGTCATCACCATTTAATGCTTGTGCAGCAAAATCATGGAGACACGTACGTTTCAGTGCAAAAAAGCCTTACATTTCGTTCACACCAATCCCACAGCATCTCTCTCAACTCTCACCAATCCAACCTTTGAAATGGAGGCATCTTTTATCATCGTGATGATCTAATGCAAGTATTTGGATACCATATATATACAAAAGGGAACAAGAGAGGAATTGCAAAGATATATCAAGTATGTATTAAATAACTAATGAACTATATATCATCTTTTATCATGTTTTGACTATATGTTGTATACTTGTATGAAAATTGTTTATTATCCACTGATCAAAGCATGATTATGGAAATTTCACTTCAAGGAAAATAACCAGACAAGTTACTGAGTGAATGCATTACAAATTTTAGATAGCAACTTGCATCATTAACTCTGTAATGCATGGAATTATGGTAGACTATATATATACTAAAGCTTGTAGTTTAATTCCGTCAGTCTCATAAAGTAATATTAGATCATACAAATGTAAATATTACTTCTACTACACATGGTCATTCCTATACAAAAGTTTACTTAATTATTTTAATAATGTCAGATACCATGAGTGTGTATGAACAGACAATGATACCTGCAGCTAAGAAATCTGGTTTATATGATTGCTCAGTAGATTTTGGGAGACAGGTATACTCCATTCAACACAAAAAATTGAGATAGTCAACAAGGTGAAGTGTAAAATTTTTGCATCAGTCTAGCGGCACATAACACTCATTTCCTGAACACATTCTTACAATAAGGTACACTGATCTTATCTTCATAACCAGAAACAAACTACTGTATGTAGTACTGTCATTAGCCATTAATGATAAAAAATATACATTGGGCTTTCTCTTCCCTCAAAAATACAGGAGAATGTTTCTCTCTTAAATGATCATAGTCAGTAAAAGGAACTCCCAATTTAAGTCTCATCAGCCCCAGTGCATAAAGTTATAAACTCTCAGATACATTAATAAAGGTACATATACAAGAAGAAAATAAAATATATAACAAAACATCTCAAACTAGAAAGAAATTAATAACTAGCAAAGTAGTAGGAAGAAATCATACTGAGATCTCAAAGTTATTCATGGGTTGGTTTGGATAAATTGGCCAGGAATTATGTCTTGTAAGAGTCCATGGTCAGTACTCAGCAGCTGGTGCGGCTGAAGAGGAGACGGTGCAGTCGTTACACTCGGCAAATATATGTTTGGATTTCCAATTGCACCAAACAATGGGTGACTTGCCGATGAACTGCCCATCATTGGATGAAATAATTGCTGCATCATGAGCTCACGGCCAAAAGCCGGTGCCACCGCTGATAAATTCCTAGTGGTCACCCAATTACTGCTCCGAAGTGTTGCCGGGCTTTGGTGAGAGTGTTGGCCTTCATATGTTGTTATCACAACAGATGGATCCTGATATGATCTTTCTACTCTCTTCTTGACAGTGCATTTTGGTGTTGTACACCTGTAGTAGCTCCTACAATGGAGAAAAACATAACACAATTAATGAAAATTCAGAAGTTATATTATCAGTCATGACATTTTATAATTGTTATTACCTCTGCCAAAAAGGAACAGTATATTCAAAATTCAGTGATAATAAATAATAATGACAAAATAACCGGGTGGTTAGTATACGTATTTTGTTATATAAACTCATTGGTATCTTATACGAGTTCCCAAAATGCACGAAGCCGAGAATAAGATATACAATTTCCCAGCATATATATTCATATCATGAGGTTTAAATTTGAGGAGCATTATTTGTATAATTCCAAGTGAACCAACAGAGAAAAAATAAAGTATGCATCGATAAAAGCTTATCATGAGGTACTTAAATATCTTTCTGTATTAATTATGACATATATTGTTAGAAAAGCTAATGGACTTCTAGATCTGTTCTTCATATTTTGTATATTTAGAATAGAAAAAGAAATATATATATATATATATATATATATATATATATATATAACTGATACAATTTAAAGACTTGTAAGAAATTGTAAACAATACATAACACTTCAGTGTAATTGCAAAAGGGCGTGATTTCTAATTGTAATTGTAATTACGGATGGGTTAAATTCATGTGTAATAGAATTAACTTAAATTAAGACATGTGCCAAATCTAAAAGTGAGGAATATATAAAGGCATGAACTTTTATCAAAAATAAAATAAAAAGACATGAACTTTTAACCAAAAAAATAAATAAAAAGAAATGAACTACATGCGTACAAGGATAGCTTATCCAAAATAAAAAAAAAATATCTTCCTCAAAAAAAAAACTACATAGCTAAAGGGGTGCACATAAGTGTTCAACAGGAGCAAAGTAGTGGCACAGAGAATAGCATACATGACAATTGTTTGCATGTCAACTAATATCTTTCAGCAAATTTTTAAGCCACATATAAAGTATTTCATTAACCACATTAATTCATACTAAACAAGAGAATTAAGTACCTTGGATAGGGGCTGTTCTTGACTGCTTTCTGGCCATATTTGCGCCACCGGTATCCATCTTCAAGGTGGTCGACTTCACTTTTCGTCATGAAAGCGACGCGCGGCTCACGTTGCCTTTTCTCTCCTTTCTTGCGTGGTTTTTGGCTGTTTGAAAGAGAAATCAACCAATTAGATATAAACTAGAGACTGTTAAAAGGGACAAGTTAGCAATTCTACTTCAGTCGTTTGATCAAGGAATAGTCCTTGCACTTTTCATTGTATTTTTCATGAATTGATGTATCAAAATGTAAATTGTGACTTGTGTGCTTGAATATCCTTAATGATTATTAGACATGACTACTGAAAATCAATTGGAAAATTGAGAAGAAGAAGACAAAAGCACAAAAACGAACAAAAAGAGCAAAATATAAAAAAGTGAAAGTTGGGGAAAGGTGAAAAGGAACCATTTTCCCTGTGTGAGAAACGAAAACCCTAAAGAGATCTTGTTTTGTTAGGCAGGTATGAAACCCTAGAAGACTTGAAAACTTAAATTATAATTAAGAGAATCATCTAAACAAATTATTAAAAGTTGCAATCAAAGATCAGGACCAAATCTTCAACAACTTACCTTAGATAGCCTGCTTGGTCAAATAGCCAACAACCCCAAAAAATGAAACAAAGCACTATTCACATTCAACAAGAAACAAATTATTAATCTCAGAAAGAGAGGTTTCAGTAGCAAAAATCTTCAAGTGAGCAACGGAACTGACAGTTATCACAGTCTAGAGAGAGAGAGAGAGAGAGAGAGAGACGGTGCACACACGAAATCTCAGAAGCAATTAATATGCAAAGTTCTGATCTGTCATAGTCTATAGCTAAAAGATTTGACTAACAACACTTAAAAAAAACACAAATGATGGTCGGATTTCTCTCAAAAAATTGCAAAGAACAAAAGATTTGTTAAAATTGTTTGCTTAATAATCAAATCGGAACTTACACTTTCTTTGATTTCTCACAATCTTCATCGTCTCCTTTATCTTCCTCTCTATCTTCCTCTAGCTTCATCTTATCAGCCTTCTTGTACCGGCCTTGCTCCTCATCTCCATTTGCCTCACACGACGAAGAAGAAATCGAAGAATTAGGCGTCACTGGACCCGTACCAGCCCCCGATAAATTATTACTATGACCACCACCCGTTACATCCACTGCCAATTCATTCTTCACATCAGAATTTTGAAAGGAAAAACCATAATCCATTGATCCATGCAGATAATCGGCGTAGTTGAAGTAAGGCATATCGGTTACGGATGCCTCGTGATCGCTAGCGGGGCTTCCATTTGATTTTTGAGAGAAGAAAAGAGAAAGATCTTCATGCAAAGGGAAGCGGTAGAACTCTGCTTTCTCTCCCATTTAGAGCAAGAGCAAGAGCAAGAGAGAGATTGGTTTTTAGTGTGAGGCTGTATGTTTGTAGCTAGAAGTATACTAGTGTAGAAAGGAAAAGAGGAAGCTTTGAAAGAAAGATAGGCTTTGTGCTTTGGTGGGTTTTTATTTGTTTTGGACAATTTCCTTTTTGCCCCAAAAGAAGTTCAAAATATCTTGCGTACGTACCCAAAATGACTGAGATACCAATTCCACATACCACCAAAAGTATATGTATAAAATATCTTATTCATTTCTGTTCATCGTGAGAATACTCAATTCTCCATGATTTTTTTTATCTCACTCTGATGGATATACATATATTCTTAGATCAGTACTTGTACGAAATGATTTTTTATTAATATAAAAAATTATATCGCGTGTTTAAACACAATTTTAAACTATGAGAGTAAAAATATATGAGGTCAATCATATTGAATTTTCTTGTAATTAATGAAGATAAACTTAACAATAACATGACATTTTACTCTAAATATATACAAAATCATGTATAAATATAAAGAAAATAATTTAAAAAAATAGAAGTCAATTGATCTATTGTTGCCTTTTTAATTACATCTGCCCCTATTAACACATATGATGAAAGGTTGTCTTTTTTATGGAGACACTTCTGTTCAATTCTCCAAAAAAAATGTAATACAATAAATATTTAAATTAATAGTAGTATTTATTCTATATATAAAAAATAATATTAGGGTCAAAAGTTGCAATCAATTTTATTTTTCTTTTCAACATCTTATCCATACAAAAAGAAAATCTAATAGTCCATTATTTAATGTCATGTATGTTTTAGTCATCAAGATTAATATTACTTTTTTAGATTAGTTGTTGTGGTCATACATAAACGGAACTATGATAAAACCTTAGAATAGAATGCTCTTTTATTTTATTCACTAAATGTCCAATCCCCAAAGTATCTATATGAAGAAGTCGTTGCTTTTATTCTATTCAAAAGATAGCTAGAGATGAGATAATAAAAGGGTCTACATTACTTTCTAAGAGGAGATCTCAATTTGAGCACTATTATAGGGAACAGGTCTATAACTAATATTTACATTGTAGAAGGGTGCAAACATGAATTTTTCACATCTCTAGAAACTAGAGGATTGAAAGGTTGAAGGGAAGGCTGGGTGAATGGATCACTTTCTTCAGAATTATTCATATCATATGTAATGGAATTGTATAGTAATATTGTTTGTCGCATGCATGCTGATTAGATGTGATAGATAGATGTAAATGCCTTAATTTGTGGGGTTATGGAAAAGGTGTGGAGATAGATATTTCATTCATATTTGGGATTTGTAGGCGGTCGTATATACGGCTAGCAAATTAAAACTGCAACCAGTCAGCCCGCATAAAACCACCGGCTATAAGAGGTCACGTGGCGGAAATAAATAATTAAATGGTAAATAAATACGGTGTTGTGCGTACTACATGCGCATCCTTTCAGCATTTTTACTATTTTTTGTTTTTATTATTTGGAAACTTCTTTAATATTTCTTACAACTGCATGCTTATTACTGATGTGTTGCTACCAACAAAAATAACAACTAAATATGGGTGAGTCTATATAGTACTATGCATATCACGAGTTAATCCATTATACATATTAATATTTTCATTTTCAAATTTTTAATGGTCGATCCAAATAGTTCAACATGATTCATATATGAATTTCTATTTGTAGACTGAATTTTATATTTTTTAGAATTTTTTACTATTTTTAAAATAGGTAGAAAATCACTTCATCTGAAAATTATGGACCATCCAATTTTCTATCTATCTTAAAAAATAGTAAAAAAATATATATAAAAAAATATAAATTTTTGTTTGCATGTGTATTCAAATGAAAATAATTTTGAACAGTTTAAATCGACCGTTAGAATTTTGAAAATGAAAATATTAATCCGTATTATGGACTAAATTTCAAACAGTCGATTCGAACTGTTCAACATGATCTTCATATTAAAATGTGCTTGGAGAACCAAATTTTATATTTCTTTTAGAAAGGTACAAAATCATTGTTTCATATGATTTCAGACCATTCAAACAGTGATTTTGTATCTATCTAAAAAATAATAAAAAAATGTTTCAAAAAATATAGAATCCAGTATCTCAAGCATATTTAATATGGACATCATATTGAGCGATTTGGATTTGATGTGCTCATTGTTTAATATGATCTCCATCTTTTAAATATTCTAAAAGATAACTTATTATATATAACATCACATAAAAGAAAAGGCGGAGAAGAATAAAATGACCTAATCATTATAAATGACCTAACCAAGAGAAAAACCTATAAAATTATTACTATCATGAATGAAGAATATATTGTAGTTAGTAGATGGTCCTTAACTTTCAGGATTTTATCACATAACTTTGATTTATTTAATTTAAGTCAACATCAATAATTTAATTTTATACAAATTGGAGATATCATTTCATTTTAAATTGGAACTACATTTAACTTATATTAGTTCATCTGACAATTCATGAATTATTCAATTATAACCATTTAAAGTAATTTAATTGGAGTAGCGAAACAATGAAAATAAAATAAATCAACAACATCATACATTATCACACATGATGTTGACAAATAAACAACTATTGTATGACAGTGATAAGTTCATATAAAAAATTTAATTGCTTCATATTTTATATTAATATATATAGCATGGAAATGAATATCACATTTAATGTATTACAATACTTTGAGATCTTTCTTGCATGAATATGTACAGGGGCGGATCTACTATAGGTACAGGGTAGGGCAACTCTGTTCTGAAAATTCAAAACTAATTTATAAAGACGGAGTTTTGAGTCTCTGCCCTACTCTGAAAATTGATATTGTCCTACTCTAAATAATTGATTATCTAAAAGTTATGAAGTAAATTGTATTAGAATACTATTTTGTTATCTAATGGATTTGGATCTAATTATCTATTTAAATCTGATTCAATAATTTCTTGTCATGGTCAAAATCTTACATCTGCCCCTGAATATGTATGTAAGAATAAATTTTATATCTTAAAAATCATAATGAGATAAATCATTTAATATAATTTTTTACTTCTGAAAAATTGTCACGGGGTTCATACTTGGCTGTAGCAAGCAAAACTAATAAGAAATTGGACGTAAGATGCTACCGACACGTGCGCACCGTCGGTTTGGCTATTCCACTGCACGTGCGCGAGCCCCGATGTGACGTTATACAGTCGTCAGTATCAAATCATTCCTCCGATCTTCATCCAACGGTTGATGATTTCTCATCGTGCGCAAGAGGATACGTGTAGACTGGGATTTGCTCCTTTTGCATGCATACCCCTGCTAACTGAGATATTTGCGTCCATATTGAATTTTTTTTTTTTTTCAAGTTTCCATCTGAAAATATTAATTGTTATTTTAATTGTGCGAGTAAAACATCAATAGGTACAGATTGGAAAATTGCCACGGGTTTTATTATCTCATGCTCTAAGACTGCTTTAGATACAGTATACTTTTTAACTAAAGTTGAGTAACATTTAAATAATTAAATTAAATAAAAGTTCTGTTTGTTGTCCTGAGAAAGCAAATTGCATGGAACTAAATATTATACGTAATAATAAATGGAAGAAACTAACACATTAGATACATAATTACTGCAATAATTTGTCATTATTCATGAGTATAAAAATAATATTGCCAAAAATAAGTCTGCAAAAATTGTTATGTTTTAGGGAATCAATCGCTATGAGAGTATGTGTGACGATACCGACACTGCTAAGCATTTTTACCCTCACGAATAATGAAAAAAATTATTGTATGTACTATTATGAAATGTTCTTTCAGTTTAGAATGACAATTATGTTGATAATTATATTAATTAACAAGGAAATTACTAAAATATGGATTAATAAATAAACATTAGAAGTACAATTTTTTAATTACTCATTGAGCTATATCACAAAGATATGTATCTAATGGCACACGCTAGAAGAAGATCCTTCAGCTAAGTTACTAAAAATCACAATAAAAAAAAATGTTACTAGAATAAAAATTGACAAATTCTTAATATGATTCCTCTTTCCAACAATTTTGAAAAAAAAAATTACTACATACTTACATTAAATTATCAACAATATATTTGTTTACTAAATTTGTCTAAATGTTTCCCCATTTAATTAAAGTCTAGTCGATTGTGTTTTGCCACATTAGCCAATAACACTGACACTGAATACGTGATTAATGAATTATTTAATTGCAACAAATTTAATACAAAAAATATATAAATGATTAAAATTTCGCTAAATTTTCAATTTAAATGTATAATTACTCTAATGTTAGTTGTCATAAGAAAATATGTTGCTTGTAGTATTTATGGTTCTTTTAAAAAAGAACCATAAATACTTCCTTGAAAAAAAAAAAAAAAAACTAAAAAAACATATATAATTAATAAGATATATAAACAAGGACTAATATGTAAAAAAAAAATTAAGGAAAAACGCACATGGCGGCCCGGTTCGTGTGTGAACAGATTTATTGGGATTGCGCCTGGGCCGACCGGATCTAAATCCGTATCAATTTGATAGCGTTTGTTGCTTTCTCTTTTTCCCTTCATAAATTGTGCTCCCTTTAGTTATTAATTAAACCTACAATTTAGCGGCACAAGATGCAAGTGCAACATCGGTATTGGTCGATGCTTGAAGGATTAATTAGATTAGGTGCCGCTTTGCCTTTTATTTCTCTCTTGTACGACAATGTTTGATTTGGTCCGTGGTTATTATATCATGGTCAATTTGTTGGTGCTTCATGTGTGAACTAGTTAGTTTGGGTTTTAAGATAATATATACGATCCGTATTTGGAATTATTAATTATGAAAATATTCATAATTTATTTTCCATCACATGTTTAAGAAATTGGGAATCGCTTTCTCAATGAAATTTCCTTGTGTTGAATTTTCATAACGCTAGTGTTCGGTGGTGGAGCCATCATGTAACAGGGTGGACAATTTGTCTACTTCTGAAATTTTAAAATTGAGTGTGAAGTGGTATAAATATATTGGCATATCTATTTCTGAAAATTAAATTGCCTACTCCCGTCTTTTGATAATCTAATATTGCAATCGAATCGATTGAATCAAATTGCAAATTGCACTGATAATTGACTAAATTTGTTGAGTGTTAATGTTTTTCTTGATTTCTGTGTAAAACTGATTTAAAATTTGGTGAGATTGATTAAAATGATTCAAGTATATAAGTTAATTTTGCCGAATGACCCGGTAACTCAGTAACCTGAAACTTTTTTCCCATCTCTGACTTAAATCTTGGTGTAGGTGTACTGTAGCTTTGTACTTTTAATGTCAAATTTATATATGTGTTTATACTATTGTGAAAAGTGTTTATATTAATGAATTAAGAGGACAATAAAAAAAATTGTTTTGTTGAGAAATTTAGATCAGTTTTTATACTTTTAAAAAAGAAGCTTGTATACTATTAAAGCATGTGTTTATATTATTAAAGTATTCCCACTATATATTATAACATGTGTTTATATAGAGTAGAACTAGGGTGCTCCTAGGAGTACCAAGTCTTTTGTACTCTTAACTTTAAAATTTATCGAATTAATTTCGAACGACGAATCCAAACCGTTGAAATCTTTCTACCTTACGAGTGATGCGTCTGCATGTGAAAATTTTAAAGTTTCGAATTAATTTAGTATAAAGTCAAGTGGTCAAAATTAGAAGGTTTCTAAATTAATTTAATGCATTCATTTTTGGAAGACTTTTGACCACTTGACTTTATACTGTATTAATTCAAAACTTTAAAATTTTTATATGTAGACGCATCACTCGTAAGGTACAAATATTTCAACGGTTTGAATTCGTCGTTCGAAGTTAATCAGATAGATTTTAGAGTTAAGATTACAAAGGAGCTTGGTACTCCTAGGAGCACCCTACTCTGTTTATATATATATACTAGTATAAGAGGGCACTAAGGAAATTGTTTTCTTATGATTTTAAGATGATGTTTATATATAATTTTTGAGACAGGTGCATGTTTACATTATTCCAATAAGTGTTCAAACTATTAGAATAAGTGTTTATGTTAATTAGTATTTTTTTTTTTTTTTTTGAAAATCAAGTAGATGCTACCAAGTATATTTATGTTAATTAGTTAAAGCGGACAATTAATAAGAAAGTTATTTACTTATTTTTTAAAGTTAGGATCATGTATTTAGACTCAGGTGTTTATACAATTACAACAGTTGTTTATAAGGAAAAATTATTTGCTAAGAAATTTTAATGTTTTTGTTATACTTTTGATCTATATTTTTGAACTATTAAAGCATGTGTTTATGTATAATAATTGGGTATATTGGACATTATTATAGATATACAAAAATCTCATAAAAATATAATAAATAAATTATAAATTTTAGAATTTTGTTAAAAGGAAAAAAGGGACAAGTATGAGAGTAATATCTCTGCTAAAAAGAGAAATTAAAACGGAGTAACAAAAAAAACCGTGTCAAATTGCATGAAAGATTGAGTACGAGGAAAAGAATATTTTTTCAAAATAATTGTGTGAACTCTGAGTTATGATGTTATTTTTTCATAAAATCGTTGTCCTTTCATATATGCTTAGCAATATTATATGTTAGCCGACATAATTCACTTTTTTTTTTCCGAACGAGTACAAAATAAGTGAGAATATATGATACAACCTTTTTTCCTTACCCAAAAAGACACCTATTTTTTTTAAATAGTTATGCAATTTAATAAAGGAGATATGTAGAAAAATATCATCTGAATTTTTTAATGTAGGCAGGATTGTAACAATTCTAACATTATTTCATTAATTGCATGACACTGCAAAAAGAAAAAATAATGGCTTCTATATATAGAGAATAATTAAAATTTTCAGTATTTTTAATGTTATATATTTTGAATGGCTTCTATAATTTTAAAGTTTAACTGACTACAGTTAAGAGTAATTCTTTTGTTATTTTCTATTTTCTCTCATTAAACCTAGACTTAATGAACATTCATAATATCCATTTTTTTTTTTGTAGAAGATCTTCAATTTTTTTATTTGATTAATATGTTTGTACTTTAATTATTCCCTGACAATGGAATGCCGAAATGTGGATGAAAAAAATGTATATGATACATACAAGTAACACACACATAAAATACTAGGACGCTAGTGCAGAGTAGTTGCAATTAAAAAATTTAAATAATTTATTTATAAAATAATTATATGAGAAGAAATCTTGTGAATATCATTTTTTTCCTTAAAAGTCGCAATTCGGATGACAAAAAATAATTATAATTCAAGAAAACAATAATGCAAAGGAAAAAATTAGGACATTGGTACAGAAAATCAGTTAAATTTAAAAGGTCATGAATATTTGTTTTTCCGAAACTTCATCATAAAAATTATTTCTATGAGAAGAAATCTTGTATGTGAATCCTAGTTATGAGTATAAATTCATAATTTGAACAAAAAAAATACATAAATGATAACAATTATACCGTCCTATTAATTTTTTTTTTAAATTTGATATGCACACAATATATGTAGGGTCCTATAATCAATGAGATATCATGTCTAAAATTCAAAATACAGCTGATATTTTTCATATATTAATTCGGCAGTGTCTTATAAAAGACACATTTTAATTTTTGCCAGATGGCAGGAATGCAAAAGGAAGAGGAAATTCTTGCCGACAAATATATATATACCAGACAACTACTTGCCTGAAAGACCACAAAAAATAAAATTTGTCATTTTTCCCATGCGGCAAAACTAAGTAGACTTTCTTTACTGGCCACACAAAATGCAATCAAAGCTTAATGGTCAAAGAAACATGTCACTGTTTTCCACTTTTCAGTATATTGGAAAATAACGAGAGCAGATATATAAAGGCATGTTTTATGTTTGATTGTTACTAAAATTCAAAAGGGGATAAATTTGTTTGTCATCTTATTATTTTTTTTTAACAGTTTAATCTCTATCTTTGTCAGTGGGGACATGGGACGTTGGGTATTCACATCATCAGCGGAGTTTTTTACTTGCGGAACTGTGCGGAGCTTTTAATCTGGTACGTTCCTTTTGATCGGACGGGCCAAATAAGATTTTGACATGAATTTCAAAGCAAAATTAATACTGTCCCTCCATCATACCGAACACTCACCGGCTAAGAGTAAATCTGAGCCGTCCAATTAGCTCCGCAGAGAATATTGGTTCGGGACGTTGGATGGAACCCAATCACCTGCACACAGAGTCCATCTATTATTCTATTTTATGCTTGCTCTGATATGGAAAATTATAATAAAAGTATGTATTGTGTTCTTCATATTTTAATTATAACAGTTCAGATCACAGCAGGCATGAAATAAATGAACGGATAAATTCTCTAAGCAGAAGATTTGGTTTCGTGTTTGATGGGCATTTTAAAATTTGTGCAAACTTTATCTACACGAATCTATAAGCGGTCTCAAATAAAAAAAAAAAAGAATCTATGAATGGTTCGCATGAATCTTAAAATGAATCGGACTAGTCCGACTGAACATCAGGCAGGATTTGATGAAGACGTATCCTCTGCATTAACTCAAAAGGGAATTTTTTGAGTTAATGTATCAAGGACGTCGGATTTTAAATGAAGTCAATTCGGTTGTCTGATTTTAACATAAGATTCTTTAATATTAGTAACAATTTAATCTACACGGATCTTAAAGATAATCAGATGGTTCAGATATATTAACTCAAAAAATTCCCTTTTGAGTTAATGCAGACGATACAAATTCGGATTTGATATGATACTCATTAGATGGTCCATTCTTCTCTCATAGTGAACCTTACAAACAGAGCAAATATAAAATAAACTTGTTTGAAGAAATAGTTTAATTTACTCCGCTATAACTTGATCTGACTTCTCATATTTTACATCTAATTTGATACTTTAGATATCAAAAGTAAGAGATTTAGTTCATCTCCAACAGAACATTCAAACATGACCAATTGAGATTATTTCCTGTTAACACTTAGGCCTGACAAATTCAAAGCTCTGTTAGCTAAACTACCATATATTGTTATATCATTTTCTCTTCCGCCGATTTCTCAACCGAAATCATACGGCAATCAAAACTTTGAATAATTTATAACAAGAAGTCTATATCAAGTCTAACCAGTGTTTTAAAATTCAGTCTATTCAGCCGAATATTCCTATTCAGTTGCAATCCGAATAGAAAATCTATATTCGGTCTGAATATGAAGTTTAGAGCATATTACCAGGTTAGAGGATATTAATAGTGATAAAATATTATTTTAAAGTATATTAACAGTGATTTATACCATATATTACCAGTGTATAGTATATTAACAGTGAGAAAAATACCGGTTTATAGTATATTAACAGTGATAAAAATACCGGTTTAGAGTATATTAACAGTGAATCATACCACATATTACCGTATGCTTATTTATATATATAAATTTTCAATTAAAATCTGCATATAAAGTCGAATAAAAATCTGCATATGCGGTGGCTTTCCGCATACCGAATAAGAACTGAATTTCAAAACACTGAGTCTAATAGAGTAATATATATGTACATATTTTATTGAAGTTTAGAGGAATAGAGCTAACCCAAAATTCAAATGGTAGTTATTTAAATTTGTTGCCTTCAATGCCAAACTCCAGTCACTTTTGTTTACAAATTCTTCTAGTATAAATGGATCCTTCGATTATCTCCAGTTTGTCATTTGTTTATCTCTCCAGTTATATTTGCAATCAAAATCATTATTTTTTAACAAAATATATAGCTGTATCTCGCAAATAATCCCACAATCAATATGTTTTATTTGACACTCTTTCAGTAAATATTATTAGTACAGCCATTTTTTTTCATTTTGAAAAGAAAATGATCTAGTCAAAATGATGTCCTCTGTTCAACAAGTTAGAACAGGGTCAAAAATTAATTCATAAACATAAAGGATTTTTATGAATTAATTTTCTAACTATTGGCTTAACATGTATCAAAATTCTCAATTAAGTCTGAAAAATATATAACACATAAATAAATAAAAAATGACGCTCAAGTCCAAAACTGAGGTTTTTGTATAACAGTGTTTATCGAATTGTAATTTATAATTGGGGTAAATTTTGTTGGAGGTCAGTAGGTCATTAAACGTTGTGATTTGTTACTAATTAGTTACTCAAGTTTAATTTGTTTCTCAGCAGCCACTGAATTTTTAATTTGTCCTAATCAAGTTACCATATAATTTTTTCATCCAAAAAAGTAATAAATATAACTTTTTCATTAGTATTTTGGACAAAATAAGCATATTTCGTTAAAATTTTGGATGTAATGAGCACATACCGTTATATTTTAGATGGAATGAGAATATTCCGTTAATATTTTAGATAGAAAAGTTATATAGTGACTTGATTGGGACAAATTAAAAGTTCAAAGACTGTGGAGGAACAAATCAAACTTGAGTAATTAATTCGTGACAAAAGGATAAAGTTTAGTGACCTCCGGTGAAATTTACTCTTATAATTGTATTAAACTCAATGCTTGAAGGTATTGACGGTGTTGTTATGACATCATACAACAAACGAATCATATATATATATATATATATTTTTTTTAACTTTGTTGTAAGTGCAATATACATGAAGAAAAATAGCACAGTTAATTTATATATAACCCATCATTTGTATAATTACAGTGTTGACATCAGCATGATACAAAGTTAGAGTGAGATTACGCATGGTCAGTGAAAAGACAACTAAATATTTAATCATATGATTAAGAAAAAAGCAAAGCAACGGGAATCTGCTAGAAAACAGTAAACCTTACCTGTTAGGAAGTCTAGCCTAACTTTGATCAAAATGTAAACCTAACCAATTAAAATTACTTCATGTGTGTGTGTGTGTGTGTGTGTGTAATTCACTTTACTAGATTGCTAACCACTTATCCACGGTGCAAATATGAATGGTTATAAAGCATATAAGATTCTCACCGTGTAAATCTTAAAATATATTTCTGATCAAGGATTAATCTATAATTATAATTTGGATGGAACTCATGAGAAAATATTATTGTTTTTTTTTTTACAAGAACATCAGCTAGTACTGATAATCAGTGTAACAAATTTATAAATAATTTGTGAATTTATCACGAGACATTTCTAGAATAAGAAACCTTCACTGATAATTTATAATCAGTAACGGTTTCTTATTCTAAAACCGTACATGAATTTATTAAGCACTTAGCTATCAAAGAATAAAACAAAAAATATCACAGCTAGTTTGAAATATGCTCTGGCTAAACTGGTTCCCATATAATTATTGTTTCAGCAATAGAATGGGTCTTTGACCTCTTTTTAAAATAATAAAAATAACATGACATGAATTAGGCATTTAATTAGCAGATTTATTTTAATGTGGCTCCACAAAGTAGGAATGCTTTTGTAGCCTTGTAACATTTCCATCTGCCCAAATCTTTGGACAATGGTCATTTTCAATTGGATGCTGATCATTAACAACATTTGTTGAATTATCGTTATCACAGAAACTGCAGATTATCACAGTTTTATTTATAGTTCTTTTTTGTCATACAGTTGTACTGCTTTTAAAAAATGAAATCCAGGAAATTAATTATGCTTGTTAATTAGTTTTATCTAGCATTTAGCTGAAGGTAATTAGAAAAAAAAAAAAAACTAAACAACTCTCATAAAATAAATTCAGCAGTTGAAAACAGGAGTAAGAACTACTGACATATACAAATATTTTGTACAAATATTTAAGAACTACTGACACATACAAATATGTAAGAACAACTCTCATAAAATAAATTCAGCTGTTGGTAAACTAAAATATGTAAGAACTACTGACGCATACATATATTCATTTTCAAACATCTTACATATCCTGACAAATTAATTCAAATTATGAATTCAAACTGTCAAACAAGATACAAACATAATAAAATAAAAATAAAGTAAACATTTAGGTATCTGCAGTGGCAGAACTCAAATTCAACTATAGGAGAGGCTAACCAGATAAATATCATATTTAAAAAATAATTTAATAAAAATCAAAATCTTTGTAATACAAGATTATGATTCTTCACTATTTGTTTTTATTCACCTTGCAATGAGAATCTAAAGTCTTTCTTTTAGACATAATTTTACCTAGATTCAAAATATATACAAAATTTAAATAATCTCATCTATAATTCCATACACAAATCATTTTTATCATATTTTTTTTAAACTAAAAGACAATCTAGTATGAAAATAAAATATTATAATTACAATGAACAACAATTTTAATAGTCGTTGAATAAAAAACAAACCTCAATTTCAAAGGAAAAATATATCACGTACTTCACATTAATTTAAATTTCATCTTTATGATTTTGATGTTTTTCCGGTAACAATCAACAATACTTTTCAACAATAGTTAAGGTAATTTCTCCAAAATGCTTAATGAAAGCAATACTTTACGGTTTCTTTTCCTTTTTGTTAGTTTTTTTTTTCTGTTTTACAATTGGACAAATTAGTAAATAAAAAAAATGTCATTTTAAACCCTTTAATTTTGTTTTTCTTATAGGGGTGGCTAATTCATACAAAATAAAAGTTTTTGTTTAATTTTTATATACTTGATAAAAAATAAAAAAAAAATGTTGGGGGTGGTTTAGCCACCCCTTGAGAGGCTTACCTTCCGCCACTGGGTATCTGATTTAGATCCTTTGCTCAGTTACTGATTTCAATAGAAACAGGTGAAAATATATTTTCACTATGTAGTGATTGAATTCAAAGTAGGTTTGATCCCCATCGAACCTATTTTGGTTCAATTGGCTCAGTCACCGTCCAATCTGCATTAAGATGTGTGCGCTCCGATTTAAATTTGTATCTGCATTAATTTTTGTACGTACAGATTTTAACATGAATATGATGACATCGGAGCTCACTGGATTCAAAAAGTAGATCCAATACCAATCGGATGTACTCTGTTCTCGTAGTCATTACTTATAGTTCACTGGGTCAAAACTCAAAAGCAAACCACTAAGATTAAATCAATTTGACATGATGATGAATTTGACGGGTGTTAGTGTGTCGGATCCGACAGGAGATGGGAATAGGATGGGAATACATGGTGTACATTTTGGGGACGGTTGCTTCTAACCTACGAGACTATGACAAATTTTTCCTTTTTTTATTCTTCCTTTTCTCTCTCTCTCTCTCTCTCTCTCTCTCTCCTCTACTATTGTTTATTATTTTCTCTCACATAAAATGCACATAGCAGAAATTGTTGACCGGATAAAACAGCTTTTGAAGAAATAGTGTACATGCTGTGGCGCTTGTTGTGTAGGAATTCATGTTTCAACTTAATGTATTGTATTTTAGATAGTGTTATGTTTAGAATCGTCAAAAAAAAAAAATTAATTTGGTATGTATATTTTTTTTCTAATATTGTGATTTATTATAAAATAAATTTCAAAAATTCATAAAATTTTGTGCATTACTCCTGTAAAGAAAAAATATCAACAATTTGAATTCGCACTAAAATTTTTAATTCTAATATAAAAATAAATATAGTTGTGATATGCATGCATAAAATATTGCTGATATTGAAACCTCTAGTTATTTAGAATAATTATCAAGTATTAAATATACAAAGTAAGTAGATGACTCTTATTAGTTAGAACATAAATTATAGAAGAAATAAATAAGTAATTAATAAAAAAAATTGAGAAGAAAAAAATCAAATTAGTTTCCATAATAATTATTTTAACCAGTTATCATTTTTTTTAACTCTTAGACAGTCGATGTAAAATTCGGGAAAATTCGGGAATAATTATTTTAACCAATTATCATTTTCCAGAATAAAAAAAGAACAAAAAAAATATGGGGAAAATTCGGGAAATTCGGAAATTTTTTGTAAAATTAGCGAATTATTCGGGAATAATTCGGTCAACCGAATAATTCGGCGTTCGGTTTGGCATCACCAAAAAAATGAATTATTCGCGAATCTTGTTACTATGCTCCATTATATATCTTTCTACTGACCCGCAACACGAATTGTTACACAAGAAAACCTCCTAGGTGATTTGGACTAGACTATAGGAAGGATGGGGGTACCTTTCATCTAGAGAGGAAGAAGGTCGAAATACTTTGTAAATGTGTGCCTTTTTGCAGCCATGACCATGACATATTAATAATTGTGTTTTTGAAAATTCATGGATGCCGACTCCTGTGCAGGGCCAATTATGTGTCAACTAATTAGTTTGTTCAAGAAAAAATTAGCATGTAGATGTTGTAGGTTTATAGGCTTTATCGTTTTTTCATTTAATTAATTATATTTTCTCTGGCTCTCATTTATTAATTAATTGGATGCTGAGGTAGTAAATATTTATTTATGAAAAAGGGGTAGTTACTATTTTAATGAGTAGGATTAAAATGTACAATTAGTTTTGTGTTTCAATCATACTTCACATTTTTATTTTTATTTTTAAATTCCAAACAATCAATAAGAACAGCTCAACATAATCCCTATGTTAAAGTGTTCTTTGACATTGGAGACAAAATTTTATATTTTTTGAATTTTTTACTATTCTTATAGATAGATACAAATCACTTTTTTGGATGGCCCATAATCATTTGAAAAATATAGATTTTGTATCTATTTATAAAAAAATAGCAAAACAGTTCTAAAAATATAAAATGTTGTCTCTAATCACATTTTAATATAAAGATCATTTTGCACATTTCAGATTAACTGATTTAATTTCAAAAATAAAAATGAGAATTTGAATCATGATTAAAGTACAAAACCAATATACATTTTAACACTACTGTATTATTGATGCTAGTGTCATCATTCCAATTTTACAGAAGACTTAAACTACCTATTTTTCTAATGGGCCCAACCTCTGTAATTTTTTTAATGTGTTTTTCTACAGTGATCATACAAATAATTGACTACTTTCCAGAGAAAGATGCATGGTGGACTGAAACATGCTACCATATTTGGAAATTTGGTCAAGTTCAAACACTACCAACTACCAATTTATAATTCTATTGTAAATTTGTAATCAGTATTGTACACGTACGCACTTGGTGTGTGTGCAATTTTCGCTGACTTAATTTAATTTTTGAATGTTTTATATTATAATTGCTCGGTATTAGTTACGAGCTTGGAAATATTAATTTTTTAATACTTTATATTATGTATTATTGTAAATATCAAGATGTTGGAGGGCTCAATTCCATTATTCCTCATCTTGAAAGAAAGAAAAATATTAATTATAGATTCGGTTAGTCTAGCTTCAATTGTCTAGAATTATTCCGTATGAATTATGAAACGATGCAGATAAAGTTCAATTTTATAATAAGAAATAAGTTGGGGAGCAAATAGGTAAATTTTAGGTCTATAATCAAAATATGCTTTGAAGCCATTCAATTTAAAATAAACGGTTTGAAATTAATTATCCGAAATATCTCCATTGAAATTTCCAAAATTTTTTTTTTTTTTCTTGCTTTTAAAATTATGAATTGTTCTCTTCATATAATTATTTGTAAGTCTTATGTACTTACTATATATGTTCCAAACTATATGAATAATGGATTAGCTAGGTAAAAAATGGGATATTATATATAAGAGTAGAACTAGGGTGCTCCTAAGAGTACCAAGTCCCTTTGTATTCTTAATTCCAAAATCTATCGGATTAACTTCGAACGATGAATCCAAATTGTTGAAATCCTTCTACCTTACGAGTAATGCGTCTACATGTGAAAATTTTAAAGTTTCAAATTACTTTAGTATAAAGTCCAGTGGTCAAAATTAGAAGATTTTTAAATTAATTTTAATGCATTCATATTTTGGAAGCATTTTGATCACTTGACTTTATACTAAATTAATTCGAAACTTTAAAAAATTTAGATGTAGACGCATTACTCGTAAGGTAGAATAATTTCAACGATTTAGATTCATCGTTCGAAATTAATTTGATAAATTTTAGAGTTAAAAATACAAAGAAGCTCGATATTCTTAGGAGCACCCTAGTAAATATTTATAATTAATTGCCACCGTGTGCTCCGAAGGCATGCTAGCAAGTGAAAATTATTTATTGAGAGTTTAACTTGCACGCAAAATGAGCTATGTATCTATGCATGTGTAGGCTAGGTTGCCAAACTGTTTCAACTTCTCGCTTCTGATTGATCCCACTAAGGATTTGGTATTATATTATACATTGACGGGACATTATAATTATTTATGTTACGTACTAATTATTGTTATCCAACTTTACTGTACAAGAAATCTTGTGGATGTGAGACACGGATTCATTTCCTCTCAGGTACCGTAGAAGATTTATCTTACTTGACAGTTTGAGATTAACTCTCAGCTGTTTTGATATTCGGACTAATACAAGAGGCAGTATTATTGGACTTTGAGAGTCGTGCAAACTTAAAATGAACTGTCCGGATTCACTAATTGTAAAAGATTGTCTTATCATTGGTGAGACACAACTAGAAATTTTTAACAGGGAGGGTTGAAATTTAAAATGTATTATAATTAATGGTTAGAATTTTAACTCAAATTTTCACAATTAATTTCAAAATGCACGATAAAATTTATAAAATTATGAGAGTGGTTAAGCATTTCTGATTGGCTGTAGATTTGCCCCTCCATTTTATAATATATAGCCTAATGTGTATTATGAAGTAACTATGTATGTATTATATGGATAATTCAAACAATAAGTATGAAAGTTAAAAAAAATCTTAAATATGCAATTGTTGTAATTATTAGTTATCCATTATGTAGTAAGTAAGAATTAAGTATGTATTCCTACAATAACAAGTCGGAAAATAAGTCTAGAAGATTAAAACTGAAATGCTCACATTGCATGTTTTATATTTGAGTTTTACATAATGAACATTTGATTTATGACAACTATCATATCTAAAGATATGTTCACAGAAAAAATAGTTTATTGTAATAATTGAGTTTTAGTCATAAAAATTTTAAAAATAGTGACATAGTAAATGAACAAATAATACACACATTCAAACCTCCTCATCTCTTAATAAAATGTACATTACATAAAAATTATCAATTCAGAGTAGATCCGATGCCCATCGAACCTACTTTGGTTCGACGGATGAAATTACTATTTGGTTGCATCAAGATCCGTGCTAAGTACATTAAAATCCGTACAAGTCTATTTCAATTTCTGTGCACACTAATCTTAATACTAAAAGTAGGTCCGATGCCCATCAGACCTACTCCTATCTCAAAAATTATAACAAAAATTACAAACATACCTAAAAGAATGGGAGATCTTTAACAGCCTTTTTTACATGATACCTAACTAAAAAAAAATAAAGAAACATGGGAGATACTTAACAGCCTTCTTCTAATAAAGGTTACTCTAGCCTTTGACCAATTCAATATTATTATAAAAGTTATGTTGAGGCAAAGAAAGAAAGTAAAGTAAAGAAAAGAAGGGGTCAAATGACTCAAATTCAAATCCCTTTTCATTTCATTATAGGTTAAGTAGACCAGTAGTAGGTTGTCATGCACCCAATCTTTACGCCACTAGAGATGTTAACTGCTTTGGAAACAAAATCACATTTACAATTTTTTTTTACGGTGCTTCTTTTATTCTTTACAACGTAAATCCCCCGTTGGAAGCAACTAATAAAGGAATCAAATCTAGTTGGTTCAAGACTTTGACTATAAAATTCTCAGAAATTTCCTTGACCCAAAAAAAAAAGAAGAAAAATTGGTGATGGGATAATATGGACCATCGTCGGTGATTTTTTTAAATTGTCATTTGGTGGTAAATTGACATGTGTATTCAATAATTAAATTCCTCCTTGCTTTAGATCGTGCTATTTTTGTAGCTCCATTTGGCATTTTTTATTCACCGAAAAAATATTTAATTATTTATACTGTACTAAATGTTTCCATTCCTGTTGGTGAATACAAGAAAGTATTTTTTTAATAAAAGAGAAGATGTTTTTTTTTTTCCTTCCGAGAACAAATTAATTATCCCAATTTTATTCCGTTTCAATTATTTTTTATTTTCTAATATTACATTATTATGGTTCTATGCTAGACTTTGCTTACAGCAGAACAACTTCAATCAATAATTCTGTAAGTTGATTCTATTTTTTATTGGTTCTCTTTTTTTTGGCTGGTTTTATAAGTTGATGGGAAAGGATGGACATAAATGTACTTGGTAATCGAAGTATATAAAATCCCTAATTACATGATAATTTTAGTTTATTTCATTATTAATACAAAAGACAAGATTTTTCTAAGTTTTGGAACATAAAATATTTCATCAAATTAAGAAACTTTGTTTTTGGCAGAGTGCAAATAGAATTATGTGGACCTTAATTGTGACCCTTTTCTTTAAAAATAATTGCAACAAATTCTAATGTTGAAATTTAATGGTTCCACACAAAAAAATATATATATAGTATACATGTTGAAAAACCGAGCATGAGAAATAAAAGAAATTGAAAAAAAAAATAGCTATATCAAGTATTGCACTAACATATTCTCCTTCAAATATGCATAAAATCAATGTAAGAAATGAATACCACTGAGAATCATTTTTTTGTGTTAAATTGAATAAGTTGACTTGGTCAGAGTATCCACCGCTTTAATATATTGAGAAATTTAACATGTGACCTTCTAGAAAAAGAATAGTTTTATTTTAATTTATGAAAGCAAATGGTGCCTAGCTAGTGGAGAGATTTTTTTTTTTGGACTTTTGAAACATCAAAAGTGGTTCTTAGTTCACTTGGATTTCTTTCTCATTCTTTTTGGCTACTTTTTCAGCAGCAAAGAGAAAGTTGGGAATCATAAAAGTAAGATTAAATAAATAAATTTAATATTCCTGCAGATAAATCACTCACATATAACTATATAAGTCACTTGAATTATAATTTTAATTAAGAAGTGGTATTTTTAAAAATCACCTTTTCTTCATCCTTCCTCATATGTATATTTTTTTTATTTCATAAATATAGTGGGAAATTTTACATGATATTGTTCTTTTCTATGAAAATCTTGAAACAAATTATTATGTTTCCCAAATTTTAAACAAATTAGCCTAGTGGGTCCTCTATATATACCCCATGTTATCTCATGTTCCTTAAAAATTATAATTCCTCCCCATTGTAATTATTGGAAGAGAAAACAATTAATCTCATGCAGATTTTATTTATATAGGTCCAATTTTCTGATTTTTTTTTTTTATTTAGGAAAATATGTGGTGATTTCGAAAAAGTGAAATAACTAAAAAAAAAATTCTTGAGATATGTCACTAACAAAGGAAGGATAAAAACAAAAAAAAAACATGTCAATTTGGACGAAAAAATATAGCATGTTATTTGTCTCCATCTATGGAACAATGCAGATGCGTAACGAATGAAAAAACGATCATGATTTTGATCTTATGATTAAAGTTGGTTGCTGAGATAACCACATATCATGATATCATTCATTCATTCTACCTCCATTTTCATTTCTCCATTCATTCAACTCAATGAAAATAAGAAAATATGTGTGTCGGTTATTGCACAATTTTTTTTCACACGTCTCTTTGAAATAATCATATAATTTTCCTAAATATTTTGTTTTTAATAAAAAAAATATAATTTATTTTTTGAAATATAGAAATAGAAAAACAAAATAATGTAAAAAAACATTTCATAGAAAATAAATGTTTTATAAAAAAAAATTGATACCAATAAGTACAAGAGCTATAATTTTTCCCTTTTCATAATTAAAAAGGAAATGAGTACAAGAGAATATTGGATAACACGAATTAAATGAGAGAATAATAAAAGAACACACAACTACACAAGGATATATATATATATTTTTAATTTAAAGAGAATGGCAGCTTTCATGTTTCAATATTTTAAAAGAAGAATAAAATATAAAATTTTCCATTATGTAGTAACAATAATTGTAGTAAAAAAAGTTTACATTTAATTTTTATTTTGTAACTCTAAAGTAGCTGCATGACAGTCACATTTCCACGGCGACTCAAAAAGATTTCAATTGAATTCTAGGTCATTGACCTAGTCAAAAATATAAACTATTCTTGAACAATGGATGTCTCCATACATAAATTTATTTTTACCTTTATTAGAGACAATATAGTCTACCTAGTTGTTCTTTTAGACCATCAAAGTAGTCATTGATTCTCTTTACTAGAAACTGTATTGACAATAAATAAGTATACAAATAGAAAAATTTTATAGAAAAATATGCTTGAACAGTTGAACTTAATTATGAAATTAATATGTTTCATTCAAAAAAATTATCTCACACATTATATATATATATATATATATATAGAGGTTGGCAAATATACAAACGTTTGTTCCTGGGCTCAGGAACAAACGGTTCGGTTCTCCGATTTTCGAAGTCCAAACTGTCGATCCAAACCGACAGATATTTAATCTATATTACAATGTGCTTGGAGACCAAATTTTACATTTTTTGGAATTTTTTTACTATTTATTAAGATGGTTTGAAAATCGCTGTTTTCAGTGGTGCAAAATTTTAATAAAAACAGCGATTTTCAAACCATCTTAATAAATAGTAAAAATATTCCAAAAAATGTAAAATTTGGTCTCCAAGCACATTTTAATATATTTTAAACATCTATCAGTTTGGATCAACCGTTTGGACTTTGAAAATCGGAGAACCGAACCGTTTGTTTCTGAGCCCAGTAACAAACGTTTGTATATTAGCCAACCTCTCTCTCTCTCTCTCTATATATATATATATATAGAGTAAATTTAGGGTGTGACATGCTCACCAAGAGGATTTGGTGAGAACAACTCTAAAGATACATCGGATCGGCTTCAAATGACGAATCCAAACCGTTGAAATCCATGTATTTCGTGAGTGATGCATGTACATGCAAAATTTTGGAAGTTTCGAATTCATTTGCTACAAGGTCAAGCGGTCAAAGTAATGAATATTTTAATAAGTTATTTTATAAGTTGTTTTATATATTCATTTTTTATCATTTCTTTGACCGCTTGACCTTGTAGCAAATGAATTCGAAACTTCCAAATTTTTGCCTGTACATGCATCACTCACGAAGTACATGGATTTCAACGGTTTGGATTCATCATTTCAAGCCGATCCGATGTATTTTTGGAGTTGTGCTAACCAAATCCTCTTGGTGAGCACGTCACACCCCAGATTTACTGTGTGTGTGTGTGTATAGTCTATCTATCTATCTATCTATCTATCTATAGATAGATAGATAGATAGATAGATAGATAGAGAGTTGGGCTATGGTACTCTATAGAGTACCATGGCTCGGTGCTCTACGGCACTGTATCTCTATTTTAAAAATTCAAACACCCGATGCTAACCGTTGAACATGTTCTTCGTATTGAAATGTGCTTCGAGACCAAATTTTACATTTTTTTTTTGAATTTTTTTTGCTATTTATTAAGCCACTTTGAAAATCTCAGATCCGATGGTCCAGAAATTTTTACTGTTTTTTACTGTTCACAGCAGATCTGAAATTTTTCAAAGTGGCTTAATAAATAGCAAAAAAATTACAAAAAAAATGTAAAATTTAGTCTCCAAGCACATTTCAATATGAAGAACATGTTCAACGGTTCGGATTGGGTGTTTGGATTTTTAAAATGGAGATATAGCGTAGAGTACCGAGGCGTTTTACTCCATAGAGTACCATAGTCCATCTCTCTCTCTCTCTCTCTCTCTCTCTATATATATATATAGGTTTTGGCTAACATGCTATGCGTAGCATAGAGACCTCCTTGCAACGGTTCAAAATTTGAATTTTTAAAATCCTAACGGTCGATCCAAACCGTTAGATGTGTTCTACATATTGAAATGTGCTTGGAGACCAAATTTTATATTTTTTGGATTTTTTTTACTATTTATTCAGCCACTTTGAAAATCGTTGATCCAACGGTTTCACTGTTTGGTTAAGCCACCGTTGGATCAACGATTTTCAAAGTGGCTTAATAAATAGTAAAAAAATTCAAAAAAATGTAAAATTTGGTGTCCAAGCACATTTCAATATAGAGAACACATCTAACGTTCGGATCGACCGTTAGGATTTTAAAAACTCAAATTTTGAGCCGTTGCACGGAAGTTCTCTATGCTATGCGTCGCACCATAGCCCTATCCTATATATATATATATAGAGAGAGAGAGAGAGAGAGAGAGAGAGAGCAAATCTAGGGTGTGATGTGCTCACCAAAAGAGTTTTGTGAGCACAACTCTTAAAGTATATCGAATAGATTTCAAATGATGAATCCAAACCGTTAAAATCCATGTACTTCATGAGTGATGCATCTACATGCAAAATTTTGAAAGTTTCAAATTCATTTGCTATGAGGTGAAGCAGTCAAAAAAATGATGAAAAATGAATATATAAAATAACTTATTAAAAAATTCATTACTTTGATCGCTTGACCTCGTAGTAAATGAATTTGAAACTTTCAAAATTTTGCATGTACATGTATCACTCATAGCATACATGGATTTCAACGGTTTGAATTCATCATTTGAAGTCGATCTGATATACTTTTAGAGTTGTGCTCACCAAATCCTCTTGGTGAGCACATCACACCCTAGATTTACTCTCTCTCTCTCTCTCTCTTTATATATATATATATATATATATATATATATTACATCTCGTTTCCCCTGGTTAATTAATGTGCATGTAGAGAAGGAAATACGTGACACACTGTGAGGTGACATGACAAACACGCTGTGATTTGGTCACGTGACATGATCAACTTTTTTTTTTCACGTGACGTGACCAAAATGGTGGCGGATGGTCACGTCACGTGTAGTCACGCCGTGACCATATGTGACATGACGTGTCGTGACGTAAATTTAGTCATGTCAATTTTTTTTATATTTAAATTTAAATTGTTGAAAATTTAGAAAAAAAGATATAAAAATTTCTAAAATAAGTAAATAATATTGTAAAGATTATTTTTTTTGGAAATGTTGCGTCTGACATTACTTTAAAAATTCAAATTACAAACATTCATTAGACTAAACTAAAGAAAATAAAAACTAGTACTACATGAGTACTAATATTACTGAACTTACACTAACATAAAAATCTAAATACTCTATACATATAAAAAAAAGTTAGATACTCTATGTTTCATACCGTGACGTGACGTAACGTGATCACGTGGCGTAACTGGTTCGCGTGACGTGACGTGATGTGACGTATATTTTCACTAGAATGTGGTCACGTCACGAGAATGATCACGTCACGCGTCACGTTACGTAATCGATACACGTGACGTGACGTTAACGTGACGTGACTAGTCACGCCGTGACAAATTTCCTTCTCTATGCGCATGCATCTCTACTCATGGTGCTAGGTGTATGGTACAAATAAATATATATAGAGAGGGGGGTTGTTTCTTGGGTTCCGCACAACTAAGTCATTTTTTTAATTTTTAAAGTTTTAAAAGTTGATCCAAACAATTAGATGTTATCTCCATATTAAAATGTGCTAGGAGACCAAATTTTAAATTTTTTTTATTTTTTTACTATTTATTAAGCCACTTTAAAAATTGCCAATCCAATAACCAATCTAGTTTTACTATTTGGTTAAGTCACTGTTAGGTCAGCGATTTTCAAAGTAGCTTAATAAATAGTATTCAAATTCCAAAAAATATAAAATTTGGTCTCCAAGCACATTTTAATATATAGATCGCATCTAACGGTTTGGATCGACTTTCTAGACTTTGAAAATTAAAAAACGACTTAGTTGCACGGGACCTCAAAAACAATCGATTTGATATTAGCCACACACACGCTCTCTCGCTCTCTCTCTCTCTATATATATATATCTATACACACACACACACACACAAGTAGGATATCATGTTTTGGGAAGTAAATAGAGTGTTTTACTTCTCGCTCATATCTCTAGTTTCAAAGTTCAAACAATCAATCTTAACTGCTCAACATGATTTTCATATTCATATGTGCTTGGAGACCACATTTTACTTTTGTTGAAAAAAAAATACTATTTTTTTAGAATTTTTGAAAATCACAGTTTTTTATTAAATAAAAAATTCCAAAAAACTCTGATTTTCAAAAATTCTAAAAAATAGTAATTTTTTTTTCAAAAAATATAAAATTTGGTCTCCAAGCACATTACAATATGAAGATCACATTGAGAAGTTCGAATCAACTGTTTGAATTTTAAAAATAGAAATCTAAGCCAGAAGTAAAACATTTTTTTTACTTTCCAAAGCATAGTAGCACCACTCTATATTTTTGTATACATATGGATGATGATAAAGCGATGGTTAATGATTGTAACTTAGAATTTTGTCTAAGCTTAGCGAAATAACAATAGTACACTGTAGCCATGAACTCATATTGCAAATGATACAAATAGAAACAGAACAGGGAAAAAAAAACAGGCGACTAGTCCTGAGTGTTGGTGATTATATAGATTGACATTAATTGGAGCAGCTAGAGAGTAGAGACATATGGACCAGGCCATGAGGCCATCCATGTGCAAATGAAGCTATTGTGTACCTATTACATTTTCTGTGGAGTCTTTTATTTAATGATTGAAGTTAGTTGAGATAAAAATAAATGTTTTTAATTGACCCAAATGTGCATATTTTAAATGTAGTCATATTTTAAAGACATTCTTATCTTATGTCTTCAAATCAAGTTGAAGTTAAACGCCACCCATCCTTTCACATCCCAATTAAAAAAAATAGTGTTATAATTTATAATACATATATAGATGCATGGTTAATCTTTTATGTTTGTGGGATCCGAATCTGCTGAAATTTGAGACCAATGAACAGTGTTCCTGAAATTTCTGCAATCCGGATCCGGTAGTCGAACTGCTCCGAGATACGTGCGCAGAAAAACTAGCTGTTTCGAGATGCGTGCAAAGAAAAAATTGAATGGCTGAGATTTCGAATTTCAAGAATTTTAGGAAATCTCAAATTTCAGCCGATTTAAATTCATGTTTGTGAGTTATGAAACATCATCTATTAATCTCACATTTTTTGTTCCGTGTGTTTCTCTTTCCTTTTCTCTCGATTGAATGACTCGTTTATCATTCTTATCGCTCCTCATCTGAGAGTAATAGATTTGATATCAAAGGTGCAATATAACTGTAAAAAAAAAACATTTTTTTTTGAGATAGAAGATGAAAATCTAACTTATCACATTTAATTATTTATAAATAATATTTCATTCGAGTTTCGATCTCACAACCTCTTAAACAAAAAGTGTTGACATTTGGTACTAAACAAAAAGTGTTGACATTTGGTACTAAACGAAAGACTATTTCTTAAAAAAAAAAATTGCATTTCTCTACATGAATTATTGCGCGGCTATTTGTACTGTTATCTATTTTTTGTCTTTAGAGCATCCACAATGGTGATTGTTTTTGGATTGTTAATCTGATGTGTCAATTGATAATAGAATTGTTGGGATGTGGCACAATTTCTAAATTAGCAAATTTGCTTTAAAAGAAAACCATTGTTTAATGACACGTGGCTAATTAATTGGCTGAAATTAATTATAGCACTCTCCCTCTCTTCACAAAATTAATTGTTGGAATGGAGTGATTTAGAAATTATGAATATCTAATTGCTATGACGTGACAAAATTACAATTTTTAAACTTTTTGTGGGATGAAGATGCTCAACAGTTGTCTGTTTCTCACATATATATTTCCAATGTTAGTCAAAGAAGAAATTTGTTAGTACCCCAAATTATTATATATAAATATTTTTTATTTTTTGTGTAAGTTTTTTAATAGATATTTTTTTTATAGTGAAGTCTGTAGAACAATCCTATAATAGTGATAGTGATAATAATAATAATAATAAGAATAATAATAACAACAACAACAATAATAATAATAATAATAATAATTGTAATTATTATTATTATTATTATTATTATTGTTGTTGTTGTTGTTATTATTATTATTATTGTAATTATAATAATAGGAAACGGAGGAGGGAAAAAATGAACTACCCACTAATGCCCCTTTCAAACTTAAGTTCTATTAAGTTTGTGGGGCCTTGGGCCTTGGGCCTTGGCTCACTTGGACTAAATCTGATCCATTAAAAGCTAATGTTCATTTGAAAGAAAAACGAAAGAAACAGTAAGACATCAGATGATCAGATTGTATATATTTTCTAAATCATTATCTATTTTATGGAATCACAAGAATTATTAGAATAAAAAAAACAAAAAAAACTTAAGGACATTAAGGACGCCTATAGTTTTGGAAGTAAAAGAAAAGGCATCAGAGCTGTCCGATCGAAGTGAGAAGAAGGAGAAGCGTAATAAAATAATTTTGCAATGTTTTTCTGAAACTAAACTCATAGCATTTTTTTTTTCCAGAAATTACTTTAGTCCCAAAAAAAAACATGATTAAATAAAGAGTGAGACGTGGAATAAAATATTACGGGAAAAATTCCTCCTGTCATCCGATTATTCCGATTGGACGGCAAAAACGTATTTTATTATTTTCATTTAAGGCCTCATCACATTTTGTTTTTTTTATATTTTACGTGTGCCAATGAGTCGAATTCGGATTAATCCAGTACCGCACGTTTAATTACTAAATTCATATTGTTCTTTGAACCTGCCACCCCAACGGGCGAACGACCCGTTTAAACCATTAAATTCCGAACATGTCATTCTCTCACTCGCAGCACAATCTACTATGGAGTTTCGTGTGTAGAGCTTCGTCGGATTAAGTGAACTAATTTAGATGCTAGATCACAATTTATGTATGAATAATTGAATATTGATGAAAGTTGTGATAGTCAGTGATGTTTTCAGAATTTTGTTGGTAGGTCACGAGATTTTAGCCTAAATGTCACACTATAATGCATTTTTTTTATTATATAAAATCGAGAGTATTGCATGAAAAAAAAGAGCCAACGGTCATAAAGCTACGTTTTTTTATATGACATTGCTTCTTTGATATTTAATATATTTCAATTTTTATGATTGAAAGAAGCGAATGCATATAACATACTACGGAGAATTTAAAACAATTTGATCATGACACTATTTTCTTTAATTAATATCAATTAATTCTAAGAGATTTTGGCGGAAACTAAAATTAGCAAACATATTGATCTACTTATCATAAATTAGATAGTTATTTTTTGACATTATTCAAATAAAAAAAATGCCTCAGTTTTAAAATTTCATTTCTTTTATCATATAATTTTTATTTATGTCGAAATCACTAATTCAATTTCCGAAGTGTTGGTTATATTATTTTTCTCTTTTGACTCATCATGAGCTAACACATTAAAATAATTTTATAAAACAACCAGTACAAAAATAGCCCTAAGCGGTGTGTAAAATTATTTTGAACTGATTGATAGTGTTATTTATTATCTTAACTATCATCAAGAGGATTAAGAACAATCAATAATTCAATTTTAATATTTAGAGGCTAACTCTCATGAGAATTAGTTAATAACATAAAGTATCTCATATAGCGGTTGTAGTAAATCTTTGTTATAAATAGTCATAATATTTCTTAAGTGGTTTGATTAAACATGGTAAATATATTGTACTAAGTCATATAACTCAAGTTGTTAATTTGACTTAATAATAAAAGTTATTGTAGAAATTTACTTAAACATTTTACTCCTCATTAAATGTGATAGTACAACAATGGATTTATAGATATTATAGCTTGAAATTTACTTGATTAAAATTAATCATAAGAAAAATGCATTTTCATGATTACCATACTTTAATATTTGTTTCACAATGGTATATTCATTGATATCTTTATCAATTTATTTTAATAAGGTAAAATCATTTTTTTTTTTTTTTAACATTTAGATTATTCATTTTCAAAAAGTGTAATCAGTTACCACCAATTATATTGAATCATTCAATATTACATAAAATTTTAGTCATAAAAGGTTCAATATTACAAATAACCACCATAATTTTTTTTTAAGTATCTGACAGAGGCTGCCACAGTTCATAACCACCATAATTGACTTAAAATGGGACGCGCACACTCAATGGCCCTAGAACAAAATAAAAATATAAAGTATAAATAGCTTATAGTGAAAATTATAAAATCGCGCCAAGCACAAAAGGTTTATCAATCTAGCAAACCTTAACATACAAATGTGTAACAATTATCGCTAGCTTGATCAACCGCTATCTTGATTGTCTACTTATTATCAGAATCAGAGGGGTTGTTGGAAATTATTTCCATATTTCTTACAACGAGGACATTAAAATCAACAGAAATTTGACTTCCCAAAAAGAAATGAAAAGGCCCAAATTGCTTCCACGCAAACTTTCGCTTGCGCTATTCGAAATTATATTAGGCTTTTTTTTTATAATTGTGAAATATTTTCGGCTGCTTTGGGTTTGTTAATTGTGACAGAGTTGATACTTTCAAGCCTGTTTTATTATTGTTAGCAACAATTTCTTGGTTCGCATGTATGCTGGGCTTTTATCCAGTGTAGATGCAAAATGTGTCGGGAGCACCATCAGTCCATCGTTATACTGGAAACAAATTTGAGTGAGGCTACGATAATATGCATACTACGTATTAATTCGTGCTATGAATTTATATTTTTATTTTTAAAATTTAAATAGTCAATTAAAATTATTAAACATGATCTCTATATCAAAATGTACTTGAAGACCAAATTTTATGTTTTTTTTTTATTATTTCTTTAAATAGGATGAAAACCACTGCTGAGGATTTTCAAATGAAGTAAATTTCTTACCTATCTAAAATTTTATTAACAAAACTCTACAATATGTAAAATTTGGTCCGCATGTATATTTCACATGAAGATCATGTTCAACAATTTATATCGACTGTTTAGATTTTCAAAATAGAGATATAAATCCATACACATGCTACAGTGTAATATGCATATTATCATAGCCTCACTCAACAAGTTATAACTTTGTCACCCTTTTTCATTGGAGGTGTCTGATAATTCACATTAAGATTCGTATGCATTTAATCTGTATAGATCTCAAAGTTGTTGGCACAAATTTGTTACGGATTGGACCGCGTCCTATTATCTTTTCATTAAGTTATTTTTTCAATATATATTCCAATACATTTTTCAGTAAAGTATCCGATCTTTGCTGCAATAACAATTTAAATCGCACAAATTAGGTGGAATGGTTGCTGCAATCACAATTTAAAGCATTTGAAAATCCTGAAAGTTTACTTCATTTGAAAATCGAAGCAGACACGTACAAATTTAAAACATTGCACACGAATCTTAAAGCAAATTGAACGGTGATTGAACTCATCGAACCAAAGTATATCCATTGGACCTACTCTGAAGTCAATTTGTGGGCCTTGGCTCACTTGGACCGAATCTGATCCATAAAAAGCTAATGTTTAATTGAAAGAAATAATAATAATAATAATAAAGAAAGAAACAATACGGCATGAGATTGCTATTTTTTTCTGGCAATCAAATAATGATTCAACGTACGAAAGCTATAAAAAACAAATTGAAGCATCTGGCAGCACAAGAAGAAATACGAAAAAGAAATTGTTGAAAAACATACAGAACGTGACAAGCAATACAATTAATAATATATTAGATCATGCACCACAGACGGATTTTTTAATGAGATTGTTAACAATTTTGTCCTTTATATTGTATATTTTTTATAAATTAAAAATTAACAATTTGTTCTTTATATTTGATAATTTTTATAAGTATTGGTGATTTTAATCCTCTATAAAATAAAATCATATTACAAGAACTTACTATACATCTTTAATCTCAATTTTTTACTTCCATCTCTGTCGTGCATTATTATGCTGTTTGAGCTACAGAACAGATGTGTGGAGCATGTGGTCGCATTATGTGTTAAATGAAATTAAGAAATTACTTTTTATTCCAAAAAAAAAATTGATCAAATAAGAGTGAGATGAAAAATAAAATTTGATGGGAAAAGAAAAATTGATTAACGCCATTACTAATTGAACTACCCAAAATCCCACTTGTCATCCAATTATCCTGATAGGAAGTTAGGAATGCATTTTATTAATTATTTCTTCATTTCAAAGCTTCATGTGTAGAGCTTCGTCGGATTAAGTGAGCTGATTTAGATGCCATATCACAATTTATGCGTGAATATTGATGAAAGTTGTGATACTTATGATGTTTTCACAATTTTGTTGGTAGGTCACAAGATTTTGTCCTAAATGTCACACTGTATTGCACAAGTTTTTTTATAATAAATGAAGAGGATTTCATGCAAAAAACGAGCAACGGCCAGTCTGTTATATTATTATATAACATTGATTCTTTGATTTTTAATATAATTTAATTTTTTTTATTATTGAAAAAAGTGTTTGCATATTATGAAAAAATTGCAAACAATTTGATCATGACTCCATTTTATTTAATTAATACTCAATATTGTTATGAGATCTTGGCGGAAACTAAAATTAGCAAATATATTGATCTACATATTTCTGAGAAGTATTGTTTGACATTTTTCTAAACAATCAATCAAACAATATATATTGCTATGAAATAAACTCAAAAATACTACAAATTCAAAAGATTTTAAAAGAATCAACTCAAAAAATTTCAATGATACGAATAATTATTAATATAGTAAAGAATAGATATATTACTTGTCCAATCCCTTCTTCGGTTGTGGTTGTGATGATTCCGATCTTTTTTTATTTTGGTGTACTATTTCTTAAGCCGTTTGTTTGTTGAAATTTACAACAAAATAAACTAAGATGGTAATATATAGGAGTGTGGATTAGATGGAAATAATTTTCATACTCATATTTATTATGAAAAATAATTCATAAATTAATTCAATTATCACCTAAAAATTGTATTATAATATTAATTTGCACATTTTATTGGCCTTGAATCTCTTGGTTCGGCTGTCCAGTGGATGGTTGAATGGAAGAGGTCTATGGTAAATTTGTAGTTCTATCATCCATCTAGCTCAATTCGTATTCTCTGTATCAATTTAAAAGAAAATATTTTGAGTTAATACATTTTGACTGTCTAATCCGTTTTATGAACTGTCCAATCCGATTTCAAATTTAGAAGTTTATGAACTGTCTAATTCGATTTCAAATTCAGAAGTAAGCACTGGATCAGCTAATAACCATAGCCTCACTCAACCTTATATATTTGTAGTGTGAATCATGCTTAAATTTGAAAGCAAAAATAAATAAAAAATGAATCACATATTATTAGGTAATGCGTACAAATGTAGATGGAATGGTTGTTAGAAAAAAAAAACACTATATTAAATGAGATTGAAAAATATATACATAGGATGTTTAATATCAAAATATTTATTCCGGAGTCGTGGTGCAATCAATTAGTTTTTCGATTTTCAAAGTTAAAACAGTCGATTCAAACAGTTAGATATAATCTTTATATTTAAATGTGCTTGGAGACCAAATTTTTTTACTATTTATTACATCAGTTTTAAATCGCTGAATTTAATAAACAGTGAAAAATTTATAGATCATTGATATAACAATTTTCAAACTAGCTTAATAAATAGTAAACAAATTCCAAAAAAATATAAAATTTGGTCTTCAAGCATATTTTAGTATAGATTGAATGTTGAACAGTTTGGATCGACTATTTAGAATTTGAAAATGTAAAAACCGAAAGGTTTGTTTCATGGCCTGAAAAACTTGTTGTTAGACGAGAACCATCCGTCTAATATTTATTATTTTTGCTATCAAATGTATTTGTCAATCTCATCTAATATGTGATTCATTTTAGCACCCCCTTTTTGGTAATTGCTAGAAACCTGTTGCGACGGATTTTTTATAGTCCATTAAATAGAACTATATGGTAAAATTTGACCAAAGAGAAGCCACTAAAGAGCCGGTTTTTTTATTAATCGAAATTAAATTAAATAAATATCGAAAAGGAGGAACGATACCGGTTTTTTCCAAATCTAATAAGGACGTGTTAATTATTAACGTCCTTAGGGACGGAGAAAAAACAAACGTCTCTATTAATGATAATCAGCGGCTTAATCCAAATGCTCGGAGAAAAAAAATACGGACGGTGACCAAATTAATGTCCCTCACGGACGATGACAAAATTACCATCCCTCATGGAGCGTGCGTTCTTTACCCGGTCCTTCACGTGCGTCGTGGGGCTTCCGCTGTCTCTCGCGTTTCTATTTCTGTGGCGTAGAATGGAGAAGGAAGATATAACTGCGTGAGATGATAATATTGTAATCGTCCCTAGAGACGTTAACAGCCTCATCGTCCATATATATATATATATATATATTCTCCTCCATTTGATTTAAACTTAATGAGGAGAGAGATTACGATTAAAAAGAACGTTGATTTTGTATCCGTCCCTACGTAATAACCATCACGGCTTTATTAGATTTGAAAAAAACTCATATCGTTCTCCTTTTCGATATTTATTTAATTTAATTTCGATTAATAAAAAAAACCGAAGAGGTCTGAAAAGTGAAAACCTTCACAAGTCACAACAGATGTTCGGGTCAAACAGATAGTTGTATTTTACCCTGTTTAAATATCTTTGGCCTTTTCCCTTTCTCCTCAAAAGAGGTTATTATTTGTTGCTGTTGGCCTGTTGCGCTGCAATTTGTACAACTGGCCTTAACTCTGAGCATTCCGAGACAAAAAAAGACTAGCTCCTAGTCAATTTAAATTATTAGCCTCATGTTAGCTGGTTACATTGTCAGGTTCCTTTGTAGCTGTTTCTTTCCAGACGAAGCTGTGTTGAGTCCGAAACATCCTTACCAGTTAGTTACCAATAGAAGTTGATTTAAGTTTGACTATACTATGGTTCTCTATAAAAAGCCACGAGGCCCACGGCTCCATGAGCGGACGAGACAATTATTTGTTAAAGAAAAGACACCATAATTATGTCGAATGAATATATGGGGTAGATGTAGTAGTGTTTTAAAAAAAACCCCTGACCCGTGACCCGGTCCGGCCCGCCCGTGACCCGTGTACCGGTCCGGTCTGGTCCGTGCACGGGTTGGACGGGTTCGGAGGTTGGCCGGACCGGGTCAAAATCCGGGTAAGGGTTGATTTTTGAAATCAAAACCCGTCTAACCCGTGACCGTGAACCCGTGAACCTGTACCGGTCTGGTCCGTGAACCCGTACCCGCCCGGTCCGGTCCGGTCAAATAATTCGTATTTTTTAAATATTTTCTTTCAAAAAACAGAAAAAAAAAAAAATCCGGTCCGGACCAACCCGTGAACCCGGTCCGCCCGGTCTGCAAACCCGTGGGGGTAAGGGTCCACGGACGGGTAAGGGTAGAGTTTCAAAATTTCGACCCGTCTACCCGCCTACCCGCCTACCCGCCTACCCGTGAACCCTCCGAACCCGGGCGGGTTGAACCCGGTCCGTCCCGGTCCGGTCCGTTTTAGAACACTTCGTAGATCATGGGTTTACAGGGAGGATAATAAATTTGAGAATGACTTTGCATATATGCTTACAAACTTCCACATTTCTCATCGTGAAAAGTGTGTTTCTACAATTCTACTGCAACCATTTACATGCCTTCAAGAAAAATATACTAGCCAGACTCTGTGATAATAGCTAGTTTTATAGTCACGGTCATAAATATCTGAAGCCTCAACTCATAATTTTCCTCGGAATAAATTTCCTTTAATAATTTTGCTTCTTGACGAGAAAACTGCTGACATATTCGATTAGACAATGTTTCTACAAAGGGATTCAAAAATTTTAATCAACTCATAATTTTCCTCGGAATAAATTTCCTTTAATAATTTGCTTCTTGACGAGAAAACTGCTGACATATTCGATTAGACAATGTTTCTACAAAGGGATTCAAAAATTTTAATTAGAAGGACGATAAACCCGCATGACTTGGCGAGGTCAACGTGTAGTCTTCGGAGAGTATAATGAGACATATTGAAATAAAAATATTGTCATTACTATTTTTACTTCATACAACATATAAAGAGTTGGAAGGAAAACATATATGGCACGTGTGTTGTATGAAGCTAAAACAGTATTGTCAATATATTTTTTCGACATGCTGAGATTGATAAGGGATTACTATTTTATTAAAGCTCTGATTGATAGAAAAAAAAATATAAGCAGGAAACTTATTGGATTGCATTTTTTTTTTTTCAAAAAAAAGGACCTAAAAACCATCTTCTAGTGGTGGTTAAAATTTTACATGAAGTTTCCAAATCAGTAATATCCTCAAACACAAAAGATGTTTCTCCTGATTACCATACTCGTAGTTCATGATTTTAGAAATTTGATTTAGGCACTTCAGAGGTATGATTAAGGTGTTTTTCATGTCATAATTAGTTTATAGGTGGCCCAATTGTGCACTTGTAGGTGGAATAGATGACATATAACAAAGAAATTAAAACTGAGATAAGATGTTGACATGCATGAATGATATTTTGTTCGCTAATGCATGTATAAATCAACGAACGACTGGAAGAGACTGAGGTTTGTGAGAAAAGAGATTTGAGATATTTTACCAAGGTTTTGGGAGAATGATCAATTTAGAATTAGGGGCGGTTCGATTTGGTTTGATGTCTATTTAGAGTCATTTAATTTGTATCAAGATGTTCGCAAACAATTTTTAGAATCGGACATTTTAAGTGTGCACGTATTTTGACATGTATCAGACCGTTCTGATCAGATATCAGACCAATATTTTATGTATATCCAGCGGACCTAAGTTTCGTTTGTGAAATCAACATTTTTATTTGAGGTCTCAATGTAATTCAATTATCTGAGGATATTTTTTCTATATTGGATAAGGATAAAAGTACGAATAAAGAAAAAAATTGTTCACTTATCAGATAAGAATATGAGGAAATTCACTGTTGAGAGAGTAGTCTCTCCTGTCGCCTCTCTTCTTCTTTTTTTTTAATGAGGTTTTTCCTTCCGGTTGTCAAACACAGCTTAAGAGATATTGACACTATTAATTCAAGAATTGAAGGGTTCATATGCAAATGTTTTGATCTTTGTACGATATTTTGTATATTGCAATTTGCAAACAAACAAAAAAAAACAAAGAAAAAGAATGCTGTGTTAGTACCATGTTCTCCGCAGCAAATCCCTCATGTCAGGGCTCAGCTGTCCTTTCTTGCTCCCCTCTTTTCTCTTTGCGAGCCAAAAACCCCTGAAGTAACTCAAATTTTGTGATATATCACGGACGGTCCGATCAAAATCCGGACCAATCCGGTTCGAGGTGGAATGCACAGATTTCTTTAATATTCGTGTTAAGACAGATCTGATGGTCCGGATATAAACTTAAAATTTGAGACAACTCAGGTTACATGAAATCTATTTTTGGTCCTTTTTGCTCCTCTTTTGAACTTTTGAAATTTGTAATCCCAGTCTTCCAACAAATTTCCAGATTACCTCTCCTTTTCTTCTCATAAATATCCTCAAACGAACCTCCTCTGATCCTCTCTCTCTCACGCGCTTCCATGGTGATAGGTTGGTTCAAGAAGCTTAACTCAAGGACAGTCTTCCAATGGCCATGGAGCTGGAACATCAGTTCTTCTTCGCCTTCTCCTTCAGGCTCGTCATGGCGAGGTTTCCACCTTGGTTTCTCTCTCGTAGATGATCTTCTCTTTCAGATCCTGTACTGTGTTGAGTCAGTTGTACTTGTATTTGCTCTCTGCTTCTTTTTTCTTTGTTGCGGTTGCAATATCTGAGCAATTATTGATTCCAGTTATGAGTGTTCTGGTATGTTCCGTGCGCCTCTTGGTGTATAACTGGTGAGGGGCTAATTTTATATGCTCTCAACCTGTTTGTGATTACGCTTGTATGAATTTTCTTCACTAACTTTCCCTTTGGTTTTTGCGATCAATTAAAATGAGTTAGTACAAGTGTTAGCCATGGGTACTAATGGAAATGACTGTATATTGTGTGGATTTCATTTACATTTTACATGTTTTATTTACTTCAGAAGTTGCCAGATGATCAATTTTTTTTTTTTCAAAAGAAAAAAAAAATTAAGGGATATGTAGGCTTTCTAAATATGTGGATTTATAAGATAAGTAATGAAACAAACAAAAAATATATATATAAAATTTATTGTTAAGCATGTATGCTTGGGTAGTTGGGATTTTAAAAATTGTTCCGAAACCAAAGCAAAACGGAATTGGTACTTGCAAAAGCCCTTTTTTTTTTAACATATTTTACGAGTTAAATTTGTGTCTGATGGTTCCATGAATATTAAAGCGGATGTACACGAATATTAAAGTGTGTACACAAATTTTAAAACAAATCGGACGGCTGTGGAACTCATCGAACTGAGTTGGAATCCAATGAGCATTGGACCTAAACTCATCTCATATTTCACATCCCATTTCACAATGAAAAGCGAGAATCTACTTGTGAGTGTTATGGTCTCTTTGATTTTCATGACTCGAAAGTAGGTCCGATGTCTATTGGACTTACTTTAGTTTGATGGGTTCAATCACCATTTAATTTGCTTTAAGATTTGTTTGCAATATTTTAAATTTCGTCCGTTTGCTTTGATTTTTATGCGCATAGATCATAAGATAGATCAGACAATCATGAAATTTGTTAAACCTAGAAGTATAATAGAAAAGAATGGACATCGGACCTACTCCGTTCTCTATTTTTAATACCGTATGATACGAGCATTAGCTTTACCTACTCCGTTCTCGATTTTTCATACCGTATGATATGAGCATTTGCTTTACCATTGCTCAGTTGTGTTAAATTTCTACCGTTCGATCTAAATTGGCCGACTCACAGATCGGAAGAACCATCCAAATGGAATGCAATACTATTGGAGAGGAAGCAAACATGAAGCCGCGCAGAGCTTCGAGTTGATCGCAGAACCAAAGATTCTTAAAGCATCTAGACAGTGCTTTGAGACATCTGTCGGCGTAAATCTCAAAACATATGGACGGATGGATTCCACGCAACAAAAGAGGATACAATTCTCACAAAAGAGCCTCTTTCGATGATTGATCCAATCAAGGCCCAAAACCTAAACTAGGCCAACGGACCTAAATTAAAAGGAATTAATTATCTTCATGATTTGTATTTTGCAACACTTGCTATACCGATTTTCTTAATTATTAAAACAATTGTTTATCACTCAAGAGCCTGTTAATCACTTAACAAGTTGCAACCTGTAGGTATTTTGCTAGAATGGATCTGAATCTGTTGCGATTCTTTATCCGTGAACAGTACCCTACAATTTCTGTTTTTTCAAATTCAATTGTTGAATTGTTTCGAGATTCGTGCACAGAAAAATCAACTGTTTTGAGATACGTGTACAAAAATTATTGAATGGCTGAATTTGAAAAAGCAGAGATTTTATAATTACTGTTCATAACATTTAGATCGCAGCAGATCCAATTCCTTGCTAGAATACCTAGTTAATTGGTTTGTGTCGTTTTCAAGGATATTTTGTAATATGGTACCAGATGGGGTGGTACCAGCGATCTAAAACTCTGTTTGTGGTTTTTAAATGAATGAAAATCGGTATTGCGAACCAGTATTAGACCCCTTTGAAGATAAATCTACGTCCAGTTGAGGGCTTTGCCTATTACTTCAAGCAAACCAAAAACTAAGAAAACCGTTAAATCATTAATTAAAGCTTTGTTTTTTGCACAACTCTATTATATACCAACTATATATATTTATGGGAAATTATACTGGGCGCAAATAACTTTGAACTTAAAAAAGTTTTATTAATTGGGGAAGGAAACATGCAAGGAATTGAATATGTGAAACATGCTATGGTACGTCGAGGCGAACGAGATATAGATGCATGTGGCAGAGCAAGGCGAGGGCCCGGCGGTGCTGCTGCTGAACGGTTTTCCTCATATATGGTCCACATGGCAGCACCAGATGGCTGTCCTAGCCACACGTTGTTACCGTGCCATTGCACCAATCTCGATCTTCGTCTCAACCGCTCCTTTGTCGCTCCTATGTCCACCTTCAATCCCTGCCTTGAGTTACTTGAGAGGGTGAGGAAGGTGGACAAAAACGTGGATAAAATGAAGGAAAAACAAAGGTAATTACTACAAACGGATCTCAGCAAATTTAAAAGTAGTATTCCGGTCTCTATTAATCGGTAAAGAGATCCGACTAATTGTGAGCTGGAAAACATTGCAAGAATCTCGATTATATTTTCAGATATATGATAGGTACATGATCAATTTCTAATCCCGCTTCTAGTTTTTTGGTTAAAACATTTTTACACCAAGAATTAAGCACGATTTTAGGAAATTATAAAAGTATAACTTGTATATGAATATATACAGGACTATATTCATTAGCGATTAATCTCGACTTAAAAAAAAAGTAAGATCATGCTTTTTTAATCTGATTCAAGTCAATCAGGTCCATGGGCTAACAATTTGACAGCAACTAGGTCAAGGCCTGTTTTTACTATAATGGGCTTTCGACCACATAAAAGCTGATGAGTTTTTAGCACAAATTTTTTTTTTTTTGGATCAGACGTACTTTTACATTTTAATTTGAAATCAGGAATACATGAGAAAAGTAAGGATCCGAAAAACCACACAAAATCTCCATAAATTTATTGTTATTTTAAATTAAGCAATAATTCTGCTCGTTCAGAAATTTTCTTTGATTTGATGTACAAAATTTACTCTTTATCTTTACTGAAAAAATAATTAAATTATACATGCATATATGAAGAATGAGTACTGCACGAACTTTAAAATGAAAAGGTGAACTTTGTACTTAACAGGTGATGGATAACTATTTTTAACAATAATTAACATTTTTTAATCACTTTATCATAAAAGCGATTTGTTATTAATGATATTCTTGCTCATCTTAATTGGTATTTTCACAAAAGACCACAATCCATTTTTAGTAAAAGTGATATTTTGATTTGAGTGGAAATAACATTGTATGTCTGTGTAGTTTTGAAAAATCTAAACAACTCTTTTGATGTAGGAATTTGTTGAACGAATTTGTTAAACAACTATTTTAAAGAAATATAAATATTCCGTTTAAAATAAATATATAGTTATAAACTTGAAACATTGATAAATGCAGGACGAGACCATGATGACAGTGCGGCATTGCTCGCCGGAGATACGATATGTCACAAATCCACTGATAGAGTGGTAGCTCATTTTTTAGACACGGCGTGGTAGCACGATGTTCGTGGATTCAAGCGGTGACTCGATCCCGATTATGTTCCTCTAGCAACTGAGGCACCGCGAGTGGCCATTGCAGTGGAACTGGGGTGGAGTCCTGCTCGCCTTTTTGTACATAGCAATATGTCGTGCTTGTCAGGAGGATCCATGGGCCGATTTATGGGCGGACACTCAGCAGCAAGATCCATGGGCTGCCGGTTCAGGTTCTGGCATCCTGGAGGAGATGGATGTGGATGACCCTGATGACGAAAAACCTGCAGGTCCACACAGGTTCAGGTTCGGTCGGTTCAGTTATTTTGGTTTTGAAAATTTCAAACTGAACAGAACCGAACTATTAAACCGGAAAAACCGAACCGTTTGAATCTATCTAATTTGGTTCGGTCCAAAACTGCTTAAACCGGACCCAATGAACACCCCTAGGTGTAATGTGCTCACTAGAAAAGTTGGATGAACACATGCAATTTTAAAAGTCTAATAAATTCGTTTCCAATAATAAATTTAAATTGATGAAATCCATGTATGCATGTACATAAATTTCTTTTTCAAATAATATGAATTTCAGCATCAGTCAAATATGACCTGTGTATTTGACTGATGTTTCTGACTTGAACACAGCGTCTTCTAGTAAGTAACGACTACATAGGATCCTGACAATGTTACTTGAACATTTAACATGGAGGACTTGATTCACTTGACTGACGCTAATAATTTAACTCGACTGGGTAGCTAGTCTTTTTTTGTCTCGGAAACGGAATATTGCTCAGAGCTATGTTACTCGGATACGAGGCAAAATATTTTTTTCCAGCACTGAGAATCGAACTCGGGTTAAGAGGCATACGCGCCATGTCCTTTGCCACCACACCAATATCTGTTTGCTGTTAAATGCTAGTAGCATTTATATTTAATATATATTTGGACTAATTTTATCATCATAATTTTATCATCATAATTTTATCATCATAATTTTATCATCATAATTTTATCATCATAATTTTATCATCATAATTTTATCATCATAATTTTATCATCATAATTTTATCATCATAATTTTATCATCATAATTTTATCATCATAATTTTATCATCATAATTTTATCATCATAATTTTATCATCATAATTTTATCATCATAATTTTATCATCATAATTTTATCATCATAATTTTATCATCATAATTTTATCATCATAATTTTATCATCATAATTTTTGATATTTAATTTATATAATATAATATAATTGTTAAATAAATAATATAAATATAATATAATATATAAAATAGGCGTATCGTATTCTTGATTTTTGAAAATTGCTGTATCGCCGTATTTGTATCCATGCAACATAGGCTGAGAGTTAATGCCAGCTGTACTAATTGCAGCGCAATGGCAACAAATAATAACCTCTTTTGAGAAGAGGCAAAGGCAAAAGATTATTAAATTGTGTAAAACTATCTATTTTACCGAGCAACTGTTTTCAGAGGATGATGATATTAAAACAACAAAAAAAATTATTAACACAACATTATCAATATATTTTACAATATAGACAATTTTGCCCTTCATTAATTGATTCCTTTAAAAACTGATTCTCTCTCCCTCTATCACACCATTATTTTTTCCTTAAAAGTTATATTTTATCAAAATTTGTTTCTCTGATGCTATTATATGATTTATTTTCTTAGATGTTAGATCAATGTAATAAATATTCTTTATTTGTTTTCATTAATTGAATATTTCAGATTTTTTTTAAGAGAACTACAACACTAAATGATTATATTATATTTTTAAAATCTATCATTATTATGTATATTGATTTATTTTATCCAACTTCACAATTTTTTTTCACAATCTACTATAAAAAAAAATTATTTTGTCACTTAACATTTATCCATTTTTTTGCGCAAAAAATCACTAAAAAAACAACATGATTACCAATTTAAAAACATATTGAATTTAAATTATTATGATTAATGTTAACATTCAAATTATGATTAAAATAATAAATTAAAAATACAACAAAACACTACAATAAAAAATTACATCAATCATGCATGCTAAAACTAATAAATTGTTTGCATTAAACTTAAATTTATAAAATATTCCAAAAATTCTCAATATCATATTGAAAAAAAGTCCATCAAAATTGATGATAGCTCATTAATTTATTTTCTCCAGTAATGCTGCTGATCGAGATAATTTAATACATGGTCAAATAATGGAAAATGGAAAATATGGTAATAAAAATGGAAATAAAAATCTAACAATTATAGAAATCAAATAATTTAATACATGATCAAGATATTAATTACATTATAGAAAAATATGGTAATTAGCAAAGCATTTAAAGAGGGTCAAAATTGTCTCTACATTAAATTTTATTGAAAGTGTTGTGTTAATATAAATGTCTGTGGTGTCAATATGCCAACCCGTTTTCAAACTTAATCGTTGGCAAACACATATTTGATAATATTTGATAATGTATGCAATTCAGTATAGTATGTGTTATAGATGTTTTATATTAGTTCTAAACGTACTTCAAGTGATTAAATTAGCAATACTAATAGTTTCGTTTCAAATAATATAATAAACTTGTGCATATTATTTTTAGAGAAGTTTCTAAATTTAAATGTTTGCTAAAGGGGAGTGCTATATTGAGGGCACCATTTGAAATTTTGAGAGCAGAGAGAAATTTTTCTCTCTAAATACCAATTTTGTCCTTGTGCTCTCTCTTCCTTATCAATTATAGTTAATTATATCATAAGTAAAATAAAAGTCAATTAAGGAAAAAAATTAACCAAAAATCTTACTCCATCAAGAAAGGAAAAATTGTAATTTTGGTAAGAACTTTTGCTCAGCATAACTAAGCTAACCCTGCAGAGTTGAGTCTATATGATCAACATCAAAACAAAAATACAATTATTTGATAATAGAAAATAGCCAACAACAACTGAACATTCAAATAAAATGTCCATCGATGAAATAATTGAGTTTATATGGCTAAATCGTAAGAGCCGTTATTTGAAGGAAACATACTAAATTATAATCAATGACTAGCAAAATTACGAAAGTTCTACCGGTCAAAGAAATAATTGAGAAAGCTGATATGCCTAAAGTAATATCGTTATATTTAGAACATCTCCATGATGAAATTATAAAAATAACTTCTTGTTTTTGCCACATTAGTAATTTTATAATTTCTTTCCTAAATTAATTTAATATCATTGAAATTTTTGCAGTTAATTTTAATTTAAACTATGGTTAATAATTTGTAATATTAAGCTTTAAATCTCTGAAATTGCTAGTTGTAAATTATTTGCAAGCCAATGTGATATTTTTAGAAATATTTCTAAACTACAAGATTATTAAAAAAAATTGCTCCACGTTCCTACAATTTAAATTGTAATTGCCCCATTAATACTTACAGTTAATTTACAAGCGGATGAAGAACAATGAGACAAACACAACACCTATGAGACAGGTGCAATAACACAATAAATACTTTATCTTTGACAAAAAAAAAAAAAAAAAAAAAAAAAAAAAAAAAAAGAGTGAGTGTATGGTACTATCCATATCACGATTTAATCTGTAATACATATTAATATTTTCATTTCAAAATTCTAACTGTCGATCCAAATAGTTCAAAATGATTTTCATATGAATATATACTTGCAGACCAAATTTTATAATTTTTAGAATTTTTTTACTATTTTTTAAAATAGGTAGGAAATCACTATTTTTGGATGGTCCATAATTTTCAGATCAAGTGATTTTCTACCTATCTTAAAAAATAGTAAAAAAAGTTCTAAATAATATAAAATTCGGTCAGCAAGTAGATATTTATATGGGGATCATGTTGAACGGTTTGGATTAACCATTAAAATTTTAAAAACTAAAATATTGATCAATTTTACGGATCAACCCGTAATATGCATAGTACCATAGACTTACTCAAAATATAATTATAATTGTTGTTCTCAAAATAGCACCTCCTATAATAAAAATTCTCTATGTTATTTATGGAAAATGCAGTTTTTAGAAAACTGCTCGTAGGTCCTTTAAAAGACGGGGTTGATGGAATGAGCATTCATTAATTGTTCATACGCATTAATAAACTGCAAGAGAGAGAGAAAGCGAGAAGGAATTCTAAGAAACTAGAAGGGAACTGCTAGTTCGTGGTATTAGCACACCAACTCACGAAATTCCAACCATTCGTGCGAATGCCCATATAAAAGCAGTTGTTATTGTTGTGCAATTTCGACCATCTTCTCAACCCGCAAACAAGAGGAGGAGAGAAGAAAGCCACACACTCTTCCGCTGCGTTAGTCCTTGTACGCTTCTGGTGGTAAATTATATCCCATCTAATTTACAAATGAATTTTGCTCCATATATAGATTAAATACAACCTATTCAATTTTCAAGTAGCATGCAAATACATAATTGTACCAGTTTGCATAATTAGATCATATATGACTTTAAACAAATGTATTTCTGAAATCCAATTCTTACAAATTAATAATGTTGTTTCCAAATATAAATAAGAAATACAATTAAATTGATTGTCCCCAATTTATTTGGAACTAAAGGCTTAGTGATGGTTGTTGTTGTTGACAATTGTTTCCACATCAAAAATCAATTTTCAAATCAACGATAGATATCTTTAATTTAGCTAGCGTGGTAATTTGATTCCTAGCTTACCCCTAATTTAGAAATTGCGCCAGCTGCTCCTAATTAAGGAAATTGATATGGTGAAGCTCCATCTATTTCATTAGAATTAGATTCAATCCATAAATAGAACCCTTTAAAAGCTTATGTAGAATAATATATTGAGAAATCTTTATCAATTATACAGATATATAGTGGATACTAATTTCGTTGTAAATAGCCTAAAGTTGACCTTGCCTTAATTAATTAACAACTTAATAAGTATTCTAATAAATATATATATTATATTTGAAATAAACTTAGGTAATTATATTGATCAAGAAGGTAGTAAACATGCTATCATGCGGTTTCAACGACCAAGCTTGGCTGATTAGAACACCTGGATCATATAAAGAAACTCAAACCTTCATCAATCCCTTGAAAGGAAGCATTGAAGAAAGAAAAATCCCTGAAATGGAGGGGCAACTGTGCTTGGCTCACTTTGAAGAGTGGTTATTTTTAGTCAGCGATCTATCCAACAAATGTTTCTTGTTGAACATCTACTCACTTAAGAAGATTCATCTTCCACCTATTGAGGCGTCGTTTGAATCCCTTGGATTGTGCATTTTGACATCATCACCAACTTCTCCAGACTGCACCATCATATTCTTTGGCCAAGAAGATAATTTTCTTCTATTTTGTCGTCCGAGCGACAAAGAGTGGACTGAGTTGCCTGTCGACTTAGATGTTACTGATGTTACAAGGATGCTCATGTACAAAGGGAAGTTATATGTTATGCTTCTAAATAGTATAGAGATAATCGACATAGCATCTCTTTCGACGGCCGCCACTAATGTGAAAACTATTAGCATGGATAAACCTGATCAATTTTTTTCCTTTGGAATTGGAGGTATTGGGCACTTGGTGGAGTCATGTGGAGATCTTTTCTTTGTGAGAACATGCTTTCCTGGTACAATACAAACTGTTATTGATCTTGTGATTTTCAAGTTTGAAGATGAAACAGAAACTTGGGTGAGAGTGGAGAGCATTGGCGATTGTGCATTTTTTCTTGATTCGCATGGTGGACAGTCGTTTCATGCACAGGATGCTCGAGTGGATCGGAATTGTGTTTACCAGATGTTGCCGTGCTATGATGGGGAAAGGCTCTACAAAATATGTTTGGATAATCAAACGATCAGTTTTAAATTACTATCTGAAGAGGCAATACAGGGCCAATATTATTGCTCTTTCCATTGGTTACTACCTGTGAGGTATATATGTCACAATATATTAATAAGTGCGTGCATAATTTATTTTCCCTTTTAATTTGGTTTTATTTTAATTTTATTGCAAGATACAGAAAAAAAAAATAACTATGAATTTAATTACAGGCGACTTGTTCTGAAGCCTGAGCTCTGTATTTCATCTAAGACCAATGCTTGTAGTGAGGTATATATATTTATGTTTAATTATATTTGCGCCTATTTTGATAGTAATTAATATATTATTATTCTTATCTTGATTAATTAATTAATTTGTAATTACCAACTTAATTTATATTCTAGCAGGTTTCTCAAAAAAGCTCACAACTGGTAAACGAACATGAAAACAAGGATGATGATATCTCTTTGCAATTGGCTAATATGCCCATAGATATGGTGCAGTTAATTTCAGAAAAATTACCTTTGAAGGATTCTGGTCGCCTTCGAACTGTTTGCAAGCCATGGATAAACCTATCAAATCCGATCAACGAAGAACAAGTATGGCTTATGTATTGCCCAAAAAATTTGGGTACATGCCAAATGTACAATCCTTTCAAAGGCAAACAATTTACTCTAAATTTGAAGAAACTTTCTTCCAATGAGCCAAGCCGCTTGCTCTCCTCCAAAGACGGGTGGGTTCTAGCACTACAAGATTGCGATAAGCTTTATTTGCTAAATCCGTTCACCAATGATTTTCATGATCTCCCAATATTAGAATATCCTTATTTCTACAGTGGTATCGCAATGTCTTGTGCGCCAAACTCATTGAGTTGTGTGGTATTTGCAGTTGTCGGTCCACCTAGAGGTGAATTTACGAGAATTATCGCATGGCACTACGGGCAGGAAAAATGGTATCATATGGAATTCGATAACAATTTTCCATTCCCCGTGGCTGACAACAATCCGGTTTTCATCAATGGGAAATTCTATTGTTTGGGTAGATTGGGTAACCTTGGTGTTTTTAATCCAGAAAACAACACATGGAAAATTCTCGATAAGCCGTCACCTATTTATTCAGAACTAGATCAGGCACCTGAGATTGGCACAGAATACTGTTCTTTGCTAGAGTGCAACGGTGACTTATTCTCCGTGTTTCAAGCAATTAACAAGGATTATGTCCGAGTTTACAAGTTGGATAGATCAAAGAATATGTCTTGGACTCGCCTTAAAGATTTAGGAGATTTGACACTATTTTTGGATTTTAGAACTTCTATTGCAAGAGCATTGCCATGTAAGAGTTACAGTAACAAGCTGTACTTGCCACGGCTTCATGACGAAACCAACACTGAGACATTTTACTACAACTTGAAAACCAGAATGCATAATCCTGATTTCAAGTGCTTGAGGGAACCATACAATTGTGTCTGGATGGAGCCCAATTTATGTAGTCATAGATAAATTTGCAATTTACGTGCCTTTTGTTTTAGTTCTGTTCTGTTCTGTTCTGTTGGCTGGGCTTCAATTAATTACATTACATGTTAATCCGTGAAATTGTTTATGGCAAGTATAATACTATAATTTTTCAATCTGGATTTTTTTAGATAAAATTTTAATTTAACATAGTTTGAGTTATACTAGAGCTACTTCACTTTGTTTCGGCATTTTTTTGTTGTGATAAGTTTTATGAGCAGTTGATGATATATAAAAAATGAGCAACAAAAAAATATAATATAGTGAAGACACTCATCTATAAGTCATCTGAATCTAATGAAAGCATCATGGATTAACATTCAGCATATTCAATCTAATAGTTCAATTTTAAGTCAACATACATTTTTACATGAATCTACACTTCATCTTCATAAAGCAAAGATGTCGCTCTATATGTGATCTCCAGGATGCAAATGACAATTGTCAGTCTAAACGGCACAACAAGGTTTATTACGTAAAGAGTGCAGAAACTGATGAATATTGAGTCTTTCCAATAGAAATTTGTATGTATGAGATGCTGATATTATGCAAAAGGCACCAATAGTTAATATAATTCACAAAGATGTGAAGGACGATATGAGTTGGAAACCATTTGATAAATATGGATTGACATAAAAAGCTACATATAAAAATTGGAAACCATATCAGGGGAAATTAGGATGTTTCATATTAATACTTTTTTCTTTTTTCTTTTTGGCAAGACAGTTGTGCAATACTCCAAATTAAGCTTCTCGATCGCGTTGACAGTTTGAATTGAAACTGTTGTCACTGGATTGGTCCAGGGTGTGAGAGAGTAATATTTGTATCTATGAAAATATGAGCATAATGTTTAGGAAAATCAGAAACGTAACTAAAAAGAATTTTGGACTAAAAAAAATACCTTTCTACGCATAAAGCATGAATTATGTAAACTAAGATTAGTATCTGTATCGATTTAGATTTCAAAATCGAGAAAACCCAAAGCGAGTAAGAATGACAAATTTTGTCAATTAAAAACAATGGATTGGGTGGTTTTTAGTTTTAGTTGCTTATTGGTTAATGGATTGAAAATGTTGCAACCGAATTGTACATATATCGGATTGCAAACTAATTTATATCGACATGAGGAATTACGTAACTGATGGATAGAAATGGAAAATAGAAGAACAGTAAAATAAGAAAAACTAACATCGCCTTCGAGGCAGTGTCGGTAATTAGAGTGAACTTAGATAAAACATAATTATTTGGTATCAATACTAATCGGAGCTTCGAATTAGCCCAAACTTTTAGATGCAAAACTGCTACCTTTCCCATTAAATACGTACCTTGGTTTATCTCTCCATGATAAGAAACTTAGTTTGCAAGATTGGCGATTCATAGTTGATAAAGTTGAGAAAATACTCAACAATTGGAAAAGGGCAAATACTATCATTAGGAGGCCGAACAACTCTGCTTAATGCAGTGTTATCTGCTGTTCCGTTATATGCTTTTTCACTCTTTAAAATACCTAGCTCGGTCATTAAAGAAATAGATAAAATTCGTTGTCGGTTCTTATGGCAGGGGACGGATAAGCACAAGAAAAAATATTATCTTGTTAATTGGCCATCTCTGTGTATGGCCAAAGAGTTTGGTGGGTTAGGTATACTTAATTTACATCATATGAACATCTCACTACTTACCAAGTGGTGATGGAAGCTGAAAAACCCTGATTTTACCAGTAAATGAAAAACCTTGATCACTTACGTCTACATTACATAACATACTACTTGATTATTCACCATTCTGGTCAGCTATCCAAAAATTAGAGTCGTTAGGCTATCTTAGTATTACTTTTACACCTGGTTCACAATCTACTGTCCGGTTTTGGGAAGACATTTGGCACAGTAACTGTATCTTTGCCTCTTTGTATCCACAACTATATAACATATGTTGGAATAAAAAAGTGCTGCTAACATCTGTTATTAATACACAGGGGGGATGTGTTCGATTTAGAAGGATTCTTGTGGGGATTGATAAACAAGAGTGGGCTTCCATTCTACACACCATTAGTTCTATTTCTTTTACTCACTCACATGATAAAATTTCTTGGCGATGGGAACCAACATTTTCGGTTAGATTGTTATATAAAATTTTAAATTTCAGAGGGGAACAGGTTGCTCATCCAATGCTGTGGTGGTCGATACCAATTCCTCATAAAATACAAATTTTCATGTGGTTAACTTGTCAATATAAAATTCTGACAAAAGACCATCTCAAAACCAAAGGGTGGCAAGGTTCTATACAATGCCAATTTTGCAATAAAGAGGAAACTGTAAACCATTTGTTTATCACTTGTTCATTAACTCGTCAAGTTTGGTTTTGGATGGGTCAATGTCATCAACATTTCACTAACTAGTCTAATATGGAGGACATTATAACATTTGCTGTGGCTTTACCAAAACATGACAAAACTTCATTTTTAATGGTGTTAAGTGCTTTATGTTGGACAATTTGGAAGCACCGTAATGAACTTTGTTTCCAAAAAATTCAACTCAAAATAGGTACAAATATTATCTTTCTCATTATATCTCTTCTTAATTATTGGTTAGGTGCCAAGAAAACCAAGCAACATGTTAGAGAGGAAGCTCAAGTGTGGATGCCTACTGAAGAAATGCTAGAGCAAATTCCTATCGGTGTGTGGCTGCTAGGGGATGACCAGCTCGAGCTTTATCAGCATGATGACCCTCCAGAGGATAATGAAGACCCTTGATAGTTTACTGTTTTCTAATTTTGAGTATACAGGTAGTGGATGCTTATAGGTTAGTGCCATGAGCAATGGGAGGCAGTTGCTTGCTAGCAAGAAGTTCCAATAGTATGTTAGGGAACAATAGTAGGGGTGTCAGTAGGGTTTAAGATAGAGAAGGAAATTTGTCACGGCGTGACTAGTCACGTCTAGAGCTTTGTTCTCGGGCAGCAAATTCGTGATCCGGATCCGGGTTGCCCGTACCCGTGCCCGCCCGTCCCGTTCCGTACCCGGGTTTGGCACGGATCACGGGTAAGCCGGGACGGGTCAAAATCCTACCCGAATCGGAAATTTTGAAAAAAAACCGTCCTTACCCGTCCCGAGGTCGGGTCCCGTGCCTGTGCCCGTGTCCGCCCATACCCACCCGCCCGTGCCCGTGCCCGTGCCCGTGCCCGCCCGGTCTGCCCTACCCGCCCTACCCGCCGGCCCCCCTTTCAATTCAACTTTAAATAATTAAATCTTTAATCACATCAAATCCCATCAATTGATTCCAATTGATCTAAGCCATTGATTTTTATCGAAATTCGCACTTGTAAAAATATTTTCATTAAGATTTGTGCATGAAAAAATTTGAACGGTTAGGATTTAGTTAACAATTTCAATTTGAAATCACAGACAACAGTTTAAAATTCCGTACTCATGTCCATTCCCAATGGCTCGCCAAATAGGCCCTGAGAGTTATTATTGACTCTTTTAATTCAAGAATTTAAGGGTTTATATGCAAATGTTTTTATCTTTGTACGATATTTTGTATATTGCAATTTGCAAACAAACAAAAAAAAAGAAAGAAAAAGAATGCTGTGTTAGTACCATGTTTCTCTCTCGTATGGCGAGGTTTATTGTTATGGCGAGGTTTCCACCTTGGTTTCTCTCTCGTAGATGATCTTCTCTTTCAGATCCTGTACTGTGTTGAGTCAGTTGTACTTGTATTTGCTCTCTGCTTCTTTTTTCTTTGTTGCGGTTGCAATATCTGAGCAATTATTGATTCCAGTTATGAGTGTTCTGGTATGTTCCGTGCGCCTCTTGGTGTATAACTGGTGGGGGGCTAATTTTATATGCACTCAACCTGTTTGTGATCAAGCTTGTATGAATTTTCTTCACTAACTTTCCCTTTGGTTTTTACGATTAATTAAAATGAGTTAGTACAAGTGTTAGCGATGGGTACTTATGGAAATGACTGTATATTGTGTGGATTTCATTTACATTTTATATATTTTTGTTTACTTTCTCAAAAGTAACCCGATGATCAATTTTTTTTTTTCGAAAGAAAAATATTAAGAGAAGTAAAATATATACAGAAAATTTATTGTTAAGCATATATACTTGGGTAGTTGGGATTTTAAAATTTGTTCGTAGTTGGGATTTTAAAAATTGTTCCGAAACCAAAGCAAATCGGATTTGGTACTTGCAAAAGCCCATTTTTTTCTACATATTTCACATCCAATTTCACAATGAAAAGCCAGAACCTACTTTTGAGTGAATTCACATCCTCTTACTGCACAAGAAAATCTTTTACCGTTATTGAATTTGGACCATTCATTTTAACTTGGCACGAATCTCAAAGTCCAATAATATTGGACCCTATTTCTCCCGAATCTCAAACCGCAAAGTGATGCGAATCCGTAATAGAGAGGATACGGATCCCGCACATATTGGAAGAACCATCCAAATGGAATGCAATACTATTGGAGAGGAAGCAAACATGAAGCCGCGGAGAGCTTCGAGTTGATCGCAGAACCAAAGATTCTTAAAGCATCTAGACAGTGCTTTGAGACATCTGTCGGCGTAAATCTCAAAACGAATGGACGGATGGATTCCACGCAACAAAAGAGGATACAATTCTAACAAAAGAGCCTCTTTCGATGATTGGTCCAATCAAGGCCCAAAACGTAAACTAGGCCGACGGGCCTAAATTAGAAGGAATTAATGATTTGTATATTGCAACACTTGTTATGCCGATTTTCTTAATTATTAAAACAATTGTTTATACTCAAGAGCCTGTTAATCACTTAACAAGTTGCAACCAGTGTTGTGTATTTTTCTATGTAGGTATTTTGCAACACCTGATTGTTTTTCTAACAATTTGTATATGAATTATACAGGACTATATTCATTAGCGATTAATCTCAACTTAAAAAATGTAAGATCATGCTTCTTTAATCTGATTCAAGTCAATAAGGTCCATGGGCTCACAATTTCACAGCAACTAAGTCAAGGCCTGTTTTTACAATAATGGGCTTCCGACCACATAAAAGCTGAAGAGTTTTTAGCACAATTTTTTTTTCTTTGGATCAGACGTACTTTTATATTTTAATTTGAAATCAGGAATACAAGAGAAATGTAAGGATCCGAAATTTATTGTTATTTTAAATTGGGCAATAATTTTGCTCGTTCAGAAATTTTCTTGGATTTGATGTACAAAATTTATTCTTTATGTTTACTGAAAAAAAAATTATGTATGCATATATGAAGAATGAGTACTGCACGAACTTTAAAATGAAAAAAGTGAACTTTGTACTTAACAGGTGATGGATAATTATTTTGAACGATAATTAGCATTTTTTTATCTGTTTATCATAAAAAGCGATTTGTTATTTATAATTCTGCTTCAACATTAAGGTCATGTTCGGCTGTCAATTGAGAATGAGTGTGGGTGTGGGTGTGCTAATTGAACTAAATTTACTGTGCACGTGCGCGCACAGTAGTGTAGTCAAACAAGACCTAATTGGTATTTTCACGAAAGACCACAATCCATTTTTAGTAAAAGTGATATCTTGATTTGAGTAGAGAACATTGTATGTCTATGTAGTTTTGAAAAATCTAAACAGCTCTTTTGAGGTAGAAATTAGTCGAACGAATCGCATTTCTTTGCATACGTTGATCAAGAGCCTCATTGATGAAAACGGGCTAGAGAAAGCTTGAAGCCAATTCTTACAATAATGAATGTAAGTGCAATCGAGATTCCTAAAGAGTTATACATTTGTGTATTGATAAGACCATTCACTATTTTTTTCAGTTTAGATTAACTGTTGCAATTTACTTCCTCATTAGCTTAGGTTTTGAATCTCATATTCCTTCCTCTGAAATTTATTTCCTATGTATGTAATCTCTTCTTGGTTAAATTAAATTTCTAGATGCAACATGTCTGCTTGTTAAGAAGGCCAATTAATTTTATAATTAGATAAAACTTGCAAATATTTTACTGAAACACTTAAAAATAATGTGATTGGATACATCTGAATTTTTAATTAAATAGATAAATAAATCTTGTTTAGTAGGGACCAACCATCTTAAAAAAGTTTGCGAGCAAAGGCTAGTGTGTGTGCTTACCGAGAGGGTTTGGTGAGCACAACTCTAAAAATCTATTGGATTGGTTTCAAATGACAAATTTAAATTATTGAAACCAATCTATTTTACTAGTGATACGTGTACATGTTAAATTTTGAATTTTTTTGAATTCATTTAGTACGAAGTCAAGTGGTCTAAGTCTCTAATCAACTGACATGGGTACGTTAATCGACTGATTACTCTTGACTATTTTATTAGAAATTTTATCTGTTAAGATATGTGATTTTAGTACTCAAGTCTTTAATCGCCTAATTTCCTTTCTTAGTGTAGATCTGCTGCTACTTATTCCTATTGTTTGTCAGTATTTTAGCAATTACTGCTAATGCTTGGGCTTAGTGCAATTGGTATAATTTGCAGAGGAGGATAGAGGTTAATTATTAATTATCTGATAGTAGTCCTGCTAACTACTAACTATAATAGGAACGTTAATTAAACTAACAATATATGAGGAACACATCTAATTAGTGAAATAACATGCATGCCTAGATACCTTAGGAATTATACAAATATATACACATTCTCAGCTTTACAAATTATAGGATAACTATGCTCATTTCTGCAAGTGTCTAGTCTCTACAAACATAATCCTCTGTATGGTACTATTCTCGCCTGTAAACTCTTCCAATCTACATTGATTTGGAGGAAATGAGGAATTGGCGGAAACAGGAACAGTAATTTACAATTTTCAAATTTGCCAGGTACAAAGAATAGTTACTTTTAAGCTTTCTACACATCACCATGATTTTAGTGGTCTTTTTTGTTATGTCTTCGAGTTTGCAACAGTAATATATTATGAAAACTGGCCCAACTTTCAACCCAAAAATCAAAATAAAATCTAAGGTTCAAATTATGAAAACACTAAAACACTATCAAAGCTCTACAACGAGTAGAAACAATTTGAAAGAAAACAAATTAACTACAGTATATAACTCATTTATTAGCTACATTCTCCAAAATATTACATTAATAAGATATATTGAACTCAATGCTAAAATATTGCAAATTAAATCATTATATTATGACTTCTTTAAAACTTGCTTGATCGTGTTATGACTTCTTTATTACTTTTTGGTTTTCTTGTTCTTCTCAAGATTCTCTTTGGTGACAATCTTGTAGCACTGGTGCTCGAACAACTTTATAATTTTTGAGAACCATTTATCGCATGTATTACATCTTACGTCCATCTTGTATATTGTTTAAAAGCAAATGGTTATGATTTAATCAAAAAATGACAAATTCAATTTTTTTAAAAATAATCAACTAAAAAAGACTACAAATTCAAAATATTTTAAAAGAATCAACTCAAAAGGAAATCTTTTTTATCCGTCTGATTCGCTTTTTGATCCGTATAGACTAAATCCGTACTAATATTAAAAGTCTCTGTGTTAAAATCAAACGGCCGAGACATTAACTCAAAAAATTCTCAATTGAGTTAATGGAGAGGATCACCTCTTCATCTAGTCTTTACAAGTAGAATCCTATGTACTATTCTCACATTAAAATTTTTCTAGATCTAAATTGATTTGGAGGAAATGAGAAATTGACAGGAATACAAAGAATAGTTACTTTTAAGTTTTCTAAATAGCACATTCCATTTAGTAGCTTTTTTGTTGAGTCTTCGAATTTGCAGTAGTAATTATAAAAACTCGTCCAATATCACTTTCTGGCATCATCAACTTTTTGGAAAAATTTCATAATAATATTATTTATTTGATTGTTTAGAAAAATGTCAAATAATACTTCTTCTCAGAAATATGTAGATCAATATGTTTGCTAACTTTAGTTTCCTCCAAAATCTTAGAACAATATTGAATATTAAATAAATAAAATGGAGTCGTAATTAAATTGTTTGCAATTTTTCCATAATATGCAATCACTTTTTTCAATCATAAAAAATTAAATTATAGTAAAAATCAAAGAATCAGTGTTATAAAACAGAACGCAGCTTTATTGCCGTTGGCCGTTTTTTTGCATGAAATCCTCTTCATTTATTATAGAAAACTTGTGCAATACAGTGTGACATTTAGGACAAAATCTTGTGACCTACTTGTGAAAACATGATAAGCTATCACAACTTTCATCAATATTCACGCATAAATTGTGATCTAGCATCTAAATCAGCTCACTCTACACACGAAGCTTTAAAAATGAAGAAATTATAAAATGAATTCCTAACTTCGTATCAGGATAATTGAATGACAAGAGGGATTTTGGGTAGTTCAATAAGTAATGGCGGTAATCAATTTTTCTTTCCCCATCGCATTTTATTTTTCTTCTCACTCTTATTTGACCAATTTTTTTTTTTTTTTGGAATAGAAGTAATTTTTTAATTTCATTTAACATGTAATTCGACCACACACGCTCCAAACATCCGTTCTGTATCTCAAACAGCCTAATAAAACAACTTGCTCCCAGCCTAATAATGCACAATAGAGACAGAACTAAAAAAATGAAATTAAAGATGTATAATAAGTTATTGTAATATAATTTTATTTTATAGAGATGATTAAAGTTACAAATACTTATAAAAATTATCAAATATAAAGAACAAAGCTGTTAATTTTTAATTTATAAAAATTAAAAAATATAAAGGAAAAAATTGTTAACAATTAAAGATTCTTCTGTGGTGCATGATCTAATATATTATTAATTGTAATTACTTGTCATGTTCTGTAAAATGAGGAGCGATAAACTCCTTCTGTGGTGCTTATCGCTCCTTCTGTGGTGCACAATTAGAGTTGATTTTTGTTTTTGTTTTACAGTTATATTGCATCTAAGATATCAAATAAATATTACTTGCAAATGAGGAGCGATAAGAACTGATTTTTTTATTAATACCCTAAAAACAAATAATAAATCTACCCTCATACACAAAGTATTTTCAAAAATAACTAAACTGACTGTCAGTGAGGCGGTCAGCTCTCAATACAAAACCATCCCACTGAGGTTTGTTATGATTTTTTTTTTTCAATTTTTAATAGCAATCACCCCACTATTGGCCAGTTTGCTATGTTTTTTTTAGAGAGATTGTTTAGTTTGTATATAATTATTGTCTCACTATTTATATAATTTTTATTCATTTTTCCTCTCTTTTTGGATACTCTTATTATTTGATTTTGTTAATATTAGTATCACAGTAAATATGATACTGTGAATCCAAAATCCATTAAGTTACCTTAAAATATAAATATTATTTAAGTTATTTCAAAGCTAAATGAGAAAAAAAATCAGACGGATGTTTATGAATGCTCCAACAATTTTGATTTGTCTTTCTGTTATAATGCATAAGTATTATTTTTTTTAAGTCATTTCTCTCTTTTTTACAGCACATATATATTGTACATGTATTTATCTAAGACAACTCTCGTAAACATGCGAGACTAGGACTAGGGATAAGGCAAGATATCTTCACTGAGAAGAGGAAAAATGACACCGAAACTTCAAACCACTACAAAACGTCACTCGAGTATCCAATTTTAGCAAATGATCATTTTTCGAAAAACTTGCGAAAAGATGCATGCGTTAGTGACCGCTTTTGCGAGTTTGTGAAATTCAAAATTGCCAAAAAAAAAAAAACAAAGAGAAGAGCCTCAAAATTTGAGCTAAAATTTCCGTTTTAGATTTTTTTTTTTTTTCGATCTAAGTAGCTCAGTAAATTGGTTAAATAATGAACTTTTAGAATACCAATTTTTATTATTTTTGAAATTTTTTTACTATTTTTTATGATTTATGAAAATGGTACAAAATGATATAAAAATAGAAAAAAATTGTCAAGAGTTTAATTTCACACACATATATTTTATTTATCATATAAGATGTAATTCTATTGTTAATTATTTTATTTTTGAATAATTATAGAAAAATAAGGTCAAAATACTTTTGTTAAATAAGTAAATTACAGCTTTCAACTTTTTTATTCTTAATAACAAATAAGATATTACTGACAATTGTTACAAATATTATCTACCATCAAGACTTATACATTATAATTAAATCTTAATCGCATGTGCATCTCCATGATTGCACCCAATCCAAAAACACACACACACATACTAGAGTTTTTTTTTAAAACCATAAATAATTTTTTTTAACGTTTTAGCATGATTACTTGGTTTTTTTTATAAAAACTATAAGAAACGAGTTGGCAATCCGTTATGTACAGTATTTTATCCACCAAAACGGACTGCCAACACGTTCTTGATTTTTTTTCCAGTTTTAACCGGAAAAACGGATTGCCAATCCGTTCTCTACAGTAACTTTTTTTTTTAGAGTTTGCTTATAAAATAAATCAGATATTTTGTTTGATTTTATATATTAACAATAAGATTAATGGAACAATTTTAATATATATTTTTTTTTGTGTATTTTGACTATTTTATCATTTTATCAAATCAATGGATTGATTTTCTATATAAAAAGATCAATAAATATATAAAAATCAATAGATTGGTTTTCAAATGTACAAAAAAAAAAAGATTCAAATTGTTCCATTTATCTTATTATTAATATACAAAATCAAACAAAATATCTGATTTATTTTATAAGCAAACTCTAAAAAAAAAAATTTACTGTAGAGAACGGATTGGCAGTTCGTTTTTCCGGTTAAAACAGGAAAAAAAATCAAGAACGTGTTGGCAGTCCAATATGGGGGATAAAATACTGTAGAGAACGGACTGGCAACTCGTTTCTTATGGTTTTTATAAAAAAACCAAGCAATCATGCTAAAATATTAATTTTTTTTTTATTTATGGTTTTAAAAAAACACTCCACATACTACTAGATTTATAACCATGCTGATAAATATCTGAAGCCTCCCCTCAAAATTTTCCTTGGAATAAATGTCCTTTAATAATTTTGCTTCTTGACGAGAAAAATGCTGACACATTCGATTAGATAAAGCTTCTACAAAGGGATTAAAAAATATTAGAAGGACGATAAACCCACATTACTTGGCAAGGTCAACTTGTAGTTTACGCACACATATATAATGAAACAGAGAAAACAAATGAGACGTGTAATGTGTTGTGTTGTATGAAGCTAAAATAAAATTGTCAATATATTTATTCGATGAACTGAGACTAATAAGAGTTTGCTATTTTGCGGAAGCTCTGGATGATGACTAATAAGAGTTTGCTATTTTGCGGAAGCTCTGGATGATGACTAATAAGAGTGCTATTTTGCGGAAGCTCTGGATGATGGAAAATTTGTGTTTTCATTTAGTATTTTTATTTTTAACTGTGGTCTATAAACTAGAGAATTTTTTTAACAGTAAAAAATATTAAAAACATAAAGATTATCTTCTTTTTTTGTACATAGAAAGATTGGTGAATTTTATACCAATCCAAAGTCACTGTTCTTTCATATGTGACAAAAAGAATGAGTCCCCCTCTTATCATATGACGAAAATGAAGGCACAACTATATTTTTTATTATTCACATGGTGTGGGTCACACTCCTCGTTGCATAAAGAAATAAAAAAAAGAAAAAAAATGAGTTAGGATTAGTAAAATTCTCACCGATTTAAACCTTGACCTTTTTAGATCGGTACAAATTTTGCTAATCTTTCTATCGACAAAAATTTAAAAAATATTATTTCTATTCCTCTCTTAATAATTTTTACTTATAAAAAATTGCCTATAAACTACTAAGGGTGTGGGTGACTGGGTGTCAGGTTTTGTTGTAGATTTTTTTTTTTTTGGGGATATTGCTCTTGCTATATCAGCCTTAATATACTCGCTTTTGAAAACAATAGAAGCAAGAAACTTATTTTGGATTGCAATTTAAAAAAAAAAAAAGTCTAACAGTTATTTTCTATTGTTTGTTAAGATTTTACAAGAAGTTTGCAAATTAGAAATATCCTCAAAACACAACAAGTTATCCCTCTTGATTACCAAGCTCCTTGTACAATATGATTTTTACCTTTTGATTTTGTCACTTGAGAGGTATAATCAAGGTGGTTTTAATGTTATAATTAGTTTATAGGTGGCCCAATTGAGCGCTAGTAGGTGGAATAGATGACATATAACAAAGAAATTAAAACTGAGATAAGATCGACATGTATGGAATAATATTTGTTTCGCCAATGTAGAAATCAAGGACGAATTGAAGAGACTGGGGTTTGTGAGAAAAAAGAGATTGAGATATTTTTCCTAGGTTTTGCGAGAAATAAATTAAAAGCAAAGTTTGATTAGAGATGTTAATCTAATTTACTGATCTGTTTAATAGCGAGCAAGAAACTTTTGTTATATTGTGAGTTTATTATGATATGGATATAAATATTGTTAGCTTATGGGAAAATTATATGAAAATAATTATTTGATTCTTGTCAAAAAAAATATTTTTATCTTGTCAAAAAATAATTATTTGATATTTGTTATCCTATATATTTGATAATTGATATATCAAAATATATGATAAGTTATATAATAATTAGTAATTTATACTCTTACAAAATATAATATAATATTTTGTAATATTATATTAGTAATTTAATATAATAATTAATTTTCACTGTATTTAATATAATAATTAATTTACGACTAAAATAATTTATACTACATTTAATATAATATTAATTTTTTAATTAGTAATTTATATTCTTACAAAAATTGGACTGAAATTGTAGTTTTTTATACTCTTAGATATAATTTATATTATGTATCTATACTTTAAGGTAGCATATTTATTTATTATATTATTAGGTTAGATTATATAATTTATCAATTTATTCCATAATCGTTCATTATCCATGCATTACTCATTAATCTTAATAGTTAAAAATATTATGAATAAAATTAATGACACTTCTAGATTATTTTTGTCCTCTCTACTCATTTGGGTGATGTCATGATGTGGGCTTCTTAAAAAATATAAGGTCTTATTTGCAAATGTTTGGATATTTCATATTTGTACGATGTTCTATATCTTTTCTCGACGATATATCCGTAAAAATCGAATCGCAACACATAAAAAGAATGCTGTTTCAGACTTTTAGTACACCATGTTCCCCGCAGCAAATCTCTCATGTAAGGCTCAGCTGTCCTTTCTTGCTCCCCTCTTTCCCTTTGCAACTCCGGCTTTTCTGGAGTACCTTAAATTTTAAGTTTGATCACAAACCGTTCGATCAGAATCCAGACCAGTCTGGTCCAAGCTGAAATGCACAGAGATCTTTAATATTCGTGTTAAAACCGATCTGACTGTTCGGACCTAAAGACAAAAATTGAGTTAACTCAGGTGATATGAATTCTCTTTTTGGCCTTTTGCTCCTTTTTTGAACTTTCGAAATTTGTACTCTCCCAGTCTTCCAACAAATTCCCGGATTACCTCTCTTTTTCTTCTCATAAATATCCTCAGACAACCTCCTCTGATCCTCTCTCTCTTTCTGTCTCTCGCGCGCGTTTCCATGGTGATAGGTTGGTTCAAGAAGCTTAACTCAAGGACAGTGTTCCACTGGCCATGGAGCTGGAGCATCAGCTCTTCTTCGCCTTCTCCTTCAGGCTCGTCATGGCGAGGTCTCCACCTTGGTTTCTCTCTCGTAGATGACCTTCTCTTTCAGATCCTGTACTGTGTTGAGTCAGTTGTACTTGTGTTTGCTTTCTGCTTCTTTTTTCTTTGTTGCGGTTGCAATATCTGAGTTATGAGTGTTCTGGTCGGTGCTAATTTGTTATGCACTCAACCTGTTTGTGATTATGCTTGTATGGTTTTTTTCTTCACTAACTTCCCCTATGGATTTTGCGATTAATTATACGAAGTAGTACTAAAAGGAAATGACTGTGTATGCTGTTAAAGTATTTTTAATTATTTTGTGTGGATTTTATTTACATTTTTTTAACTAACTCTCTCAAAAGTAACCGGATGGTCTACATTTTCTCTGAAGTTCAGTGCAACATTTTATAATAATTTTTTTTTTCTTTTAAAGAAAACAAGAGATAAATAGGATTTCATTTCCATTGCTCAGTTTGATCGATAATGCCGGTGTATCCCTGCGGTACTGCGAATTCATATCACCTTAACATAATATTTCTGTTTAGATCAGGACCATCTGATTAAAATCTGCACAAATATTAAAGAGACCCTGTACAGTTCACCTTAGGCTTAAATAAGGAGGGATTGTCTTATCCCTTCGTATTTTGGAACACTTGTTATACTGATTTTTTTTTTAAGGTTGTTATACCGATTTTTTTAATCATTAAAACAATTGTGAGCGTGATAATAACGGATGATTATTTCTACCTGATAGTCATTATCGGGGTTTTCAAAAAAAAAAAAAAAAAGATAATTACGGATGAATATTTTCAATTGGGGTCATAATAAGAAATTGGAATTCACTTCAAAAGTTCCGATTGTTTTAAACTCGGATTTTCATTTGTATTTTTTACTAAAGTTTTTCGATCTGCAAATTAATTTATTTTGATTAAAATGATTTAGTTGTCAACAAATTAATATGTGATTTAAAAATACGGAAACTTATTAAAAAGAGAGTATCTTGTACACTTGTCCGACCGAAAATGAGATACGAAATGATGATCTATATGGATACAAAATGAATTAATTAAGGACAACATTCTTTAGTTGGGGTTGTAGAATTAAAAATGAATTAAGAATTTTTTTTAATAGTCCTAAATTAAAATCAATTGGTTAAACTTAAATGGAATCTGATTCTGTTGTTCTCCAAATGGGATCACAAAATCTTGTTATTTCAAATCTTTCCGTTGTATTTTTTCATATGGGAATCTTGATAAATAGTTAGATTTGAAATATCAGAATCCTATTATCCCATTTAACAACAGTAGAGTCGAATCCTGTTAAATGGTGGAAGAACAATGCTCTTCTATGAGAGAACTATATGTGATGAATATATTTCCCTTTTGTTTCCCGTTGGTTGCTAGCTATACTATTGGAGTGCATTTTTTTCAGTGTTACTGTTTTCATTGTGTACATTCATAGTGGGGGAAAAAAACACGTTGTGATCATAAAAGAAGGTGATCGATTTGAATCTAATAATTGAGATCAACTAGCACCCAGTTAATTAATTAGTCCAATTATAAAATCAATCCGGAAGATCGTGTTGAAATTAAATAGTCCAATTACATGTTTATTTTCCTGTCTCCTAGAGAATTCAATTGCATCCATTCAAACGCATTGAAAGGAAGCTCAAATGCTCAAATGGCAGAGATTAGAGATTTCAAGATATATAGTTTGTATAGAAACTGCTTTAACATAAACATCATCTAAAATTGTCCAAAGTAGAAGATTCGTTTAAGCATCCTGCAAAATAAAATATAATAAAAGAGAGAAAGGGAGAATAGAGAATTACGTTTTTTGTCTAGTGATAAAAACAATATTCTCCGTATCAGAGATCGTAAGTTTTGATCTCCATTAGAAGATTTCTTATAAAAATTTAAAGTTCATAAATTTGACCTCGTGTTTCTTATCTCAAAAGGAAAGAAAAGGAAATACAATAGAAAAACTTTTAACAGAAATTACAAACCCAATATAATTTACTCCATTTAATTTGTACTAAGAAAAGGCAGCAGGATCCAATTAACATGCTAAATTTTAGGCGCTATAAAACTGGCATAACATTGTTTCTCCCCTCAATTTTTCTTGATTTATGTGACTGTACGACAGCTAATTCGACGACAACCATGCTCGATCAATTATTTCTCCTGGATAAAATCACAACAATACAACAAGTCAATAACAGTGTTAGTGAAATTAGAAATTATTAAATATATATATATATATGAGGAGGGTTCCAATGCATCCAAAATTTCATGCTCCCATTTGCATCCATTTTTGTATCTCCATCTTCATTTTCAAAGTCATAATAGTCGATCCGAACCGTTCAACATAATCATCATATAAAATATACTTGAAGATCAAATTTTATATTTTTTGGAATTTTTTTACTATTTTTTAAGATAGGTACAAAATTCTAGAGCATCCGATAAAGTGATTTTGTACATACCTTAAAAAATAGTAAATAAATTTCAAAAAATATAAAATTTGATCTCCATGTATATTTTATTCTGATGATCGTGTTGAACGGTTCGGATCGACTATTTGGACTTTGAAAATGAAGATAAAGGAGATAAAAAAAATGGGTTCAAATGGGAGCATGAAATTTTGGGTGCATTAGAACCCTCATATATATATATATATATATATATATATATATATATAGAGTATGGCTCATATGCTTTCGGTTGTATTTCAGTCGAAATACAACCAATTCAATTTTCAATTTCCGAAGTCCAAAAAGTCGATCCAAACCGTTAGATGTGTTCTCCATATTGAAATGTGCTTGGAGACCAAATTTTATATTTTTTTTTACTATTTATTAAACCACTTTGAAAATCGCTGATCCAACGGTGGCTTAACCAAATAGTGAAACCGTTGGATCAGAGATTTTCAAAGTAGCTTAATAAATAGTAAAAAAATTCTAAAAAATGTAAAATTTGGTCTCCAAGCACATTTCAATATGGAGAACACATCTAACGGTTTGGATCGACATTTTGGACTTCGAAAATTAAAAAATGAATTGGTTGTATTTCGGCTGAAATACAACCGAAAGCATATTAGCCTTACTCTGTGTGTGTGTGTGTGTGTGTGTGTGTGTGTGTGTGTGTGTGAGTAGAACTAGGGTGCTCCTAAGTTCACCAAACCTCTTGTGAACTGGACTCTAAAATATATCGAATCGACTTTAAACGATGAATCCAAACGTTGAAACCCTTCTATCTAATGAGTGATGCGTCTACATGTGAAAATTTTAAAGTTTTGAATTAATTTAATATAGAGTCAAGTGGTCAAAAGTTTAAGATTTATAAATTAATTTTAATGCATTCATTTTTTGGACTCCTTTGACCACTTGACTCTATATTAAATTAATTCAAAACTTTAAAATTTTCACATGTAGACGCATCAATCATTAGGTACAAGGATTTCAACGGTTTGGATTCATCGTTTAAAGTCGATTCGATATATTTTAAAGTCAAGTTCACAGGAAGTTGGGTGAACTTAAGAGCACCCTAGTTCTACTCTATATATATATTACAGAAGGACTACCTTTAAACATCTGACACAATCCAGTCCTTCAAGCAAATCGCTGCCTCTACAAGTTTAGGGTCTACTTCTTCAAGAACACTAAGGTCTATTTTGGGATTTTCTTGTACACTGTAGATGCAAGCTGGTACAGCAAGTAAATCACGCGCCATCCTTGATAGCACTGGATAGCGCGATCTATTTTGTTTCCACCAACCCAACAAGTCGAAGTTTGTGTCTTCTACAACCATCTCATCGTTCAGGTACCTATTCACTTCTCCATTGGTGGTGGTTCCCAATTCTTTTCTGTACAAAGGGAATGTGTCAATAATTCTGGACACACCTTGATTTGTAAAACTACTTGATGGACATCCGTCTTGTGTATTGGCAGTTCCAGTGGATAACGGAGAAGCTTGGTTGGTTCCTTCTTTTGCATATGTATCAAATTCTTTGTCAAAGATTTCACGAATTTTATCAGCTTTTACTGGCCAAAAGTCTAAACCTTCATTCGAAAATAAATATTCGAAGTATCTCAGTTTTAATCTAGGATCCAATATACAAGCAACATAAAAGATATTCAATCTGTCAGTTACATGAGAAAACATCTGTAAAAAGGTTGCTGCATCATCCAAACTGTCACGGATTTTCATAAAATTTTGGATGTACAAATTTGACGTTGGATACTTAAAGTTGGACAATAGATCAATACTATTGTTGATTGCCTTCATATAGTTAACTGCCTTCTCCAATTCTGTCCAACGAATACAATCCGGATGCACAAGTAAAAGCTCATATAATTCTTTGTAAAGCAATACCTCTTTTATTGTTTTGGATACTGAACAGCAAAATTTCCAAAAATGATTTTCCACCAACCAACTTATTGGATGAAACAAATCTACATTCATGGAAGGAAGCCCCTTCTTTTCTGCAATCGTGCCAAAGTCGATCCACCGTCTGCGGATAGCAATCTTAAAAGTTTTATGAATTTCATCAGAGAATGTTCCTTGCCATTTATTGGAATAGGTCTCCACTATTTCTTCTTTGAAGCATGGTAAATGATACGTACCAATACCCCATTGTATAATAAGCATATTAATATCCCCATCAGCATCACCATTTGTAGTAAATGAAAATATTTTATGCGTAAGTTCCCATTCATACATGCAACTTTCAATGATAGCAATGATCATACCTGATCCTTTGTAAAAATTATGTAAAAGTTTCTTGAAACCAATGAGTCTCTTTACCAATTTAAAGTCATCATCGATAAAATGTGCAGTTATTGCGATCCACCCTGTCTTCTTCATAATTTCAATGCTAAGGCAAACTTCGGAAGTTAATTTTTCTAATTGATCAAACAACTTTTTCTTTTCTTGCTGATAGTATGCCCGAATCTCTTTCTCCATGTCCATTACCATCAAACTGCTCCAAGCCTTTTTAACGTTCGGCGGAGCAAATAGGATGTCAGCCAAAATGGCATTTTTCACTTGGACTTCCCAAATCTTTTCTCGGGTCAAACCAATGTTTATATCCGCCTCTCCAAAGGCTATTGTTGGAAGTTGGTTCATGGCAGCTCTCTCATTGTTTTCAGCTATTGCTATGGGTCGGGTTATGCTTCCATTGGGGAAATTAGGGCAAGATCTAAGATGACGTCCGAGATGGGATGTTGTTCCTCCCGTGTAACTGAGATCTTGGTTACAGTAATTACATCTTGCTATCGTAACACCATCTACATCTACCTCTTTAAAATGCTTCCAAACTGGAGATCTCCTTTTCAATCTCTTCTTGGGTGTGCTCCCTTCACCAGCTTCGCGACCCCCCATTGTGTTAGACATTGTAACCAGAATACTCTGCATTTTGAGAATTAGTACTAATTAAGATACTCGTATACGTACGAAGATCTTCAATTAATTAACTTATATAGTTTCGATGGATTCAGATCTTCAATTAATTACCTTATATAGTTTCGATAATTGAATCCTTAGGACGGTTTTGAGTACCAAATGTTAACTAAACAAGTCTTGATTAATTGAGAGTTTAAGAGTTTCGCAAATTAAATTGCATATTCCTAAATATATGGGATTGATTTATTTGACAGTTTTTATATGTTTTATTTAATTAGTTGTTTGTATGGACCAATAATTATGATTTTTATACATACTTTAATATTATGTACATGATAAGTTTATTATTTGCTATATTTTTCAGTTAGATCATAAAAGTTATCAATTTGTTTGATAATTTTTTGTTATTCGTTCATCCCCGTTAACCTTGACAAGTATGGGTTGAGTAATACTAATGAATAATAATAGACTATAGAGAAGATTAATTTTAGACAAACACAAATACATATACAAAACTAATTTCACCCAATTCGTATCTTATTTATTGACAATCCTATTTATAACTCTCAGATGAGAAAAACGATCGATTCTAGATGTTAAACCGGACGGAAAAGAACAGAGGTTAATAGAAATTACAACACCAACAACAACAACTAAGCTTTTAGTCCCAAACAAATTTCTCGAAACCAGAGTTTTAAAGAATAAGCGTAAACAAATTTCTCCAACCATATAATACGGGTGGAGTTTTTGTCCAAAGGGCTTTGGACAAAACCTCATCCAAAGTCAATTGTAAACCGTCCGATCTGTGTTAAAATTTATACAGATGGTTTAGATTTACGGAGCCATTTAGAGTTATTAAGTTGTATATATGTTGGCACGAATCTTAAAGCAGATCAAACGGTAAGGCCCGGCTTTGGATGAGATTTTGTCCAAAGCCCTTTGACAAAATCCAATTCCATACGATACATACTCAGAATTCTGAGACAAATTTGGAAACCAATCTTTCAATTAACAATCCGATCTTAAAGGAAGGTACCAAATTGTCCTGCTGCCATCATAAACACCATAAAGATGACTTTACGTGATGGTTCTGACTCGTTTGCTTTGGATCAGGTTTCAAATAGACTCGTTTCTTTTGGATCACATATATTGTTCCGAATGGAAAAGGAGTGGTCACTGATCTGGTCTGGAATTATGTTATACTCAGAAAGAAAGAATTGTGCTTAGGCTAAGAAAAGCACTTACGGTTAGTTTGGAGGCTTCAGGCTTTGACGGAGCGCTATAAAATCAAACTGCTTGGCCGCCACACAGAGAGAGAGAGAGAGAGAGAGGGAGAGGGAGAGGCCTTGAAGAGTTTGAATTTTTGCTGACTGATTCCTGGTCATCTGTGGTCTCCACCACCCCTATTTTCTGTGGTCTCTACAATTATTATATGAGATAGGAGTTGGTCTGATGGGCATGGCATCTACTTTTAGGTTCAATTAGCTCTAGAATCGTACGATTGGCTAAGATTAGTGCGTACGGAAATTGAACACAATTGCACGGATTTTAATGTACTTAGCACGGATCTTGATGCAATCGAATGGTCATTTCACCATCGAACCAAAGTAGATCCGATGGGCATCGGACCTACTCTAAATTAGAGTGGGGCTATGGTCCTATACATAGTTCCGATGGCACTACAACACTACCTACTAATTACTAAGCAATGTTATCAGAATCGGACCCAACAATGACTCGATAATACTTCAGGTCAATGGTTTATTGGTCAAATCCGTGGGCCAAACAGTTCAATTGTTGATTTTTTTTAATAATACTAAATTTATTAATAAAAATAAATGTTATTCTACAAATAAACCAAAAGTATTGGCCTTGGTTAATTTTAATTAAATGCAAGGGTATAAAAATGTATATTGTCTAACTGATATATCAAATAAAAGTTTAATTTGTCGAGAAAAAGTTTAACCACAAAACTGAAAGAAAATAGACACTCGATAATTAAGATGGGAAGCTTATAATTTTTTCAAGTTAAATTTTTAATATAGAATTGAATAATTAATATTTTAGAAATTCTTTATTTTTTTGAATAGAAGAGAACCAGTCCATATTAAATTTTCTGCAAATTAACTTTTAAAAAAAAAATTAATATCATGATGACTGAAAATTAACTTTTTTCTAAGAAAAAATTAATTTTTTTCTGCAAATTAATTTTCTACAAATACATAATTATTTAGAAAACAATTTTGTTGTAGCTTCACAAAATAGAACATGAAGTTGTTCACATAATAACACATGGAGCTGCTTTGAATAAATGGGCTCCGCTATTTCAGACTTTGGAATGAGAAAAATGAAAAAGTCGGTTTGGATTGGTTCGCTGATATTTGGAAAACCGACCGATTTGTTTATTTTTTTCCGGTCTAAATGCTTCTTCGGTCTTTAATTCAAACCGAGTCGGACTTGCTTTTGGGTCCGGTTTTTTCTGGTTTAACATCCGACCCGGTCCGTTTTTAATAACAGTGTAAGTGGAAGCACGGGGCGTTCTGATGCTCATCGGACAAGTTTGGTTCGATGGTCATCTAAACCATTCATGTAGCGCGTCAAGATACGTGCAGTTAGAACTCAATTTTCACTACCGACGCTTTCGTTAAATTGTCGCAAGGAGCTCTCGATCCGCTCTTTGATCCCTCTCTCCGCAGTCCGCACCCGCTCTTGCTCTCCTCCCTCTCAGCACCCCCTCTCGTCATAATTGCCATTCATTCTCGAACCGACCATCTCACTAGACCTTCCTCTCTAGTCAAAGGAAGTGCCCAGTCGGTGACAATTCATTCAGAAGTAGAGCGCACACATCTCAGTAGACGAATTCGAATTCCAAAGCAATCCTGAGCAACAGATTCGAATCGAACAGTTCTAATCCAAAACTCAAAAATTGAGTTGCTTTAGGGGATCCGGAACCGTCGATGATGGCCCCATTCTGCACATACAATCCTGTTCAAATCTTCTCTTGCCAAAAAAAAATGATTTTGCATATACAATTTTTTTTTTCTTATTGGGCAGGCAACTGGGCACCAAAAATTTTATCACATTTTCATCCTCAAAATTCGATATTTCGAACCAAATGGTCTGATTGATTGGGCTTAAATTGGACGGATCAGACAAGTAGGAACAGTCATACGACTGTGTTAAATTTGAACAGTTCGATCTAAAATGGCAGACTCACATATAGTAAAAAGTAAGAACCATCCAAATATGAGTTTCGAGTTGATCGAAGAACTGTAAATTCTTGAGGGCATGTCCAGAATTAAGATCCGGACTAAAAAAGCTAAAAGAGGTGATATAAATCTATACTAAGAAATCAGTGTTCGGTAGTAATAAGTAACTAAGGAAGTTAAATGAGACTCTTTTAGTTTTAAAAAGGCTTAAGAAAGTTTTGTCGAATAGTCCCTAAAGCATCTAGACAACGTGATGAGAATCTGCTGGTTCTCAAAACAAATGGATCGATTGATTTTGCACCAGCTGAAGAGGATAAAATTTTTCACAAAATAGCCTCTTGATTGGGAAATAAATAAGGGTACGTTTGGATGAACTTTAGACTAGCTAGAATAGCTACTGTTTAGAATAGTAAATAAGAATAGCTACTGTTTAAGAACAGTGCTATTCAGAATAGTGAAAAACTTGTTTGGATTGCATATTTGAAATAGAGTTTGGAGCGAATGAATAAAATAATAATTTGTGTTAGATTAAATACAATACAATATAATATTAATTTAAATATTAAATGTAATACAATATTATTTTAAATACTAAATTAGTATTAAATAAAATATTATATTAATATAATATAATATTAATTTAAATATTAAATATAATATAATATTAGGTTAAATGTTAAGTGTAATATAATATTAATTTAAATATTAAATAAAATATTAGATTAAATATAATATAATATTAGTTTAAATATTAAATATAATATAATATTATTTTAAATATTAAATTAGTATTAAATAAAATATTAGATTAAATGTAATATAATATTAGTTTAAATATTAAATGTAATATAATATTATTTTAAAAATTATATTAGTATTAAATAAAATATAAGATTAAATGTAATATAATATTAGTTTAAATATTAAATATAATATAATATTATTTTAAATATTAGATAAGTATTAAATAAAATATTAGATTAAATGTAATATAATATTATTTTAAATATTAGATTAGTATTAAATAAAATATTAGATTAAATATAATACAATATTATTTTAAATATTAGATTAGTTTTAAATAAAATATTATATTAAATGTAATATAATATAATATTAAATGTAATATAATATTATTTTAGATATTAAATTAGTGTTAAATAAAATATTATATTAAATATAATATAATATTAGTTTAAATATTAAATGTAATATAATATTATTTTAAATATTAAATTAGTATTAAATAAAATATTAGATTAGATGTAATATAATATTAGTTTAAATATCATACAATATAATATTAATTTAATTATTAAATATAATATAATATTATTTTAAATATAATACAATATAATATTAATTTAATTATTAAATGTAATATAATATTATTTTAAATATAATACAATATAATATTAATTTAATTATTAAATGTAATATAATATTAGTTCAAATATTAGATTAGCATTAATATTGAAAGCAACAAATGCTATTCCATGTTTTTGTAAGAATAGCGAATAGCAGCTATTCTCACTATTCCGAATAGCGAAAATGTTGTTTGGATGCAAATTGCTATTCTAAATAGGAGCTATTCTAGCTATTCTTACACCAACCAAACATACTCTAAAGGAATAGCATGTTATTTGAATTTTAACCATTCAAACTTTTCATATGCAGATCTCAACAAATAAATTTTTATGTGCGAATCTCAATAAGTATTAACGGTTGAGATCAGAATAACAGAGTCCTGTTGTTCCTTTACAATAACAGTGTAGTAAATGTAGTCGGCTCTTTCGACGATCAATCCAATCCAGGCCCAAAGCATAAACTAGCCCGACGGGCCTAAATAAAAGGAATAACCTTATTGATTTGTATTTCACTATTTTGCAAAACTTGTTATACCAGTTTTATGAATTATTAAAACAATTGTGAGCATTATAATTATGGATCATTATCTTCTAATGAGTCATGATAAGAAATTGGAATTCTCTTCAAATGTTATGCTTATTTAAAGTTCGAATTTATTGCTTGATTTCTTTGACCAACAAATTAATATACGATCTAAAAAAATATATATATATATATTTCTATTTCTATTTCATAGTTGGATCTATATCAAGACAAGAAACGCTAGCATTGTTGGCGTGCCTTTTCTTCAGAAAACATTAGCATTGTTAGCGTTCTTGGCATATATCAAATTTCTCAATAAATCGTGGCATGGATTTAAATTTATTTATTTTAAATGTTACAATTGAAAAATATGCTTCAGCTTCCCCTTTTTCTCTAGAAAAATTATAAAAAATATCTCACTTTTTAGATCATCAAATAAAATATCCTTCTTTCAAATGTATTAACAAAATAGTTCTAGTAAGATTCAAATTTAAGCTCTCATTTACTCTTTCTCCTCTCTCCTTCTTGAATATGCACCATGATTATAAGGGAGGAGATTACATTTTCAGTTATATAGGATACATGTGTAAAATTAACAAGCAAAAAGTTCTAAGATACAAAAGGTCACAAAAGTTAATTGTATGAAAATAATACAAGTTTTAAAAAAATATATTATTTAGTTCTCATATTTCATAATTTGATTATTTTTTATTTATTTTACGCAAATTAACTTCTAAAATTGATACTAAATCGAATTTTTGTACATCATCATATTTTCAAATTATAAAATTTCAAAGTTTTTATAATTTGACAATTTAATCTTTTAGCTTTATTTTGCCACCTTTTAACTTTTACTATTGACAATTGAAATATTAAATTATATATTTTTTGGAAATGTGTAAAAAACAATTATAAGTGTTTACTGCAAAAATTTAATTATAAAATATTAAAAAGTCTATAATATTGATTATCAAACATTAACATAATTACAATTATCGAAGAAAATAAGAGGAAAAAGGAAAGGGGGTGAAAATATGGAAATAGAAGGGTTTTTTTTTGACAAAAATAAATAAATTGAAAGGATGATATTTTGTCTTGACCTTTTAAAAGAGAGTGTATTGTAAAATTGTTCAACCGAAAATGTAACATCCTTTATAGTCATGATGGATATTCAAGGAGGAGAGAAGATAGAATAAAAAAAAAAATGTAAATTTGGTTATCACAAGAATATTTTGTTAATAAATTAAAAAATATATTTTTTTTGTTTGATATTTTTAAAATATTAAACATTTAATAAAATTTTCCTTTTCTGTCCCTCGGTTTGACAAGTTTGATAACAAACTCTATAGTTCATTCTTCGCATATTATCCTACAATAAAAATTATTTTTGTCTAACCTCATCTGATTTAAGGCTTCCTAATTGTGTAAGTTTGCCTTTCTAAATAACTAAAAAAGAAATTGAAATGTATGATTTATTTTTGTTTTGTTTTCATTCAATCAGACCACTGTACTTTATTCTATTGATGTTTGAAGTGTTTTGAAAAAAAAAAAAACGATCGGACCAGACCATCTGTGGAATCGTCCTGTACCGATCTGGACCATGGTAAAAAATCAGAATGGCCCGGATCAAGAATAAAGAGGGTCTTAACAAGATTTTTAGTGTATTTTTCCCACTAGATCCGGACTAATTCGGGCGGTTCTAAGCCTGTGGACTGAACCGGACCATGCTAAACCTAATCCGTGCTAATCCGTGCTAAACCGTGCAAAATAGTGGTCAAAACCGTGCCATTGGAACTTGGTAATCTGGATTTTGATGACATTTTATATTATAAATAACGAGACTTCAAGAAAATATGTTCATAATTTAGTATTTCTGGGACTAGAAAGGGACACAGAGAGTAACAGCAGAGAAATTAAGCGGGGGAAGGATAGAGAGGGGAGATAATCTAGGCCGTTCTTTTGAGTAGTTAGTTGATATGCGGTTGAGATATGAATAGGTTAATTTATAAAGATTATTCATGATGTGTGTCTTTTTGGATCCAGTTCGGAAATAACATCTCAGATATTTCTATTTATTTCCCTTACGCAAGTGTCATGGCATGACTGAGGACACCTATACTTTCCACAATGTACCATCGTTATAATAATAGACTATGCCTACCACATTCACATCTCGGTAAAAATATCAAGATTGTCATCTGACTCATTTCCTGTTGAGTGCTGAGTGCCTACCAAAGAAGAGCATACATGTGTTACTCTTCAATTCACGTCCTCCCAGGTCCCTGAAAAGGAAATCTTTTACAATTGGTGGATCTGGACCGTTCTTTTTAACTTCAACACGAATCTCAAAGCCCAATAAAACTGCCTTGGCACCTTGCGCTAGCCGGAATCCAAACCAGCTGAGATTAATCTCAAAACATAAAGTCAAGGGAATCTTCTATGGTATCTTGGAGGATATTAATCTGTTACTGTCTTTTTAAAAAAAAAAATTATGGTATGAATGTAATCATATAATTTTATAGTCCTTTTCGATTCAAATCATGTCCAAATATAATTTAAATATATATATATCAAATATTCAAAACTCAAATTTTGAAAACTACAATTAATTACGAATTAATTAAACTGGATTTATTCTCCATGTACACACTCTCTCTTCATATTGATGTTACTCAGAGTCTTTTCTTCTCGAATACCATCTCCAACAAGCATGATTGGAATGGCGTTGGAGATGGTTAGAAGTTATAAGAAGGAGAGATTTAGCGTACGAGGAAGGAGAAGTGCCAGAATTTTAATGCTAAAAAAGATGGGAGCGGTCAGAAAAGGAATGGCCATAATTAAGTGCTTAATTATATTCTATATAATATTAAACATAATTAATTTATATATTAGTTAATTGATATATATATTTGATTATAGAATTTAAGATGACAAATAAGTAATTATAGAATTTAGAAGAGAAAAATATAATTTTGACACTAAAGAAGGGTGGAGCGATCAAAAGGAGAAAATACATAATTAGGTACTTAATTATCATATTAAATAAAAAGTAAACTCAATTTTTAGTTAATTGAATAAATATGTGAGTTGTATAATTTAGTATAATATGTAAGTAATGTAGAAGAAAAAAAAAATACAATTTTGACGTCAAAGAAAGAAGAAACTATCAAAAGGAGAATGATCATAATTAGATGCTTAATTATATTTTATATCATATTAAAAATAATAATCTCGATATTTAGTTAATTTAATAAATATGTAACCATAAATAAAAAAAAAACGTAATTTCATAGTTTTAAAATAATTTACGTAAAATCCCCCAAAATAAAAAAATAAAAAAAGGAAATCACAGGAGATTCAGAACATTCTAATTTCTAAGATCTAGAAATTAGCGGCGAGATCGGAGAGAGTATAATAACTGCGGATCCGACCTCGCATTTCCAATCCAAGGTCCGAATTCCACCAAAGCAAACAAAACCACACCTCTCTCTTTCCGTCCGCTCCTCTTTCGCATCTCTCTCGCCGACCTCTCTCCCCCACTCGTTGACTCCCCACTCACTCAATTCAAAATCCATCTTATATAAACAGCTTTAGATACATAAAAACCTAGCTCCATCGCTGAGATAGATGTAGATGGTGAGGTGAAAGATGACGTTTTTTCTCCGTGCGAGCTGCCTCCCGGCTCCAATTCTCACGGCCGACACTGTGCTCGCCGTAATCGATGCTTTCATTGCGATCGCCGCCTTCGTTCAGGTCTCGATCTAATTTACTTTTGATTAAATCTCATGTCCCTCTGCAATTACCGCCCCGCTTTGGAAGAAAGCATTGTCATAGGGCACCATGGCGTAGAAATTTAGATTATAATTTCTGTATGGTGCTGCATTGCATTGTGAATTTGTGATTATGATTTCGGGTTTGTTGAATTTTTGTCTGGTGCCAATTTACTGTTCTATGAGATAATTTTTTATCTATAAAAGCAATGCATGTTGTTGATTCTGTGTTATCCATAAGGTGATGAAATCATATGGCAACCCTATAAAGCCTGAGAAGATATGCATCCGGATATATGATATTATTCTTTTTTTATGCAAGTAAACCTAATGCTTTTGATTTTTATTATCTTAAATTCCTCAACATTGTTTGCAGTTATTGAGAATTCACTTGCGGAATCGACAGCTAGGATGGACGCGTCAGAAGGTATGTCACTAATCCCATTTGTAGAAAGTTTGCAGCTTAAACAATTATAAAATAAGAGTTAATACAGCTAGAAAGGAATTGCAGCGAGAAATTTATGAGAGATGAACTTAAAAGATAAAATTTACCACTGTTTACAGTTTATGTATAATCTAGCTTATAGTTAGTGTATTCTAAAACAGTGAGCGTTCTTCACAGCATTTACGAATGCTATTTTGTTTTTGCAGATGTTTCATCTCATGATTGGTTCATGCAACATAGGTGAGCCATTTTAAACTTAAGTAACTGCTAATCTGCTATCAATTTTACCAATAATTAGACTGACATTTAATGTAAGTTTAGAAATTGTTACAATGTTAAATCCCGGACTGAGACTAGTGACCAAATCTTCTCCAAAACCCTACCTTTCTAGTTACCTTGTCACCCAATTCATGGCAATACAATGTTCCTATCCCAATAGGGAGTTATTAAACTGAACAAAGATATAAAAAGTACAATAATAGGAGCGAACTGTAGTTTTGGTCCTTTGAGACGTGGCCGTCACAATTATAAATTTATGAAATTCCAATATGAAACAGTTTACTTTAAGCCTTTTAACATTGTGCTTTGCTTGTACTATAATTTAATACACACAATTGTGTTTGTATTCTATTTTTTAGGATTTCTGGCATTTCTTGCTTCTACGCTGGTTGCTACGTGCGAAGGATGGCAGTGTTGGCCCCACTCGTGTGGGTTCATTCTCATGGGTATTTAGTTTGCCCCTTTTTATTTTTCATTATCTAAATCACAGTAATTTTGTCATTGGTTTTTCATATGCATTTCATAATGACAAAATTTATATAATTTATATATTTTGCAGCCTGTCCTCAGATTTTGTTTTTGGCAGCATTTCTTCTCCTCCTTTCATTTTGGTAAGTTATTATATCTAATAATGGTCTTTAATTTTTATAAATTGACTTCATGTAAAGTCTGCCACGTCAGCAGTAAAAAATAAATGACAGTAAAGTCTGGCGTATAATATGGGAAAGTTCAAAAAAACTTAAATGATGCAAAACTGTATTTTGATTGATTTGGTCTGAACTTGGAATTTACATCTACTAGTATCACAAAAAAAATACTAAATATATTTTGGCAACTATACACTGTATTCAGTATTCAAGTATTCTGGACCGGGACAATCAAACATAATGCATTGCATCGGAAGATAAAAATATGCAAATTTAGCAAGCTCGCTTTGTGTGTAGCCATGCAAAACAATAAAAATGTCATGCACATTCCTTTTAAAATGAAAAATGTCATGTATAAACTCAAATGGCATAGACAATTTTACTTTTTCCCATTTTCTTTTTTAAATAAAATCTTTAGTCTTGGATGATACTCTGCATTTAGAGGGACGCGTAGGGTTGCTCATATATTTGAGATTTTGTAGGGGCACAATTATAATATTTACTTGTACATTTCAGGGTTGATTTGTGTCATCAGCCGAACGATGAAGAGGAAGAAGACGAGGAATATGGTAGCTACCATGAAGCATTACTGGATAGGTCGAAAAACAAACCTGGTCTACAGCATGCAGATGTGCACCATTCCCATAGAAAGTGTTGTTGCTCTTTCCAAGGTGCTCGTCTTGGGAGCCGTCAGAAATTTGTTATCTTGGTAATTACAGACCATTACCATATTTTTTGTTTTCTATTTTTTCATTTTTTTACATTGTTTTCCCACAATCTTTAAATCAATATAGCTAAAACTTGGTATTACAACACAATATCATGTTTTTTTTATACATATATTCTGCAGTTATTACATAATCTACTCACAATTTGCTAAATCAAACTAAACTTTAAGTTTTCTTGGTCTTTGTAGGAGGGTTTTTACCTTTTCTTATAATTGATGCAAAATCTCTTGTTTTTTGTTTCTTTGCAGGTGATTGTTTTGACATTTGTTTTCATGTTAGCATTTGCTGCATTGATATGGTTTGGAAGAGGGGAAAATCCTATTGATTCATCGCTTCTTACTAGGGTAGGTTAATGAATTACCTGTTCTGAACTTGTGTGTAAACGACCAGAAAAACCCACATAGGTTGTAAAAAAAAAAATAATATAAAAAACAAAACAAAGCGCATCAACAGAGGAAAAGCTTAACACTTGGCACTGACACTATTTGAGTTCCTTAGTGAACCATAACATAAACTGGAATAACAATAAATATGCTGTGATTTCGCAGGTATACTTGGATATATTTTCTGTGGCTAATCTTCTGCTAGGCGGTGCACTGGCTTGCTATGGTAAGTATTTTAAAAATGCATGATATTACCATATGAAAATCTGTTCTAACTTCTAACATGACAAGGTTAATAATATACAGTCCAACAGCATGGTTGGATAAAAACCTGATTGGGATTGATTTGGAAGTTTGGAATAATGAAAAACTAAAAAGGTAAGACAAGACCCTAGGAAAATGTTTAAATGCACTACCTTAAAACAGTGTATCTTTTCTTGAAATATTTTCAGTGTAGAGTTAATGGCATGCCATTTACCATTGTCTTTAAGATATTTATTAGTTACCCTTATATTTATGCTATTTGATTTCCTTGCTCTGTTTTTGTTTAGGGTTGATTCTATTTTTAAAAATGAGAAAAGTGCGCTCTGAAATTGTCTCAAGTGAGAAATGGAAGGTAGCTAGCTATTACAATGCCATCTTCTTTGTTAGTTCACTCAATACCTATTTTGTATATATGGTTGTTTTGAGTTTCTTCTTTTCATGTGTGTTTTTCTCTGTAGGTGGGAAGCCTAGCTGGCGTGTCATTAATCTGTTTCACCTCGTCTTCTATTCTAGCACTTGTCACCAATGTTCCGGTAATTTATCAATTATTGTAGTGTATCATGAGTGAGGCTATGGTACTTTGCAAAGCGCACGTTGATCCGTACTATGGATCCATATCTTCATTTTCACAGAGTAAGCAATCGATCCAAACCGTTCAACATGATCTTGATATGAAAATGTACTTGGAGATAAAATTTTAATATTTTTTTATAATTTTCTTACTATTTTTTTTAAATGAGTAGAAAATCACCTAATTTAAAATTTCTGGACCATCCAAAAGTAGTGATTTTCAACCTATCTTAAAAAATAGTAAAAAAAAAATCTAAAAAACTATTGGTCTCTAACTACATTTTCATATGGAGATCATGTTGAGCGGTTCAGATCAACAACTGTTTGAACTATGAAAACAGAGATATGAATCCATAGTATGGGCCGATCTGCGCTTTGCAAAGTACCATAGCCTTACTCTTGTATTATTCTAAGCATATGTTACAATCTTGGTAAATGCTTCTTGGCACCAGACCCAGACAGTATAGTGCTCTACACAGTATCACTACCTGTGTTTTAGAATTTAGAAAGAAGTTTGGTTCAGAATGATATCTCGTTTATGAACAGGTTTGTACAGAAAAAAGGCGGTCAAATTGTAATAACCATTTGCATTTCTCTGCAGGTTCTTTCCTATAGGTATTCATCAGATTCAAATATCGTTTTTGGCTCCATCTTCATGTTTTTGTATTTCTTTATAGGTAATGAATCTCCTTTATGTTCTACAAAAATATTTAGAGTGCTAAATCTTTATCTTCGATTTGTGTTTTAGAATCTTCATTGGCAGATTAATAGCATAATATATGATGCCTTTTTGTATTGAACCTTGAAAAATTAATTTCACTTGCTGAAGTTTTTTTTTTTTTTTTTTTCTTTTTTGGGGTTGAATCTGAGCAGGGTCGTCAGTACCATGTGCTTTTGTGTTATGGGTAATGAGAGAGATGCCTCAGAGACAGTCGGCTGAGAGACCTGTGCAGCATAGTGTAGTTGCATATGTTCGCGAAAGTAGAGGCTTAGGTACTGGTACCAGTACTGGTACTAATACTGAGACGACAACTAGCTTAAATCCCCAGTGGAGGACTGCTGTCACTTCCTCTCAGAGTAAGGTAAACCAATTTTTAATTCGTTTTCAGCATCAAAGAATCATCTGTACCAAATCATTTTTTGCTTGGACTGGTACATTATCAGTTTGGAACACAGCTGGTTTGTAAATTCATACATAGACCCCCAATTGATATGTGTTAATGCAAATTTTTGTGCATAATTAAAAAAAAAAAAAAACACAGCAATTTCTTGATAATGCTTATAGTGATTATTATCAATAATAACTTGTAAGATTAAGATATATATTTATTTTTGTGGTGGATTAGGCTCTCAAGTCAAGTCCAATCTAACCGGTTTGTGACCTAAAATCTCCTTCCTTTGGCCTTCACTATCTTTAAAAATGGGAACTGAGCATCAGTTCAGCAGTCAGATCTTCATTGGCACTGTAGAGATGAAAACTGGGACATTTTTCTGGAGATGCCCAACGATTTTTATCTGTGAAGGATGGAAGGTTGATTGAGTGTGAATTTCTAATTATAGAGATAATTATGCATGGGAAGTTAATAATTATAACTGTGCATTGTTTTGTTTATGTAAATAGCTTATTGTCGCATCAATTGTTCGCGATAATCCTTTTTCCTCTTCTCACCTCTTAGTTTTCTTAGATTGCTTATTTGTTTTTAAAAGTGTACACTACAGGCAACTTTGCTTGTAGTTGTGCCTTTTAAAAGGGAGTTCTGATTTAGCCTTTCTGAGAATTGAGTTGTTAAGCTCTTTTGAAAGCTCGATGGTGATCAGGCTGATAGATTAAGTTCAGATTTGATGTTACTCTATATTTCTTATTAGATCGACTGTTTTAGTGTTGATATTTAGCTCTACGCTATGCGCTCTAAATTTGAAATAATATTAGTGACTGTTTATAAAATTTGACGGTTCAAATGCTTTCTTCTTTGGTGAAAAAAAATTGAGGACACAGTGTAAGATTGAATATTTTTGTTTGATATAAAATTAAATATTTTTAATTTATCATTTTTAGATAAATATATTAATATCTTAAAAAAAAATTGAGGACAGTGTAAGATTGAATATTTTTGTTTGTTATAAAATTGAATATTTTTTATTTTTTATTTTTAAATGAAAATATTTAAAAAAAATTGAGGACATAGTGTAAGATTGAATATTTTTGTGTGTTATAAGATTGAATATTTTTCATTTCTCATCTTCAGATGAAAATATTAAGATTCTAAAAAAAATATTGTAGTAGACCGCTTCCTCGGGAGGCGAGGAGGCGAGGAGGTGATATGCTAAAAAAATTTGAATCAGGGAGGCGGTCCGGTGCTGGTAGGTAAACCGCCTCCCAGAAGGACGGTTTGGTCATTTTTTAATTTTTAATTTTAATGTTATTTTTATTATTTTTTTGGATTATTAATAAAAAAATCAGAAATATATATGGTTGAAATAAATAATAAAAATTGGAGCAGCATATATTTTAAACATGTTTTGAATATGAAAAGACAAAAAAATTGGAGTACGCATCTAAATTGATAAACGAAATTCAGACTTACATTCCATCAGCTGAACTCCTAATAAAATGCATCTTTCATGTCTATTTTTAATTGTTTCTCTTTTCTTCAAATTTTTTTTTAATTGTTTCTCCGAAAATTTTGGAGCATATTTCCTTGTGTACATGTTTGTTAATTTAAGTCAAAATTGATTGTTGTTTGCATTTATGAGATATTGGAGGAATTAAAAATTCAACAAAATAAGTTTTCGAATATAAATTATTAACGTGATGTAATATTATTTTATTTTTTCCGACAAAAATTTGAAAATTATCTAATAAACTCAAAATTTTATAAACACGTATATGATAAGAACTGAGTGAATATGTCTTTACAGAATGAAATAATGTTACACAAATTGAGTATGTCTTTATTATAATATATATTTCTTTTCTTTATTTCTAAGTACTCGTATGTAAAACGATTTATAGGACCTTTTTTTTAATGAATTATTTATTTTATAAAAGCATCATCAATATATAAATTGGCTAGACGCCTAGACCCTTATTCAATTTCTTTAAAAAAAAAAAGAACGCTAAATTGCGTATTGATAAACACCAGTCAATTAAAGGAAGGTAGCACAGTTGGTTAGAAAGAAAGTTTTAAAATTGTTGGTTATCCAATGGTCGAGAGTTTGATTCCCCCTCACGACTTCGCAGTTTCTGCGAAGATTTTCAAAAAAAAGATAAACACCAGTCAATTATCCTAAATTGCATCAAAAATACCAATTTATATTAGCAAATTAGCCAATTAGACACCATACAACGAACAGAAATAATCGACATCGATCAACTCTTACCCTTTCCCATTTTCTCATTAAGAAACAAGGATTTACAAAACATTACCCACGTCATCGATCCGCACCCTCAACTCAATCTAATCTACACCGTTGATTTATAACCAAAAAGTGCGATACTGCGATTCACACAGTCCACGGATCGACTCTCCATTTCCCCCGTCCACTAAAGTAGCCCAATTTTTATTTTTAATCCAGACCGTCGATTATAAATTCGGTCCCTTTAATATCTGTACTAGAGAACATCGGACGATGTGGAATAAAACTAAGTAATTGGATTACTTTAGAGTTTTGAATTCCGTCAACTATTAATTCTCCCCTTCCGATCGAATCGAAAACAAATTATCCCTCTTCTTCACTCCAATCAAATTCCAACTTTACGATTCACAATCAGAGACAATGTCTGGGAGAGGCAAGGGAGGAAAGGGACTAGGTAAGGGAGGTGCCAAGCGCCACAGGAAAGTGCTCCGAGACAACATCCAGGGAATCACCAAGCCCGCCATCCGACGCCTGGCGAGGCGTGGCGGCGTCAAGCGTATCAGTGGCTTGATCTACGAGGAGACACGTGGCGTGCTCAAGATCTTCCTCGAGAATGTGATTAGAGATGCGGTGACCTACACTGAGCACGCCAGGAGAAAGACCGTCACTGCCATGGACGTGGTGTATGCGCTCAAGCGCCAGGGTAGGACCTTGTACGGATTCGGCGGTTAGTCGGATCTGGCCTTTGGGATTTCGGGGTTGGTTAGGGTTTAATTGGCGTTTAGTATGTGCGGTTTTGGGTTGATTAATTCCTCTAGGTTGCTTTTGCTGAGGGATTGTTAAATGTTAGCTAATGTAAAAATGATTTTGTGATGAGCGAAGAATTGCAAGATAAGATCTTTTATGCTTCCTTTTTATTTTGTTACATCTTTTTGTTGTTGACGAATCTCTAAGTGCTTCAATTTGTCAGTAATGGTCCTACAAGCAATAATTTAATTGGCGAAAAATCTTCTCGTCAGTCGCTATTCGAAAGAATTAAAATCAACAATTATGACAAAAAAATTTAACAACAATTAAATACTTTCAAGTTGAACACTTTATTCACACTAACGATTTTAGTCAATTAACACTTCTAGTAATTTATGCATTTTGCCATTGCACACTTACAAGTATTTTAAATTTTTAATGCACACATTCCAGATTCATCAGGTCAAGATGAAATTGATATACATTTCTATAAATAGAATTTATGCATTTACTCTGAGTAGATATATGGAAAATCCGTACCGTTCAAACCTTTTCTGCACGAATTTCAATGAACAATAATACCGGCTCTGTGTATTTCAAATAGGGACCGAAAAAAGTTTGATGAGAGGCTTTAATCTAACTGAAAATTTAGATATCTAATTTAGAAATCCACTGCTTGTTCTTCCATGACATGGTCAAGAGCAGGCCTCAGCGGGCAATATTTATATTCGGCCATTCCACTTTTTAGGGACTCCGTATCGTCCACCTGAGGTGCCAAGTTTCTTTAACTTGACACGAATCTCAAATGCATAATCGACTATAATGTCTGACGGTCCTATAAAGCTTTTCTTTTATAAAACAAAATAAAGGTTTCTTATTGATTTGAGGGGCCGTGGCGAGTCCGTAAGGCCCAATAAAAAAACCATTTCTTTGATCGGGCTCTCCGCAGGAGTCAGGTCCCATGCGCTGGCGCAGAGAAACCCTAGACTGCGTTACCGAAGGCGGTACGCAGAGAGCGAGGGGAAGAGAGAATCACTCTGCGGAGCTGTGCGGAGGTAGGATTTCGCCAGACGCGTCTGACCGTGTCGTTCAGTCGCTCCAGAAGAGAAGAAATCGGAGAGGTAGCGGAAGGAGGTGACAATCAGAGTGGAGACGAGGTGAAATGGCGAGCTTCTCTTCCCTTCCCTTATCTTTAATGGCGATTTTACGTCGCGTTCTGAAGCACAGGCTAAGAACAAAGGTTCTCTTTCATTCTTTTCTTTCTTTGATGAAAATGACATCATCATCTCCTGTGTACGATGTTGTTGCATTCAATGTGTACGATTTTGTTTATTTCATGCTCTTTTTTCTTTAACGAGCTTTTGATAAAGAGTTTGGCGTCCACGAGCTTTTCTATTTTGATGTTGTAAATTCAACTATTTAATTCCCATGAAGTTTAAGGGATTTTGTTTTAAGGTCGTGCAAGTGATGACGAAATGTAGACAGGGAATCTGTACTCCTTTTTGAATTTTCAAAAAGGGATGAAGACTTGGTCTAATTGGGAATCTCTCTGATGCTTAATCTGTTTTCTTTAATCAATTTCCACAAGCCTCTTTTGACTTTGCTATTTGATCTTCCCATGTTAAATTCCTCCTTTTTTTCTTGTTGATACAGCATTATATAACATGTTGTTTATTGCATGCTCTTTTTGGTGTTTGTTTTGGTTTAAAAATGCATTGTATATACTGTGATGAAGACCTAATGATGTTTGTAAGTATAAGAATGGAGATCGGATAATGATATTCTCTGTTGAAGTCCGATAAGAATGCATATGAATTTTGGCTTTAGGGTTTCGGGTTAAGGTTTCCTGAACCGAAATTTTTATTAATATCCTAAAAAAATGAAATTCCAAATGTGCCCTCAGATTTTAAAAGATGTTAACAAAAAAAAATTCGGTTCCTCTTTCTCTTCCTCCTCTGCCGCGTGTGTGTGCATGTGTGTGTGGAGATTGAAACAACACAAGTTGGAGTGCACATCTGCTGCCATAAAAGTGTACAAGCTGAGTCCATATCCGCTTAGGTAACAGAATATTTCTTGCTGCTTGTTGCATGGAATTCACATCCCCTCAGGTTACCTGACTGAGGACAATTGAAACGGACGGTCTAGGATTGTTCTTTTAATTTGGCATGAATCTCAAAGCACAAATAGTACTGCCCCCCTGCACTATCCTGAATAGGCACCGGCTGAGAGTAAGTCCGTTTCAATTTGCTTGAGTCAGGTACCCGGGAGGATGCAGATCCTGTTACATGTGGTGGTGTCAACGGTTACAAAATGGGTATGGTGGAAGCATTTTCATAACCTTACCCATTATATTAAGGAAAAATTTATCCTTACCCGTATCCGTCCTATCAAATACGGTACGGGTCGGGTAAATTGACAAAAGGGTGTCATTGACACACCTAGTTGCATGTGTAGTCCCAACAGTCTAGATTTAAACTCATAATTTGAGATATCTTAGGTGATATGGATTCGCTGCAAGGGAGACGTACATTTTTATATGGGCCCCAGAAAACAGTGTGTTGAAAGATAAGTTATAAGTTATGATACTCACTGAGGGTCTCCACAATGCATTTTATACTTTATATTTTATTGCCTGCTGATTTTTGCAGCTACAAACTTTTCCCTTTTATTCATTGTATTTCTGTCTGTTTTTCTTTGACTCGTTTCATTTCAATTTTCTCTAAATTTGACCTTTAGGATGCCAATAATGAATTAAAAATGCATGAATTATCAGATTGTACTCTGATGATTTCTCTATATTATTGCTACCCCTAAGGCACAGTAATAATTCTTTTTTGATCTTCAAATGCTGCTATTTCTTGACTGTTTATTTCTAACTTTTACTTTTTGCATTGCTGTTGCTTTGTTGTGTTGATGACTTGATGCGGACTACAACTGTTGCCTTTACTAAATATTTGTCATCGTTTATTCTAAATTACTGGTCTGATGATGAAAAGATGTGGTAAAAGAATAATTCAAATTCCATGTCACTGTTGTAGCCCAATATATAATGTCATTCAATGGATGGATGGAAGAGTGAGTATTATCTGTAGTTCGGAACCTGTTTGGAATATGGGGTTCTGCTTTGAGATTCGTGCCATATTAAAATGGACGGCTCATATCTCATTTTACACTGTCAGGTATTGCATTGGAACTGAATTCTGGATAGGAGAAGAGAGAGAAAGAGAGATTGTAATTTCTACCGACATTTTTATTCATAGCATAAGAAATATGCGAGGCAGGATTGAGGCATTGAACCCTTCTCTTTAAGTATTTGTAAATCAAGTTTCGTGCCAAAGAAGATTGGACGGTCTGGATCTAAACTCAAAATTTAGAGGACAGTTTGGGTCCGATGCCCATGGGACCTACTTTAAGGTTCAACGAGCTCCACGACCGTCCGATCAATCTTAATATCTGTACACACGAAAATTGAAGTTTAAAGCATTGCATACGAATCCTAAAGCAGATTGAACGGTGATTGAACCCGTCGAACCAAAATAGGTTTGATGGGCATCGGACCTACTCTCAAGTCAACAATTTGTTTTCCCCATGCGTGGGGTTACCACTCTTGATTTTTTTTCTCCTGACATGGTCAATTTACACATTATATATTTGGGCTCCAGTGATTTTGGCATGTTGAAACAGATGTATAAACACATTTATGAACATTCTGAAGGCCTAAATTTCGTTTCTTTTTCTGGTGTCCCCTCAGTAACATACATCTCCTTAGAATTTTGATGCTTGTGTGTGTGTGTGAGCCCCCTTTTTTTTTTTATACAGGGTATCTTTTTTTCTTGCCTTGTAAAGTTTATTGAACAGGTGCTCTTAAAATATAGCGCTAATAATGAGTCCGGCTAGTATGACATCGGTGTCATATGACACTAACTTGAAAATTGATTGAATAGACTTCAAACAACTAATCCAAACAGTTCAAGCCGATTTACATTATGAGTAATGCGTTTACATGCAAATTTTTTATATTTTTGAGTTATTTTAGTATCAAATCAAGCAGTAAAAATGTTGAAAAATGAATAACTTAAAAACTCACACATTTGACTGCTTGACTTGGTACTAAATTAATTAGAAAAATTATAAATTTTGCATGTAAACGAACAACTAATGAAGTAGATTGGTTTGGATTCAATTTTTGAAGTCGATTCGATATGTTTTTGGAGTTGGTGTTATATAGGCTGAAATGACATTGATGTTATACTAGCCAGACTCGCTAATAATCCTTGGATCATTTTTTAGTGAGATTCAAGTGTATAGGAAAATGTGGATAAAATGTGCGCTCCTTTTTGAAATTTTATTGGGATTCTCTCTGGTGCCATTTTTCATCAGAATTTTTTTGAAGCTATTTTTGAAATTTTACTTAACATTTTACGGCCTCACATAACTTGAATGAAGTTTGGCTTGTGCATGTATCAAAATTTCTGAAGTTTGACTGTACTTCTCTTATTAAAATGTGATGTAGGGTTTATCATTTTTGTAATAAGTTTTTAAAGATTGATTTTTAAATCCCTTGAGTGTAATTTGACACTTTCAATTCAAAAAATGTTGTTAAAGCTTGGTACAAAATATTTTTCTGAGGTCTTTCTTTTTTGTTTCTTGGTAAAAACACATTTTTAACTGTGGTTATGAAGGCCCAATGATGCTGTAACAAGGATAAGAAAGGAGATCTAAAAAATGGTTCTCTGTTGGAGACCGATAAGAATGTCAGTGGTTTGCTGCATGAAGCCAAAACTACTCTGTTAAAAGCAGGGTGAGCTTAAGAACACCCTAGTTCTACTCTAAATACTCAAATACCATCTCTCTCTCTGGGTAAAATGAGTACGTTATAAATTTAAAATGAGTTTTAATTGAAAAGGCAATAAATTGGGTAAATTTGTGAATTTATGAAATTTAGAGGGTTAAATATGATATTATGAATTTTAGAGGGGAAGATATGTAAACTAAAGGTTTTTGAGGGGCATACATGAAATTGGGCAAGTATCCTCCCAGGTTCCTTAGACGATTCCCCTCACTTTAGGGTTTGAGATTAAATCTCAATTGCTATGGGATTCGGGCTAGCATAGGGGGCAGTATTATTGGGCTTTGAGATTCGTGCTAAGTTAAAAAGAACGGTCCGGATCCACTAATTGTAAAAGATTCCCTTTTCAGGTAATGGAGAGGATGTGAATGCTATGCAATTCACCTTTTCAATTAAGGTACTGTAGAGGATATGAATTTTTTATTTATAACCCCCACTGCTGCCGAGTGCGTATCCTCTGAGATATCTCAATTTTTGCATCACCGACGTGTTCGGTGCCTATTCGGGATAGCGCAGGGGGCCAGTATCATTTGTACTTTGAGATTCGTGCAAAACTATTTAAATGGTTAAGATTTTCCCTAAAGTCACACAAAGTTTGGGATATCTCAGAGGATGCGAATTCCACTGCCGCCCCCCCTCAAAAAAGGAAAATAAATTTTTACCTGTTGATTATGTTGCGCTGGAAGCCATTGACATTTAAATTTGGGCTCCAGAGACCTTAATGTTGAAAACTTGTAATAGTATCAATTAACTGAGGGTCTTCATAATATATATTCTTTGTTTATTATCCTTTTGTGATTCTTTCAATCAATATCCGGCAAATTTGGTACTTTCTTTTATGGAGAAGACTAGCATTTGATTTGGTTTTGTTCTTGAGTTTCCTTTTTGGAGCACATCTCTTATTTATTTCATCTGTTGACTATCTTTGTAAGCTGCTATAATATCTTAGGTGATATGAATCTGCTATTTGATCTTCCCATGTTAAATTCTCCTTTTTTCTTGTTGATACAGCATCATATAACCTGTTGTTTATTGCATGCTCTTTTCGGTGTTTGTTTTGGTTTAAAAATTCATTGTATTTACTGTGATGAAGACCTAATGATGTTTTATAAGTATAAGAATGGAGATCTGATAATGATATTCTCTGTTGAAGTCCGATAAGAATGCATATGAATTTTGGCTATAGGGTTTCGGGTTACGGTTTCCTGAACCGAAATTTTTGTTCATATCCTTAAAAAAATGAAATTCCAAATATGCCCTCAGATTTTAAATGGTGGTAACAATTTTTTTTTGTTCCTGTACTTCCTCCTCTGCCGCGTGTGTGCATGTGTGTATGGAGAGAGAAACAACACAAGTTGGAGCGCACATCTGCTGCCATAAAAGGATGTAGAAGCTGAGTTCATATCCTCTGAGGTAACAAAATATTTCTTGCTGCTTGTTGCATGTAGGGGTGTTAACGGGTACAAAACGGGTTGGGTGGAAGCATTTTCATACCCTTACCTGTTATGTTAATGAAAAAAACTTTACCCTTATCCATACCCAATAAGCTGAGCAAAAGAAAACCTTACCCATATCAGTCTTATCAAATATGGTACGGGTCGGGTAAACAGACAAAAGTTACGAATTCGTTGCAAGTGAGACATGTAAATTTTTATATGGGCCCTATAGAACAGTGTGTTGAAAATAAGTTATGGTACTCATTGAGAGAAATTTTTGAAAGGAATTTTCAGTTAGGGTTCACAATCCAAACTTCCCTTTTCAGATGGAAAATTTTTGAGTTCATTTTCTCCGTCATTGTCTATAGACTATAGGTAATAATATTTTACAGCCGCACACCATTATTTATTGGTATGCTCATTGCGGGACTGATCAATGGTCTGCTCACATTGAGACTTAATTATAAAATAAATGAAAGGTTTAAAAAGGATTTTCTCAACTTGCTCTGGGAAAGAATTTACTCTGATGGTCGCTATTGCTGTATTGCATAATGCATGTTAAGTATTTTCTTTTATAAAATAAATGCTTCTTATTGATTTAAGGGGCCATGTTTGCTTAAGAAATAAATTTTAGTTGAGTTACCAGTATACTGCTAGCTGTTGTTTAATTGCTAGGGGCTGCTATGCAAATTTGTTCTACTTGTCAGGTTGTTAGATGTTTGTTTTTTGGAACTTCTTTGATTTTTATGTCTAGGTTCTTAGAGTTAGGAGCAGTGTTGGTATTTTACTAAATACAAAGTTATGCAGTTCTATTTGGTTGTTTGTTGATGGGTACCAGATAGGTGGTACCGGTTCCTATTAAACAATTTAATGGTTTTCTATGTTTAATGAAAACTGGTGGGTCTTTTCCCACTTTTCTCAAAAAAAAAAAAAAAAAAAAAAAATTAAGGGGCCATGACGTGTTAGGCTTTAGACAGGCCGTAAGACCCAAAATTACTTGAGCATCTTTCCATTTCTTTGATTGGGATATCCAGAGACCCCATGCGCGTCATGAAACCCTAAACAAAGGTGCTCTTGCCCTGCTGTTATCTCAGGTATTACATCTCGTCTTTAGCATATTTTTCTTTCTTTCCTTGATGAACATGAAATCTCCATCTTGTGTTCGACTTTATTGTAGTACTATCACCTAATAGTGCGCTGTTTGATCTCTTGTATGTATTGTGTTGTTTTTTCTGTAAAAAACTTTGGATAAAGAAATTTTCAGTAAAAACTGAAGCTTTTCTTTGTGGTCTTGTGAAGTTATTAATTAATATTCATAAATTGCAAGGGATTTTGTTTGATGAGGTGATGAAGAGAATGTAGACAGGGATTCTGTACTCCTTTTTGAATTTCCAGAAAGGGATGGAGACATAGTCTAATTGGGAATCTCTCTGATGCTTTATGTGCTTTCTTCAATCAATTTCAGCAAGCTGATTGAATTGGTAAATTTTTTCTTTTTTCAATCAATATATCTGTTGTTTATTACATGCTCTTTTCAGTGTTTGTTTTTGTTTAGAATGCATTGTATTTATTGTGATGAAGACCTAATGATGTTTAATAAGTATAAGAATGGAGATCTTAAAATGTTCTCTGTTGAAGCTCGATAAGAATGTACATAAATTTTGGATTTAGGGTTTTGGGTTTAGGGTTTATGTGTGCATGAAATTCATATCACCTAAGGTACCTCAAAATTTTGAGTTTGAATCCAGACCGTCCGATACAGATTCAAACTTGTAGCTGCTTGCTGTCTGTTGCATGTGATTTATGTACATTTTTATATGGGCCCCAGAGAACAGTGTGTTGAAAAATAAGTTATGATACTTGCTGAGGGTCTCAACAATGCATTTATTACTAAATGTTTTATTGCCTGCTGATTTTTTTTTTTTGATTAAAACCCTAAACCCTATTTATATTAACCATAAGAAGTTACAAGGTTTTTGAGTTTCTGAGAAGAAACCCGGTATTGCCTGCTGATTTTTGTAGCTACAACCTTTTCCCTTGTATTCATTGTTCTTTATGATTTTCTTAGACTCCGTTCCATTTCAATTGTCGTTAATTTTGACCTTTAGGATGCCAATAATGCATTAAAAATGCATGAATTATCAGATTGTACTGTGATGATTTCTCTATATTATTGCTGCCACTAAGGCATAGTAATAATTCTTCTTTGATCTGTAAATGTTGCTATTTCTTGACTGCTTATTTCTGACTTTTACTTTTGTATTGTTATTGCTTTGTTGTGTTGATGGATGCTGCACTATCTGTTGCCTTTACTAAATATTTTTTATTGTTTTATTCTAAATTACTGGCCTAATGATGGAAAGATGTGGTAAAAGAATAATTCAAATTCCATGTCACTGTTGTAGCCCAATATATAAAGTTGTTCGATGGATGGATAGAAGAGTGAGTATTCCCCATAGTTTGGAGCCTATTTGGAATGTGGTCTGCTTTGTGATTCGTACCATATTAAAATGGACGACTCATATGTCATTTTACAAGGTCAGGTATTGCACTGGATCTGAATTCTGGATAGGAGAAGAGAGAGTGAGAGAGATTTGTAATTGCTACTGAAAACTTTATTCATAACATAAAGAAAGATGTGAGGCACGATTGTAGCATGAAAGATACGAGGCATTTGAACCCTGCTCTATAAGTATTTGTAAATCAAGTTTTGTGCCAAAGCAGATCGGACGGTTAGGATCTAAATTCAAACTTTGTGTTCGTTAGGCGATATGTTACCTCACTCTCTCTTTGTGCAGGGCTCCATTAATATATGTGCAGATTCTGATCGAACGGTCCCTGATTGAATGGTCCGGATTTAAACATGAGTATTCAGTTAGCTCAGAGGATGCGAATTCTCCATGTGTGGGGTTACAACTAGTGATTTTTTTCCCTGACATGGTCGATTTACATGTTATATATTTGGGCTCCAGTGATTTTGGCATGTTGAAACAGTAGTATAAACACATTTATGAACATTCTGATGGTCTAAATTTCATTTATTTTTTCTGGTGTTTCCCCTCAGTAACATACATCTTAGAATTTAGATGTTTGTGTCTGCTCCTTTTTTTTTTTTTTTTTTTTTTTTATATTCTTTTACAGGGTATCTTTTTTCCTTGCCTTGTAAAGTCTATTGAACATGTGCTCTTATAATATAGATAATAATCCTTGGATTATTTTTTAGTGAGATTCAAGTGAATAGGAAAATGTGCACTCCTTTTTGAATTTATGAAAAAATGACTTGGTATATATGGGATTCTCTCTGATGCCACACTTCATTAGTACTTTTTTTAAGCTATTCTTTAAATTTTACTTCACATTTTACGGCCTAACATAACTTGAATGAAGTTTGGGCTCTTGCTTGTATCAAAGATTTGTCAACTTTTTTACTTTACTTTTCTCATTATAATGTGATATAGGGTTTTTCATTTATGGAATAAATTTTTAAAGATTGATTTTTAAATCACTTGAGTGTAATTTAACACTTTCAATTCAAAAAATGTTGATAAAGATTGGTACAAAATATTTTTCTGAGGTTTTTCTTTTTTGCTTCTTGTAAAAACACATTTTAACTTGTGGTTATGAAGTCCTAATGATGCTGTAACAAAGATAAGAACGGAGATCTAAAAAAGTTCTTCTCTGTTGGAGACCGATAAGAATGTCAGTGGTTCGCTGCTTGAAGCCAAAACTACTTTGTTAAAAGCCTGGTGAGCTTAAGAACACCCTAGTTCTACTCTAAATACTCATATACCATCTCTTTCAGGGTAAAGTGGGTACGTTATCTCCATTCTTATATAAATGCACGTAATTGTCCTGATCTGCAAACGGCTGAGATTGAAAGATGGGTTTTCGGATTTAATATGAGCCCTCCAATCACATAATATGTTTTTTTTTTTTATTAAATACATATGTTTTATATGTAGAAGTTTAAATTTAGTTAGAAACATACTTGTCACACATACTGCTATATAGTTTGTCGCAATTTAAATTGAACGAATCTCTAGAGATTCGTTTCCTTATTTCTTCTAAATCTATCTCTAATCCTGCAATTAAATTATTTTCTTATTTTTTCATTCTCTGCTTGAGTGATGATACTAACACAATTATTTTTTTATTGACAAATATGTCCTTAACTTCTCCATATATGTCATATATTTTTTAGATGCAATTTCTTTATATTAATGAACATTGATTATTTATTTTATTTTCATTACTACAGAGTCCAGTGAAATCTTTATGAATTTATTGGGAATGTTTGAATTCTTTCCAAATTTGAAAATTATACCGAAATAATTTACTAAGTAATCATTTCTTACATAAATGCACATTCACATGAAAAATACACATATATCGTTTTGGTTGGCCATCTGTATACAATTTGACTCGTTTTTAATTGTTTTATTCCACAATTTTTTTCATCCATAATTACTTATCTTTATTTCCTCACAAAATTAATTCATTATAAACTAACATACGTTTTCTTATTTGGATTGAAATTAATCCAAAAAATCTTGTACCTTATATTAGTTTATAATTTATCTTAACTTTTAGAGATAACGTTAATATATGTTATTAAATTACAAAAACAATATGGTCATATTAAAAAAAAGGAAACAATTGATAGTTTTTAAAAAATAATCTAAATAAAATCTACAAGGTAATAATATACGCCAAATCGATATAAATGTGTTATGCTATAAACTCCATTATTAAATTGAGGTTTTCATAAATTATAATTTTATTCTTACTATGTTATTAAAGTATATAAAAATTCAAAATAATATCTCTGGAAGAAGTTGTAATAAAAGTACAAGATTTGCTGAGCATAATAATTCTATGTTTTTTTATTGCAGTTACTTTCAAGTGATATTATTTTAAATAGATATAAATTTAACATTTCTAATTTTATTATTTTATTGTATGTTTTCAATTTAAGCAATTATAATCTATTTTTCATATTTTGTTTGTTTATTTTCATAAATGTTGGAGTACATCGAAGAGGATCACACTAGTAATGATACTTCGAGAACTTTTTACATGTTATATTTGATCCGTTTTTTTCATTTGCTGTTGTTTCTTTTATTGTTATTTATTATTTGAATTTTCATTTTAGTTTTCATTTGTCTCTTTTATTTTAATTTAAATATTTTTTTTCTTAATTTTGTGTGAATGTCAAACAAAAAGGTCCCTTCATATTCAATTCAACCTTATAATATATCTCCGTTGCAACGCACGGGCACAATACTAGTAAATTTTAAATGAGTTTTAATTGAAAAGACAATAAATTGGGTTAATTTGTGAATTTTTGAAATTTAGAGGGTTAAATATGATATTATGAATTTTAGAGGGAAAAATATGTAAACTGAGAGTTTTTTGAGGGGCATACATGCAATTCACCTTTTCAATTAAGGTACCGTAGAGGATATTAATTTCTTATTTATGACCCTCCTCACTGCCGTCTTCCCCCTCAAAAAGGGAAGATAAAATTAGCTGTTGACTATTTTGCGCAGGAAGCCATTGACATTTATATTTGGGCTCCAGAGACCTTATGTTGAAAACTTGAAATAGTATCAATTAACTGAGGGTCTTCATAATATATATTCTTTGTTTATTATCTTATTGTGATTCTTTCGATCAATATCCTGCAGATGTGGTACTCTTGTTATGGAGAATACTAGCATTTGATTTGGTTTTGTTCTTTTCTGATTAGAGATTTGGTTTTGTTCTTGAGTTTCCTTTTTGGAGCGCATCTCTTGTTTACCCTGAAAATTTAACCAAAGGGTATACTATCTTTGTAAGCTGCTATACTTGTGCTAATTAAATATTGGTACCAGTTTTATGATGCATGCGATCTGAACTGTTTACTTGATTGTTGTACAAATCTCAAAAACATTTCTGGAAACAGTGCAGTGAATTGTGCATGGTTGATTTTAAAATTGAACGGGTCTTTAAGATATGGAATCAATTGTAATTTGTTTCATATGGTATTTCTCTAGTGGTAATTTTTTTTATCTTCAGAAGTTTGTGATATACCTCCATTGTTTTCTTCATGATCATTCAATTGGCTCTTTTAATTTGGTTCCCTTCATGATGATTAGAACTACACTTATTATTGGAAATAATAATTTCCATATGTTGCCAGTATCACTGGGGCATAATAATATTTGCCTTTCATTCTTGTAGCAATTGGTTGTCTTTCTTTGACTTGGCATTTGTCAACTTTGCTATAATATGATATGATTTAGTGTAAACTGATACAGTGGGCCTGATTCCTTTGTTTAGCATCTCGGTTGTTTAAATGGTATCCGGCGGCAAAGTTTAGGGTTTAGGATATTGATAGAGTTGGTTTGGTTTCATGCACAACACGATCAATAAAAGACAAAATGGAAAATATATGACTTTGAGACATCAATCATCAACAGATAAATAAAACATTAGTTATAAAAATTTAAACAAGCTTATTATAAAAAAAATGTATGTATATAATTATAAAGAATGTAAATATTATTGGTGACATTTGTACGGGTAATGTATACATGTTGAATTATGGACGTGTATGTATAATTTTGTTTAATGTAATATTATCTTCTTTATATATAATATTGTATGTTTAAATTTCCTGTGTATTTTTATGTGTAATATTGTATGTTTAATATATATTATTGAATTATGGATGTACGTATGTTGAAAATACTGAATTATGGAAAATATGACTCACTCAATAATATTAATTTGATTAAAATCAAACGGAACTCTATTTCTTAGGGAAGATTTTTTTTTTAGTCTGAAATTTTATATATTATATCTATAGTTAATTTCTATTGTCTTATATTTTAACAAATTATCCTATAATTATTCGTTTTATATTTGTATTATGAATCATCCGCTCGGAACATGTTTAAGGCATATTTGATTTTAAATTTTGACATATGTTTACTATTTGTATTAAGAGTGAGTCTATGGTACTATGCATATCTTCTTTATTTTGTTTAATGTAATATTATCTTCTTTATTTTGTTTAATGTAATTTTGACATGTGTATGTATAATTTTGTTTAATGTAGTATTATCTTCTTTATATATAATATTGTATGTTTAAATTTCCTGTGTTTTTTTGTGTAATATTGTATGTTTAAATTTCCTGTGTTTTTTTTTTGTGTAATATTGTATGTTTAATATATATTATTGAATTATGGATGTATGTATGTTGAAAATATTGAATTATGGAAAATATGACTCAAATGCTCTATTTCTTAAGGAAGACTTTTTTTAGTCTGAAATTTTATATTTAATTATTTTTAGAGTTAATTTCTATTGTCGTATATTTTAACAAATTATCTCACAATTATTCGTTTTGTATCTGTATTATAAATCATCTGCTCGGAACATGATTAAGGCAGATTTGATTTTAAATCTTGACATCTTTTTACTATTCATATTAAGAGTGAGTCTATGGTACTATGCATGTCATGGTTGATCCGTAATATGAGTCAATATTCTTATTTTCAAAATTTTAATGATCAATCCGAACCAATTAACATGATCCCCATATGAATATATACTTACAGATAGAATTTTATATTTTTTAGAATTTTTTTTTTACTATTTTTAAGATAGGTAGAACATCACTTGATCTGAAAATTTTGAACCATAAAAAAAATAATAATTTTCTACCTATCTTAAAAAATAGTAAAAAATTTCTAAAAATATATAAAATTTGGTCTGCATGTACATATTCATAAGAAAATTATTTTTGAACGGTTCGGATCGACCGTTAGGATTTTAAAAACAAAATTATTGATCCGTTTTACGGACTAAATTGTGATATCATAGTACCATAGACTCACTCTTGTATTAAAATATGCTCATTGAAATATGAATGTAAATTTGATTTTAGCATTTTTTGCTCCGTTTTCACCCCTGAAATCATTTTTGAGCGGTTCAAATCAATTGTTAAGATTTTGAAATGAAAATATTGATCAGTATTACAGACTAAATCGTGATAGAGGAGGGTTCAAATGCACCATTTTTTTGGTGCTCCAATATGCTCCAATATACTCCACATCGTTTATCTCTATTTTCAAAGTTCAAACGGTCGATCCGAACCGCTCAACATGATCTTCATAATAAAATATGCTTGGAGACCAAATTTTATTTTCTTTAGAAGTTTTTAACTATTTTTTTTCATAGGTACAAAATCATTGTTTTAAGGAGATTCTGGACCATTTGATAAAGTGATATTGTACCTATGAAAAAAAATAGTAAAAATTTTCTAAAAAATCTAAAATTTGGTCTTCAAGCATATTTTATTATGAATAACATGTTTAGCAGCTCAGATTGACTGTTTGGATTTTGAAAATAAAGATAAACAATGTGGAGTATATTGGAACACAAAAAAATAGTGCATTTGAACCCCCTTATAGTGGTATGCATAGTACTATAGACTCACTCTCGCTCATTGAAATATGAATATAAATTTGATTTTAGCATTGTTTGCTCCGTCTTCACCCTTAAATCCAATTCAATGTGCGATTTCACACCCCCCCTCCCCCCAAAAAAACCACACTCTTGCCTTTTCTTCTCTACTTTCACCTTTGACCTGCGCCTTCATCTTTGAGCTGATGCTTTTGCTTAGTAGATCCGGCCATCAATCTTTTCTCTGCCTTCATTCGAGCAGGTGTTTTCTTTTAGTGGATCTGGCCACTATTTTCAGTGCTTCCCCTTAGTGAATTTGACGACCGCTTTTCACTTCGCGCACCACCTCATCTCTCCATACTAGAGGTTCTTATTCTCCAAGATAAGCAGTTTGCTTTTTCTTCTCTTCTCTCGAACTATTCTTTCCCTCTTTTGTAATGGAAGAGTGGATGGAACGAGCTGTACATACAGCTAATTATATTAGATGTTTGTTGTTATTGTTGTTATTTGTGTTGGTTGTTTGCTTGTGGTATCGTCCTCCAACTCCTCTTCTCATTCCCTTCCCGAGTCTGTCTTTCTCTTCCTCCTAATAAAACACGACATTAGTTGTGTCTCCTTTGGATACTCCATGTTCAGTTTGCTTTTCAACTAGTGTGTTTGTGCTGAGGGCAAGGATGACTACTGGCTCACAAATCTTCATCTGAGCATGACGACTGACGGGCTATAAGTTCTTTGTTTTGTTGTATTACTTACTTCTGTTATAAAGGATCTAGTTATATATACTGATAAGAATAAATGAATTGGATTTAGGTTAACTGTTAGTCTATTACGTCCTGGTATGTCATTTAGACATGTACTAGTTTTATTTTCAGTACATACTGGTACCAGTACTAGGGCTGCTAACGAGCTGAGTTAGCTCGAGTTATAAATATCTTGAATTCAACTCAAAAGATAGTGAGTCGAGTTGACTCGAGTTGAGAATATTGAGCCGAACTTGCTTGCTAACTCGAACTCAACTCATGAGCAACTCGAGTTGGCTCGTGACTTGTGAGTCAACTCGTTTAACATGTTGAAATGTTAAACACTTGAACTGATGACTGTTGTTATATAATAATATGATAAGTAAATATTGAATTAACAATCCACAACTATTTAACAAACTAACAAATTTAACAAAAAAATCCATAACAATTTAACAAAAAATCAAATGAAACAGTCCACAGAATTATAATTAATTAAACGAAACGAGTTCACAAGTTGTAACGAGCGAGTTGAGTCCAACTCGAACTCAACTCATGAGTTAAATGAATTACTCAACTCGAGTCAGACGTCTACGGTATTTTTTTTTCTACCTATACGGTATTTTTTTTATTGCTCCTATATGTAAACCCTATACGGTATTTTTTTTCTACCTACTAATCATTCATAAACCAATACTTTTTTTTATTATAGACGCAACAAGGAACAAAGGATGAGAGTCACGAACAAGGCTCGTGTTGAGGGCTCCATCGTCGAGGCTACAATTGTTAAAAAAATTGGTACATTTTGCACACTTTATTTTGCAGAGAATTTTAACAATAATCTACAAGGGGTTGGAACAAGTAACCCACCGAGGAGCCGTCTATCAATATTCGATACGGCGGGCCGTTTCTTCACACGGCCAAATAGAAGGACTCTCGATGAGAAGGAACTTAAAGCGGCTCACACATATGTCATTCTCAACTGTCCAGAGATCAAGAATAAATTCTTAGGGTACAATTAATCTTATAAAATAATTATTCCAGTGATTTCAAAAATTATTTATTGCAAACAATTTAAAAATCTAATTTTTCAAAAAATGGAATGTGTAGGGAATTTGAGGAATGCATTCTAAACTCTGGACAAGCTAGATCCGAACAACATTTGGACAAGGTTTGTGAAGATGGGTTTGCAGAATGGCTACGTAAGAAGGTACTATGTGACCATGATTGCGACCCTTATCTCCGAAGGGTAGGACTTATGCCAGAAAAACAAGCGGACTGCTACGAAACGTATGAAGTGAATGGATTTTGATTTCACACGGAAGAATATGGGGGAAACAAATCGAGAAAGAGTAGCGGTGTTTGCATTAAAAGGGAGTGGGATGGAAATGACACACCACAAGACTACTATGGAATTCTCCAAGAGGTAATTGAGCTAGATTATGATGTACTCAACAAGGTCGTTCTCTTTAAGTGTAATTGGTTTGACATAATAAATGGTGTAAGGGTAGACATCCAACATGGGATTGTTGAGGTTAAACATGCTTCTCGCCTAAAAAATTATGAACCATTTGTATTGGCACCTCAAGCAATCCAAGTGTTCTACCTTCCTTACCCATCGGATAAAATTGAAAGACTCCAATGGTGGGTGGCAATGAAAAATACCGCAAAGGGGAGGTTTCGTGTCAATGACGGCGTCGAGGATAACCTAGAATTTTTACAAGATGAAATGCTGGATCATTCGATCGAGGTTTCAAACGGTGAAGAATTTGATTGGGACAGTATGGCCCCTCAAGTCGATGAGTTCTAGCTAGTAGATGATACAATGGCACAAGGTGAAGAGGAGTTCGAGGATAACCCAATTGAGGTAGATGATGAAGATGACGAAGGGTTAGATATGGAGCAAGATGAGGATGAATTTGGTTTCTAATCCCATGATTATTCCAATCAAGAGTCTTGATTAATTAGTGAATCAATAGTTGTATGGGTCTTGTCCAACAATGATTGTACAATTATTTTTTAATGTTTGTTCTAATTACAAGATTTTAAGTTACCCACATATTGATTTCTTGTATACTGCTATTATTCATTTTGCTGTGATTTATAATATACAAAAAATAATTTAAAATGGGACATAAACAAAACTGAAATCCGGGGTTGTCCAGGAACAAATTATTTGCAAGGGTAAGCGCATGCAAATACGACTGCCTCAACAGTACAGACTATTTACATGGGCAGGAAACTGACTTGTTGCATGGACCTTTAATAAAATACAATATCTAGCATGTGTCTAAGTAATTGCATGGGAATGATATGACTTGTTGCATGGATCTTAAATAAAATACAATATCTAACATATGTCTAAGTATTTACATGGGAAGGGGGCTGACTTGTTGCATGGACTTTTAATAAAATACAATATCTAGCATGTGTCTAAGTAATTGTATGACAGAGGATTGAGTTATTGTATGGACCTTCATTTAATTATAATATTTGACATTCATATTGTATTTACACGGGCAGATGGAAATCAGTTACATGGTTGCACATCACACAGTTGCATGTGCGATAATTTACATGGGACTACCCTTGCAACAAGTCAGAAATTTCCAGAATTGTCATTTCTGTTGCATGGAGCGTCCTTCCCATGTAATAATCTAGTGTTGCGCATGTAATAAACCCAGATTCTAGTAGTGGACTAACTCAAATTTTAAATGAACGAGTTGTTGGCAAGTTCGTTACCGAGTTGAGTTCAAGTGGCTCGTGACTTTTGTACAGCCCTAATTGGTACTGAAGCTCTACCGTAATTTATTTTCATATTATTAATATTATTAATATTATTAATGATAAGTTTACGGACTTTTTACCGAGAAAGAAAAAGCTTTAATTAATCTTCTAGTTGGTAAAAATAAAAAATGGAAATTAATGACTACGCGACAATTCAATGCACGCATCACGAAGCTGCAGTTGACTAAACAAAAAAGAAAGCTATTCGCTATGTTACATGTTTTAGTCTTCTTTAATTAGCCACAAATATCAAGCAAAAAAAAAAATTAGCCACAAATTAAGCTGCAGTCGATAAAAAAATGGAAATAAGTGACTACGCGACAATTTAATGCACGCATCACGAAGCTGTAGTTGACTAAACAAAGTTCCCTGTTACATGTTACATGCTACATGTCACACGACATCCGGATCGGATACAAATATATATGCCATATATAAGACCAGGATACAGCGTTATGATCTTTTATATAAATTCAAGATGCGATCTGTTATATATATTGTTAATTTTAATATATAATACAATATTTAGTTTGAAAATACGAAAACTTCAAATGTAACAATATTTTATTCGACAAATAATATAATTTTATAAAATAAAGTTTAAACTTAAAATTCAATATTATAAGTATGAACAATCTTGTGTTCCAATCTTGCTCCATGTTAATTTTTTTGTTTTCAAAGTTCGAACAATCGATCCGAACCGCTCAACATGATATTCATATTAATATATGCTTGGAGACCAAATTTTATATTTTTTGAGTTTTTTTAGAGACATGTACAAAATCACTGTTTTAGAGGTCCATAATTTTTTGAAAACAATACTTCTGTATCTATTTAAAAAATAGTAATTTTTTTCCAAAAAATGTAAAATTTGGTCTCCAAGCACATTTTAGTATGAAGATCATTTTGAGTGGTTTAGATCGACTGTTCGAACTTTGGAAATAGAAAAAATGATGTGTAACATGGTTGGAGCACAAAACGAATGGTGCATTTTAACACTTAAAATTCACCATTAATTTTGTGCTCCAATCATGCTCCACATTCTTCTCTCCATATTTAAAGTTCGAAAATATGCTTGGAGACCAAATTTTATATTCTTTGAAATTTTTTTACTATTATTTTAGATAGGCACACAACCATTATTTTCATAAGAATATGGACCATGTTTTTTACTATTATTTTAGATAGGCACACAACCATTATTTTCATAAGAATATGGACCATCAAAAACAGTGATTTTTTATTTATCTAAAAATTAGTAGTTTTCTTTCAAGAAAATATTAAATTTGGTCTCTAAGCACATTTTAATATGAAGATCATATTGAGCGGTTCGGATTGACTGTCTGGACTTTGAAAATGGAGAAAAGAATGCTGATCATGATTGGAGCACAAAACTAATAGTGCATTTTAATTCTATTATTTTAATTAATAAAATTTGATATATGTTTCACCGTACTTAAAAGTGATTTAAAATTTCAATAATTCAAAATTAAATATCCTTAATGTATCATCAAATAATACTTAAATTATATGAAATTTAAATGAAAGACTATTTATATGTCAAGTAACATACTTGTAAATTCTCTTTCCAACTTTTTATAGTACTTAAATTATATACTAGCATCGTATTCCAACATAACCCAGTCACAGTAAAGACAATCGATAAGAAAAAAAATGCAACAATATGTGAAGCAATGACCAGATTTTAAATAAGGGGCCGGATTAAGTTGTTTGACGAGATGAGTGATTATTGATCTAGAATTTCTTTCAGATGCAATAAAAAGTAGAAAACGAAAGAAAGTTCAAATATTCTAAATTTGATCACTTAAATTTTGTTTGTGATTATTATTATATATATTAATATTGATTCAAATATTTTTAAGTTGTTATATCTGATGTGAGCAGTTTAATTAATTGCACAAGTTGAATTTGAAATATTAAACTAAACTGATGTCCGTTTGTGGAATAGAATGGGGACCATCATAGGGGTTCGTCTCATGTTGGCAGCAAATACAGTGGTTGATACTTGGAACAAATCTGGTTCTAACACAGCCAACTCTGGTATGGGAAAAAAGCAGTGGTCGGTATACTTCATCTCAAGTTCTCAACTTGCTGGTCAATTTGGAAGCAACGAAATAAGAATATTTTTGAGGGCAAGGAAACACCACTCAAGATGATTGAAGAGTGCACGCTGCAAGAAGCCAATCTGTGGATAAAAAATTGTTAACTTATTTTCATTGTGTTGTGGTTGGCACTATCACTGATGTATTTTCCAGCATTTAAAAAGAAAAAAAAGTTATTATGATTAGATTTGCGATTTTTTTTGTTTCTACTGATAACTTCAATTTTAGAATCTTAGATCAAATGACTTCTAGTGAATAGTCATTTGATCTAGCTAGGATTAACTCTTGGAATTAATTAACATTAAATCTGTCCAAATTAATTAACATTAGGATAATATAAGAGGAAATATTGCATTTGCATGGGATTCACTTTAATTATGTTTAATTAGTTATCCATATGCTAGTAATGTAAATTTTAATAGTGCATGTACGCTAGGTAGAACCCAAATACTTCACACTTCAAAGACTATGGAACAAGTAATTATAAGGCTAATTTTTTTAGAATTAATTAAGGTCGGTTGGCTATATCCAACGACAACAACAAGCAGCAACAACAACAACATCAGTAACAGCCACAACGACAACAACAGGCTGCAAACGAATCAAACCGAATCTAACTTAACCCAGTTTGAGTTTGAGTTCGAATCGAACTCAATCAAATCACACAGCTTTTTGTGCAGCCCTACATGTGAGGTTTAATTAATTTAAGCAAGGACATGCATTAAACAATGTATTATATGATAATGATATACTAGAAAAGTCAAGAATGACTGATAATAGTATATTAATTTGTAATATTTTTCAAAGGGACCATTAATGTGAATGTGAGGTTCAATTAATTTAAGCAAGCTATATAGGTAATAGGCCCTTAATTAAACAATATATGTATATATAATAATGCTATATATGCTAGAAGAGTCAAACAATGAATGATTATAATATATATATTAATTGCAGTTTTTCTCATGCACTAATAAAATTATTTCACTAAGATCGATCCCTATCACATTAAATATTATACAAATTGCATATCCATATAGATACAACCGTACGTAGTTCTCAACATATATGTGGAAGCTAACAGCTAACTAGAATTAAAATTGTGAAATCCATTGATAGATCAGGTAATTAAGTAGCTAGTATAGTAGTATGGGATATGAAATGGTAAAGAATGAGGAGATGGAATTAGAGGATGGTAATGGTGCAGAACCAGAAATTAAGCGTTTTTGTAAGAAAAAGATGATGATGAACAATATGTACTGGGGAGTTCCTGTAGCAGTGTTCATGCTTTTGCCTCTTCTTCTCTTTTTCTGGCAGCGTGATGTAAACATTACTGTTGGCAAAGGTACTAATTTGAGGCTTCATTTTTATTTATTTCAGATTAGTAGCCAATTTCTTCTTAATTTGTTGTTTTCCTTTGAAATGTACATGTAGCAGATTTACCTACCAACAATCTGTCAAATTTTTATCTAAAGAGTAGTTTAATGTTTAACAAAGTTCAAGTAAATACTTGCTGTTTTATTTAATCAAAAGATCTCAAGCCTCCAAATTTCATTGATCGGAAATACCAGAAGCAGTTCATGCTTTTATTGAATACCTTCTATTTTAGCTTTAAATTAAATTATATATACTTAAATGATATACACTTTAGAAAACTATTATATAGAGGTTGGCTAATATCAAAACTTTTATTCTGGAGTCATGATAAAACCAATTGATTTTCCGATTTTCAAAGTCCAAATGGTCGATCCAAACCGTTAAATGTGATGTCTATAATAAATTGTGTTTCGAGACCAAAATTTACATATTTTTGATTGTTTTTTACTATTTATTAAGTCAGTTTTAAAATCGCTGATTTTAATAAACAGTGAAAATTTCTGAATCATTAAAACAACGATTTTAAAATTGACTTAATAAATAGTAAAAAAATTAAAAAAAGTAAAATTTGGCCACCAAATACATTTAATATAGATTGAATATTGAATGGTTTGGATCGATTGTTTGAACTTTGAAAATGTAAAAACTGGAGCATTTGTTCAACGACCTAGGAACAAATGTTTTGAGATTTGCTAATATCAAAACGTTTGTACCTAGGCCATGGAACTAACACTTCGGTTTTTTAGATTTTCAAAGTCCAAACAATCGATCCAAACTATTTAGCATTCAATTTATATTAAAATGTACTTGGAGGCTAAATTTTACATTTTTTGAAATTTTTTTACTATTTGTTAAGCCAATTTTAAAATCTTTGTTTTCAATGATCCATAATTTTTTTAATGTTTATTAAAATCAACGATTTTAAAATTGACTTAATAAATAGTATAAAAATAAAATAAAAATTCAAAAAATGTAAAATTTAGTCTATAAGCACATTTTAATATAGAGATCACATTTAACATTTTGGATCGACTGTTTGAACTTTGAAAATTGAAAAACCAATTGTTGCACCACAACTCCGGAACAAACATTTTGATATTAGCCAGCCTATATGTGTGTGTGTTTAATGGTGAACGGTTGGTCTTGTTTTTCTTTGATGAAATTATTACCTAAGAAAGCAATTAATTTATATTGATCAAATAATTGCCATTAGCTAGCAAACTCAAAGGAGCTATTAAGAGCCTGCAAATAATTTCATATGGATTATTTTAGTGTTACAAACTAATCATTGTTTTGTTAATCAATTATCTTCTAATTATCAACTCAAATATTATAAAAATGCTTACAATCAAATGTCGTGCAATAACCACTTTTTTTTTAATAAAAAATTGAATGTTTCATACATGAAATTTGTTCATGAACTAAATGATGTGAAAAACTGTTTTATTTATTATTTATTATTGTTTTACTGTGCAGTTAATTAATTTGTTCATCTATACAAGTGGTCCTAGCTCACAAAGTTTGATATATTGCAGGGCTGAATTATGGTACTTCTAATAAGACTTATAACCATCTGGATGGACTGATTCCCCCAAATTCTAACAAGGAATCATGCCTGAGCCGATACGAGTGGCCATTATTCCGCAAATCATTTCCACACATGCCATCTTCATACCTTTTGCACAAGCTAAGAAATTATGAAGCTCTCCACAAGAAATGCGGTCCAAATACTCCTCTTTATCGAACGTCAATTCAGCAGTTGAACTTAGGTTACAGTAGTATAGAACCGATGGATTGCAACTATGTGGTTTGGATCCCTCATGAAGGGTTAGGCAACCGAATACTAACCCTTACAACTACCTTTCTCTATGCTATTCTGACCAATAGAATTATGTTAATTCAATCGACCGATGAATTGATTGACCTCTTTTGTGAGCCATTTCCTGATACCTCATGGATTCTGCCTGATGATTTCCCTATCAAAAACCTAAACAAGTTTGATGTTAACTCTAATGTGACATATGGTAACATGCTAGGTAAGCATGTTATAAGCAACCATTCAAATACCAAGGTCGAGTTGTTGCCCTCTTATGTTTATGTCCATCTAGTTGCAGATTATCATGCTTTAGACATGTTGTTTTTTTGCAATGATGATCAAATTGTCCTTGGAAGGGTCAATTGGTTGTTACTAAAATCTGATCTATACTTTGTCCCATCTCTATTCTCAACGCCTCTGTTTGAAGAAGAACTTAGCCGGTTATTTCCAGCAAAAGAGATTGTGTTCTATCTATTAGCACACTATTTAATTCATCCCACTAATAATGTGTGGGGATTGGTTAGGAGATACTACATGTCTTACCTTGCCAAGGCAGATGAGAAAATTGGTATACAGGTACGTGTCTTTGCGTGGACACAAGTTTCTTCTGATGTTATATTCCAACAGATCGAAAAATGCTCGAAAATGGAAAGTGTGCTTCCTGAACTTGATTTCAATGGAACAAAAGCCTTTGAAACCGATGAACAAAAGCCTTCGAAAGCAATTTTAGTAGTATCATTATATGTATATTACTACGAGAAGTTAAAATCCATGTACTACGAACACTCAGTTAAAACTGGAGAGTTGGTGAGTGTTTACCAACCTAGCCACGAAGAAAAGCAAAAAACAGAGAACCAATTACACAATCAGAAAGCACTAGCAGAGATATATTTGCTTAGTCTTTGTGATGTACTTATGACAAGTGGTTATTCTACTTTTGGATATGTTAGTTATGGTCTTTCGGGGATAAAGCCGTTAATTTTACTGACAAATATTTGGGAAAATAATATACCCGATATGCCATGTGTTAGAGAAACTTCATTGGAACCATGTTATCATATTGCGGCAAAACCCAGCTGCCAGGGAAAAACAGTCGATAAGGAAAAATGGCAACAATATGTGAAGCAATGTCCAGATTCTTATAATGGTATCAAGTTGTTTGACTAGATGAGTAATATTTGAAAGGAAAAATTGCAACAATGCGAAGCAATGTAAAGATTCTAATGAGGAGATCATGTACTAGATGAGTGGTTTTATATCTAGGATTTTTGTCAGATGCAATGCAAAGAGTTTTATGTAATGCACTTTAAAGGAAATATTTTACATGTTTAATGGAGAATGGTTGTTCTATTTTTCTTTAATGAAATTATCATCTAAGAATGCAATATATATCAAGCAATTTACCATTAGCTAGCTACGTAAAAGGAAGTATAATATATAGCATGCTAATAATTTCATATGCACTACTATAAAAAAGACGACTATAAACGGTTGAAAATGCTAATGACACACGGTTCCGCAATCGTATCCGCGCGCAGCTATTCTATCCAAAATAAATAACACAAAAGAGGGAGAAATGGGACTGGACAACTAAGCGAAAGAAGAAATACAATCCACCCATGCATTAACCACCTCGCGAAACCTAGCAAAGTCCTGCCGACATGCCATCAGCCATTACAACGGCTAATAACACTGTCAGCAGTTATATTGTATGAAATTTTACGAAAAATACTATGTTTTGACTTAAAAAATGACAAAAAAATACCATAGGTTAATTAGGGTTTTAGGGTTAGTTTTGCCTTTTCAAGTTATTTTTTGCAGATTTGAGAATTCTACTGTTTATAGGGTGAAATTGAGCAAAAACAACACAATCTGATGAAGACAACATCTCCATACGGGATGCGCTAGGAGTGAAAAAAGTTGAAGAATTGACTAATTACAGAGGTCCATGCGATTCATCAGTGCTCCCTGATATACATGAAAAATAAAAAATAATTGAGAAAAATGAAGTACAAAATAAAGAAAAATGGACATTACAAGAGGATGGTGAATTGGTGATGGAACTCTGGATCAATTATGCTGGCCAATTTTCGCAATTTCTGGTACTAGCTCACAGCTCACTCCAAATCAATTTTTGATTTCAGTGGTTCTTGATGAAACCTCCGGGCTCGGGATGCATCTAACAAACATAAAAGCAGTGGTGCTAAAATCTGGTTAATGGAAGGATTGTTTTTCTGAAACCAATTGATTAAATTGTATTCACTATTTCAATGGTGTACTACACGGGTCATAGGAAATGGTGAAAAAAATATCTTACTGGTACGATGTTTGGGGTGAAATGCCACTCAGGAAGATGAAAGATAGACTACCAAGGCCTATACATCAGCACATCTTTCTCAAAGAGGCAATTACAGAGGAGACCAAGTTCATTTCCTATTATACTGGTACAGTACCGGTACTGTATGACCATGAAGATGAATTGTTATGGCGCTGGACTGCAAGTGGGCAATACTCAGCCGGTTCGGTGTATAAATTACTGATTACAGCAGGAAAGATTCGTTCAGAGAAATATGGGCAGCTGCTGTTCCTTTGAAAGTCAAAATTTTTGTTTCATTACTGGAGGATAGAATTTTAACCCGTGAAAGGCTACAAATGATACACATAAACTGTGAAGAACAGTGCGCTATGTGTGATACGGATACTTTAGAAACATCGTACCACCTTTTCTTTCAGTGTGCCAATGCTAGAGAGGTTTGGGCACGTGTTGGAGATCTGATGCAGAGCATGGGCACAATACAGGATACTTGGGAGGCATCAAAGGTACGCTACTGTAGCAATCAAGGGAACCAAAGGTAGGTCATGATTGTATTATTCATGGCTGTTCTATGGTTCATTTGGAGGCAACGCAATGAAGCTATTTTTCAAGGCACGAAGTTACCAGCTCGAGTAGTGGCAAGTAGAGCAGAGGAAGATGCGAGGCTCTAGCTGAGGTTTTGCGAAAGTCAAAAGAGGAAAACAGATTGTATCAGGTGTAGTGAATTTGGGTATAGAACAAAACATAGCAAGATCGGGTTAACATAAGCTGTGTAATTAGTTAGGACGTGGTTGTAATTAAATCTATTAATGCATCCTTGGTAGTCACTATAGTGATAACTTCATGATTTGGGAAAGGTTCGGAGGGATCAAGAATTCGTAAATGATTCGTGACTTAAACAAGAGATATTATGAGTTTAAAAAAGAAATTTTAAATTGTTAATTGTTAGATTATTTTAATACAAAAGATTCATGGAATGTTTCACATTAAATCCTAGATTGATTTTCTCCTTTTTCGAAAAGCTACTGCCATTCACTGAGAGATCACGTGGGTACCTGCAAATTTTCAAACTTTTAACTTTTATAAACTTTTAACTTTTAGCAACGCACAAGATATCATGCATGAATCACAGAGCGAAATTTCCCCTCATGCACGAATTACAGAGCGAAGTTTTTTTCACAGAGAAACGAATTATTCGAATAAAACGCGATTAATGCGTTAAAAACATTTTATTTGCGTTTTATTCGCAAAATATTTGATAAAAGTACGGTCAAACGAATTATTAACGATACGGTACGAAAAGGTCTAAAAAATATTTTCTTCACGAATAAAACACACACTTGGTTACTATGGTAGGCAACTAGGCACTGCCAAGTTTTAAAAAAAAAACTACATAAAAGCAGATCGCATGTGGCCGTTGCTGTGTTGGTCGTTGTACCCTCCCTTTGGTAAGCTACACCGAAAAGAGCGTGGATGTGTTGTAGGTTTAAATTATGAGCGGATTTCATGCCCGGGATGTTGAAAGTTGCAACTGGTGGATAAAGGCTAGCAAGGGTTTTGCAAAGTCCAAGTTGTGGTTGGGAGAGAGAGGAGTTGCAATTTTTATAAAAAGTTCAAAAAATTGTCAGGCGTCTGAGTTAGTAATAATTTGATTGAACTGATTATAACTTTATTGAATAATATTGCTTACAATCTGTATAAAAAGTGTATACATGAAGATTGAATTCATAGCCGTTACAGAAAAAAACTAAAAATGTAAACAACGGTAAAATAATATTTCCTATTTTTAGCTCCTATCGGAGCAGAGAGATGGAATGGGTTAAATATGCAAAATTCCCAGCGTAATGCTAAGTGTACCCAAGATATGGGTCTCCTACAATATGTATAATTGGAGAATGCACTACCGCAATTTTTTTTCCCATGCATGTATGCAATTGAGTTTCTAATTTTGAATTATTGGAGGACGTATTAACATGATATATCACTTATCAAGTGCATGGGTAGATTCATTAATTCCATAAGATTATTCGTTGCATGGGCCGAAAATTTTTAGCCCATGCCAAAAATGTCCTTTGCATGAGATTCATTTACCTATGTGAATATTTTTACTTACTAAATACCTATTGTAAATCCTAATAGTGATACTGATACCTCTAATACAAGTGAACCAATTTGTTCCCAATAAAACGATTTTTTTTTTCTAATTTTTGTAAATTTCATGGTCGGAAGAGAAGACCAGAAGAGACGGAGTTCAAAAGTTCAATATGGAACTCGGAATCCGGAATTCAAAATTCGGAATCCGGAATGAATGAGTCCTTTTAAAATTCGTGCCAAAGCAGATCAGACGATTAAGATCTAAACTCAAAAGTTTGAGTTATCTAAGGTGACATGAATCCCAGAATCTCTGCTAGGTTCCCCTTGTAGCGAGCACCAAATTTCTCAGTGCAGTACAGCACCACCTCTCGTCTCAAAGCTCCGATCAATATTTTGGTTTTCCCTCTTTTGACCTCTCTTCTCGGATCCAATTAGATATGTATTGGAAATAACTGCCTGATCTGATCTTCCTTCTACAATTCGAATAACTAGTCAAATTAAGTTGGTTGAATCGAGATAAATATTCGATCCGAACAATTCAACATTATCTCCATATATTTCAAATAGGTACGAAATTATTGTTTTTGAGAAAATTCTGAATCATAAAAAAAACCACAATTTAGCACTAATCTAAAAAATAGTTAACATTTTTTTTAGAAATATAAATTTTGTTTTCCTAGTACAATTTAATTTAATAATCATGTTGAGCTATTCATATCAGTTGTTTGAACTTAAAATCACAAAATATGGACACAAATTGAAACACTGGTTTTAATTCGAGATGCCATTAAATAATGCTTCAAAAATCTACTATTTTGAAACAAGAGAAAGCGCCATAATTCTTTTCTTATTTTTTTAATGGCGGTTTATAAAAAAAATTCCTCAAACAGGCTATGTGTAGCCCCTATAATTTTTTTTTTATAAATCATCACAAAAATATCGAAAACCAACTTGATTGCTTAATTTTAAAAAAAAAAACTATCAATATCGAAAATCAAATTCAGTGTCTAAATCTCATACCGAAAATTAATCTTCGATCTGCAACATTGCACAAATAGCCACACCACTGAGATTTTTTTTCTATAGAAAATAATTAAAAATAAGAGAGAGAAATAGAACACCTGCTATTTTCTATTAGTAGAAAGATATGTAGTAACTTTACTGATAAAAGAAAGGAATCCAATATTAGAATATATACTACTCTCACAAATTCTAACCTATTTCTTATTATTATTATTTTTTTCCATTTTTTCTATTAAAATATAAGAGATTTTTATAAAAATAGATAGAATATCTTAAAATTTAGATGTAATAAAAGGACTATTTATTTTTTAAAAACGATTTATATTTTAATAGAGAAAAAAACAACAACAACCGAGTCGAATAAGTGAGAATCCCATTAATTCTAACAATGCATTTTTTTTGTATCGATAAAATTAGTACCGATTTTTTTATCAATAGAAAACAACATGTACTTTTTTAATTTCTCTTTCTTCCTTTTTGTTATTTTATCTAGAAAAAAAGATTTCGACACTACTCAATCCGTTCCAAGCCCAATAAACAATATCGGTATGAGCCCAAATGTTGGAACATTATCCATTTGAATTTTCTCCGTTTCATTGAAATGGAGCTACTGGTATACTGTCCAGGACATCATGACTTTTGCCTATTATTCATTGCCAATCAAACAACAAAATAGTTTTTTAATTGCTTTTAGTGCTTTGGCTTGGTGTATATGGAAACAACGAAATTTAATATGTTTTGAAAATTGTCAATGTGTATCTGGGAGTACAATATTTCTTTCTATTCTGACAACAATGTTGTATTGGATAGGTGCTGAAGCTGATCAAGAAGGACTGCACCAATGGATGCCGGCTGACATCAATCTCATTCCTGTTCAAGCAGAACCGTCGCCCCCAGTCCCTCAGCTTCAGGCTTAGTCGGACGCAGACACTGGCTCTTCCGCCTAACTGGCGCTTTCTATATTACTGGACTTTAGTTGTTCTATTTTGATCTGTTACTATCATGTTGTGATACTGTGCTCCTATTGTTGTTTGCTTATCTCTTGGTTTTGTGATATTATGTGAGATTTCATCTCAGCAAACCAACTTACTCCCTCTATGTAAGACTGTTTATGTTTCGAAATGAAACGGGCTATGCCTTTTTTTATCAAAAAATTGAAATGAAGCTACCCTTTAAGCACAACCTGATATCTGAATGGGAAATGGAGATATCCTGTATGTTAATATAATAGATAATAAGACGAAACATGGGAAATGGAGATATCCTGGAAAAAATGTCCGTGGCTCGTGGCCTGCTTGGTATCAATCCGTGACTCGTGGTAACAGTTTATTTGTTAGTGGACCGAGCTAAAACGAGCCCACTCGCCACAGACTCGAGCCGAAATTAATGAGTTTGAGTTAGGTTTGGCTTGTGCTGAGCCAGCTTCATTCATTAACGAGCTATTGAATATACATAGTTTAATCAGATCTGTCATAGCCAGTGTTATGGTAATTGAACTTTGAATTGTGCTTAAGTTGATTGGTAATTTTATATGGACTATGTGTGAATTAATTATAAAAAACTAAATTAATTTGTATGAATTTGTTTGATTTGGTATGTATCAATTTATTCTATGAACTATGTTTATATAAATTTGCAAATTTGGTATGTTTGGTACATATGAATTTAGCTATAAACTTAGTTGCACTTGAATCAAGAATATTATTCAATAATTAGTCATATAAATTTCAGTTTGTTTTAGCCATAATTAATAAGATATGCTATGGAAATTTAAGATATAGCAGGGAAAAAATATACAAATTTATGAATCTGCCAAGCTGGAACGAGCCAGCTTGGCTCACTCAGGCAATCCACGAGTTAGTTTTGAGCAACAGTGTTAGCTCGGGACCTAAAATCCAAACTCGCTCGTTCAGTTTGATCCACAACAGCTTTCCTTGCTCGTTCAGTTTACTTGGTCCAAATCTAATTTTTCTCAGTCTTATGCTCTTCTGGATAGGTTCTTTTGTACTTTGGCATGGCATAATCAATTTCAATATTCCAATCCTTTTTCATTACCAAGGATTCAGTCAGATCATAATCCTACCATTTTACATACGCAGTCAGGTGTCTATCCTAAAAATTCAATTCTTAGATTTGAGAAGGATTGGTTAGTGCAGGATGGGTTTCAAGATTTGATGCACAGGTGGTGGGATTCTTGCAAGTTAAATAATGACTTAAGCAATAGTTGGCGTTTAAAATTACAATTTTTACGTCAGAAGTTGAGGGGATGGAACAGAAATTTAAGAGCTGAACAACATAGAACTAAAAGGGAATTACTTAGAAAAATTGATAGATTTGAAAAATTAGCGGAGGATGATGGTTTAGAATTTAGATGAGGTAGATATTTCTGTTTGGACTGAATACCAACTTAATTTAAAACAGATATTTTTTTTTTGAGAATCAATAAGGGCTAGCCCTCATTTTCATTAACCGTGATTGGTAAAAGTTTTTGGGGTTTCTGAGTAGAAACCCGGTTTACAGGAAAATAAAAATGCAGAAATAATACAGAAATATAAAACAAGCTGAAAATAAAAGTTCCTATGTCTTGTGTAACTTCTCACTGCACATTGTCATCCTCCATCCGTACTTCTGCCGTTCTATATGCCATAGTCCTCCACTGTGTAATTGCCAACAACGGGCTAAAACTAAGTGGAATATTATCCGTACTTCTGCCGTTCTCACTGCACATTTAAAGAAGAGGAATATTATTGGCAACAACGGGCTAAAACTAAGTGGTTTTTAGAGGGGGATTCTAATACTAGGTTCTTTCATGTTCAATCCTCCATTAGAAAAAAAGGGAATACAATATTATCTATGGAAGTTGACGGAGTGGTAACATATGATATGCAGGTGATTAAACGTCATGTTACTAAATACTATATTGATCTATTAGGTACCAATACTCCTAGAATGATTTCTTTGCAAGCTGATTTATGGGACAGTTCTGAAAGACTGTCTGAATCTCAGTGTCAGTCCCTTGAGAGTCCTTTCTCGTTGGAGGAGATTACTACTGTGGTGTTTTCTTGTAATGCATCTAAGGCTCCTGGCCTGATGGGTTCTCTTTTTTGTTCTATCAGATTTTTGGCCTTTAATTCAAAATGATTTTATGCACTTAGCTCAAGCTTTTTATAATCATACCTTAGATTTGAGTAAGTTGAATATGGCATCTATATATCTCATTCCTAAGAAAGATAAAGCATCTGAGATTAAAAATTTTAGGCCTATTAGTCTTATAAATTGTAGTATGAAAATTCTTACTAAATGCCTAACTGATAGGGTTGCGAAAGTCATAGATCATTTAATTGATCATTCACAAACAACGTTTATAAAAGGAAGATTTATTATGGATAACATTGTAGTTGTTCATGAGATTTTACATATTGTTAGGATTAAAAAGATTCAAGGTGTTATGTTTAAATTGGATTTCGAAAAGGCTTATGATCGGGTCAACTGAGATTTTCTGTTGGAGGTGTTAAAACTTTAGAGGGTTTGGCCAAAAATTTATTTTATGGATTAAACAGCTTTTGAATAGTGGTCAGACTTGTGTTAACTTGAATGGTGAGTTAGGTAATTATTTTACTTGCAAGAGAGGTTTGAGGCAGGCGGACCCTCTTTCATCCTTCCTTTTTTAATTTAGTATCCGATGTTTTAAATAAAATTTTGAAGAGGGCTCAAGTTGCAGGTTTAATCCAGGGGCTAGGAAACTTTTTAAATTTAGGTAATATATTAAATTTGCATTTCGCAGATGATACCTTACTTTCTCTGCAGGCTGATTGTAAAATGATTGCATCCTTAAAATGAATTCTTCTTTATTTTGAAAATCTATCGAGATTGAAAATTAATTTTGATAAAAGTGTAATGGTGCCTTTGAACATTTCTGATCAGCATGGTCAATTGTTGGTCCATCAATTAGGTTGTAAGGTGGCTCAGCTGCCTATTAATTATTTAGGTGTACCTTTATTTTGGAAGAAATTACCTGTCCTGTTGGGATGATTTGATTGAAAAAATTGATAAAAGGTTACAGAGTTGGAAGAGTAAGCTACTTTCATTGGTTGTCGGGTGATATTACTAAATGCAGTGGTGTCAGCTATCCCCCTATATTGGTTGTCTTTCTATAGGATGCCGGTTATGGTACGTCGACGAATTGATAAGTTAAGAAGACGGTTTCTTTGGTTTGGAGGTAACTCTAGTATGAAAAAATATTCTTTAATAAATTGGAAAGTAGTGTGTCGTAGTAAAAAACAGGGTGGATTGGGAGTATTCACTACTACAAAAAGAGCAATCCTACACTGTACATTGTACACGAATATAGCTATTTTATTTAAAAACTGTGTACTAAACATGTTTTTTCCAAATCCCAAAATATCTGTCATAATCCTACACGGATATTTATTGAAGAACCAATGTACAATTGTTTGGAAAAAAACCATGTGGAAATGAAAGAATTGTACACGGGTTTTTCATTAAATATCCGTGTAGGAATGTTTATAGAGCTACACGGATTTTTATTAAAAAAACCGTGTAGAAAGGTAGGAATTGTACACATACATTTTATTAAAAAGCAGTGTAGGAATGATTAGAGAGCTACACATATTTTTTTTTATAAAAAGTCTGTGTAGGAAGGATTATTGTACACGGATTATTTGCTTAAATAATAGTGTAGAAAGTCTTGAGAGAGCTACACGGATTTATCGGAAAAAATCCGTGTAGAAAGGTCTTTTTAGGATTTTGGTTATATAAAAGAGATTCTCCTTCCAGCACCGTTTTGATTCCATAATACTCTCTCTCTCTCTCTCTCTGTATTGAATATTGGTCTGATTTATGCGCACAGCACAGCTGGGATCTGAGATCTGAGATCTTGGAATTTGTTATTTTCTCCTCTTTATCTTGCTAAGGTTAGTCATGTATTTATATATATATATATATATTTTTTCTCTAATTTTCTATTACTTATTATTGCTTATTTAGGTCATATGTAATTATTATTGCTTATTTCTATTTTATTTTTCTTTTCGGTTTTTTTAGGGTTTTGGTTGGTTGCTGACCTCTTCGCCTTGGTTGGTTACTATCCTCTTCGCCACCCCCCTTCGTAAATTCATGTAAGATGCAATAATTTTTTTCTTACGAAATTGATTTTCAGTGGTTTGTAAAAAATCTAGCCGTGTACAATTAATTTTATGTATAAATTTTAATTGAGAATTTTTATTCTCTATTATATATGTATGAACATATATGTTGATCCTTGTATTTTTCATTGGAGATGCAATATTGTTGGAGACCTTTAACCAATAGACATCATGTCATGGATCACATGCAAACTTCCTTTTTGATATGTTGGATCTAATACAACTTAGTATGTATGAAATTTTGTGCTAGAGTAGATCATGACCATGAATTTTGTCAACATGAGCCTAACTTGTAGAAATTTGGCCCAAATATTGATCACATGGTTACTAAGTGGTAATGACATAATTTTTATACAAACATTATATTGGATCTTGAGGAGTGTATGTTATTTGTTCGATCACATGAGATTGCATGTACAAAAGACTATGTATATATATATGTTGCAAAAGACTATGTATTTATTTTTACAAAAGGCTATGTATATACAAAATCCTATATATTTATTTTTGCAAAAGACTGTGTATATTTAATCTGAAATATATAATTACTGGCTAGCAAAAGTGGAGGCTAGCTAAAAAAAAAAAACAGGACAATCATATACGGATATTTAAGGAAAAATCTGTGTAGGAAGAGGTCAAATAAATAAACCGGGTTCAACAACCTTCTTACACGGATTTTTAAATAAAAATCTGTGTAGGAAGGTTGTTGAACCCGGTTTATTTATTTAATATTCTGTGAGAGATACAGTGATATTTAGTTAAAATCCGTGTAGCTCGGGTGTAGTGAGAGATACAGTGAGATGAATTTGTACACGGCTATTTATAATATATCCATGTAGGATTTGTTATAATTGCACACGGATAAATATCCGTGTGTAAAAAGTTGTCCTTTTCTACACTCTAATATTGCACACGGATGGAAATTCGTGTAGCTCTTCGGTTTTTGTCCGTGTACAATCTGTTATTCTGTAGTAGTGATTGGATTGAGGTTTGATGAATAGAACACTTTTAGCTAAATGGACGGTGAGGTTTCTTGATGATAAGGTAAAATGTCAGTGGAAGACTGTTATTATTCAGAAAAATACAGTGACAGGTGATCAAGGGAAATTATCGCCTTTTTGGTGTGATATTGTGAAAGATAGGTTTCTTATAGAGCTAGGTACCGATTGGAAAGTGGGCCAAGTGCTTTGAACTCCATTTATCCTAATATATTCCTTATTGCTTATGATCAGCATATTTTGGTATCGTAGGATTTTATGAATAATAGTATAAATTTGCATTTTGCTAGACAATTGACAGGAATTTATCGAGAGAAATGGATTGCTCTAGTTCAGTAGTTTAGTTCCTTCCAACTATCTGACTTTAATGGCCAATTACAATGGCGATCGAATGTTAATGGACAGTTTTTAGTACACTCTTTACATTCTTGGATGGAGTATGGTGGTATACCAAACTTTGAGTTAAGGTCTATTTGGAATGCTAAAATACCCTTGAAAGTAATTTTTTTTTCTTTGGTTGGTTAAACAAAACAAGATTTTGACAAGAGATAATTTGCATCAAAGGGGTTGGATATGTGATTTGTCTTGTGTATTTTGTAATGGTCTTGAATCTGTTGACCATTTGTTTATTGCTTGTCCAGTGGCTAAGGAAATTTGGCAATGGATAGGTTTGTTCAATGAGTTTGTTTTTTATTGTATTAATATTCAGGAGCTTTGGGATTTGGATAGGAGTATTCTTACGAAGGATCCCAATGTGGTCGAGGTAATTAGGGGGGCTGTATTATGGAATCTGTGGTTAGAAAGAAATAGGTTGATTTTTTAAGCAGGACACAAACGAAGTGTTCAAAGTTTAGACACTTAAATAATTTCAGTTGCTCACTTTTGGTGTATGAATCAAATGTATGATGTTATTTCTAATTTTAAATTGATGCTTCCTTGTGATGTAAATGACCTATCAGGAAGTTCACATACTTTTACATTGGAGGAAGTACATGATATAATCCCTATGCCTGGTACAGGTGATAGAACTAACAGTGATGGTCTGCTTTGAAGATATTTTAGTGCTGAGGTGATTATTTTGGATGCAGGGGTTTATTTTGCTCATTTCTAGTCTTTAGATTTTGTTGGTTGCAGGGTTTATGTAGCTATTGTTCTTTTGTGATTGCTAAGTGTAGGTTTCTTTCTATAACACTTTGTATGGATAATTGTGAATGTTGTTATTGTTGTCGGTTGGTACCAATGGTGATACCAGTACGACATATCTTTTGTAAGGTTTTCATGTTAATAGAAATCAGTGGGCAAGTCCACTTTTGTTCAAAAAAAAAAAATTTGGGCAAATTCAGCGTTAAATTCATGCCACTGGTAACTCAAATATAGTACTGTTATTACGTGCTAACTCGAAATATCAAGATATACTTTTTATCACTTCTCAAATTTATTAAAAGTATAACCATTGTATAAAGCTAAAAAAGAAGAAGATGACTAGTCTATAAATATAGTACTGTTATTACATGCTAACTCGAAATATCAAAATATACTTTTTATGCACTTCTCAAATTTATTAAAAGTATAACCACTATATAAAGCTAAAAAGAAGAAGATGACTAGTCTATAAATATAGTACTGTTATTACATGCTAACTCGAAATATCAAAATATACTTTTTATCACTTCTCAAATTTATTAAAAGTATAACCACTATATAAAGCTAAAAAGAAGAAGATGACTAGTCTATAAATATAGTACTGTTATTACATGCTAACTCGAAATATCAAAATATACTTTTTATCACTTCTCAAATTTATTAAAAGTATAACCACTATATAAAGCTAAAAAGAAGAAGATTCCTAGTCTATAATAACAACATTTCCTTATTGGTAGTTCGACGTAGCATTATTTAAAAGGATATTCAATTCGACCAATATTTGCATTGGTTAATCGTGATCATATTAAAAAATAATATTTTTGTCAAAGGTGGCCTCGCCAGTGTTGTTAAGCAACAAATTTCAAATATCTAATTTTACAATTTTTATTATGATGATAATTAAGCATAAATCAGGAGCGAAGTCGAATAAGATTAAGAAGGGGTATTGTCCTGCTGGTAAAAAAAAATTGGAAATGTCTTTTGTCCTTTTTTTTTTTTAAAAGTAAGATTATATTTGTGTGCTTGTGATCGAAAATATTTATAAAATTATGTTTCATTTAATCCACATAAAATAATATAGTTGGCTCATCAATTATGTAACTTTTTAAGTATTAAATCGATTTGCAAACGACTTTTGTATAATTATTGTTGTAGTGGAGGAGAGAGGAGAGTGAAGATCACTCAATATCGAATTTCAAGTTCGTAAATCAATTCCAATATCGAATTTGAAGTCCGGATTTGCTTTTTTTTTTTTTTTAGTGGCAAACGGCAGGAGTAGGATATAACTGGGTAGAAAATCGATACAGAAAATGATTTTTTAAGTTAGTTTCGGATATTTTATATTTTTTTTTATGATGGTTTATAAAAGAAATTCTAGTCCCTGGTTCCCAAATGAAATCGGTGCATGGGATAAATAGATGAATATTTTCCCCTGCCTAATAACCTCACCGTCCTGCACCGAGTGCACATACCATGCCGCTTCAACTCCATTGTCTCGAAAATAAGCAATCTCGTACTTCACAGGATCACAGCTTCGTCAAGACGTTCAATTTGTTTTAAAATTTGTGTGCATTACTTTAAATTTTGTATGTATCTGTTTTAATTTTCGTACATACAAATTTTAAAATTGATCAGATAATTGTAGAGCTTGTTGAATCTTAAAATAAGTTTGATAGACATCGGACTCACTCCATCCTCAGTGCATGTCATCAGAGAGCAACAGTTCCAACCAATATTATCAAAACTGAGCCGAACATCAACTCAGTAAGTTTTGGATCAAAGATTTACTACTCGGACTATTGGATCAATCAGTTATTTAAATAGTTGATATTAATGCCGAACTATTATATTACCTTACTGAAATACAAATTACAGTAATATTTAGTGCATATAGTTTAATTCGTGTAAAATTCATTACATAAATAATCCAAATGAAAATTTTTGTATATTTTTTTTTTCAATTCAAATTTGTACATACCAGCTATTTTATATTTTATTATATAAAACAAAAAATTAATAATTTTCTTAATTATTTTCTATTCAGATTGGTGCACACTAATATTAATATACTAGTGGCATATCAGATTTTGTCAACACAATATTTAAAGCCGATAAAATATTTATCGCTCATTGAAATTTTTTAAAGTCAATACCATGTCCATATGATCCACTGCAAGTATTTTAAAAAATAAAAACAAAAAGAAACTTCAATAAAATTAAATTGTAAATCCCATTTTTACAAAAACAAAAAAACATATTTGAGAATTTATAATGTGATATAATTTTCTTTTTGCAATAAAAAAAAAACTTGATATTTTAGAAAGAAGAAATATTTTTTTTGTAATATAAAATAAATTAATCGCTTGCTTAAAAAGATCTTTTAACGTCTACTATTTACATTGTATTTGATCTTAAAAGTTTACGAAATTAAATCAATGCCAGTTAAGTTTCCTCAGTCCTCGTGAATCGAGTTCAATTAAAAGACTTTGGGGGTCCACATATATTAATGGTTTCCACGTGTCATTGTAAGAATCTAACTCCCAATTCAAATTTGGGGTTATGGGCTATAAAGAAAAATCAGCAAACACCTTTAGCTTCTGTTCGGTCATTTCACTGTTTCTGTGAGAAAAATAAAATTCAGCTCAATTTAATTTATTTTTTCTTACGTGAATAGTAAACTTTAGTTCAATTTCTGAGTCCATACTCATTTCCAGTGGCCCAACAAACAAACCCTTATATTAATGGTCCCGCATTAGTCTAGTCCTTTTTAAGTTGCCCTATTCGCTGACGGTAATGGGGCCACGAGGCATCCCATGTCGCATGTACACCGAGTCCCTGCACTGTACCAAGTTTTGAAACCAATTCCAAACATCCTGAGCATTAGTGCACTCCACGAGGCATACCATGTCGCCTGTATGCGCACAAACTTAATTTGGTGGGTGACTAAGAGCTCGTGGGTAGTATTATGTTAAATAAGTTGATTAGAGTGGTATTTGTTTAATTAGAATTTAATGGGTCATAACTAAATTTTTTTTGGCTCAGATTCTATCAGTACTACCAGTGTAGAAAGAAAGAACATGTGAGACCTCAGAAATGGCATCATGTAGCGAAATGAGTTGTGATTACGGTTTCCGTTGTCGATCTCTAATGGATCTGATATAGGACACGATCTCTAATTAATGTTATTAGAACCGGACCGGACATCAACCTGGAAAAGTTTCGGGTTAACGGTTTACTGGTTGGACTGGTGGGTCAATCAATTTAACCGCTGATTTTAAAACATATATGTATTGAATAAATATTTATTAGATGTGAAAAAATATATATATATATATAATTAATCATATTGCTACATACTTTTGATGGAAATTCACACATAAAGTTTATTTCTGCACAATTCCATCAATCTGTCCGATTATTTGTGTATTTTTGTTAGTTCCATGAGAGAAGAGAAGGGGGAAATCCGAAGAAGATATGAGCGAAGAGAAAAATATAACCCAAACCGGTTTTTTACCGAATTGTTCACTGGGTTCTTAAAAAGCCAGTCAATAAATACAGTTTTGTCCGGTTTAAATGCATCTACGGTCTTTTTATAGAACCAACTCGGAAAGACCTCCGGGTCCGGTTTTTTTCTGATCAAACCACCGGTCCGGTCCGGTTCTGATAACACTGTCCCTAATGACTATCGCTGATGGTCCCACATTGTCATAAGCTTCAATTTTCTTTCCTTCCTTCGCCATCTATTTCTATTTACATGCACAACATATTTTAAAAGAAATAAATACGAAGATGTGGGTACATTTGAAAGCTCAACTCAACAAATTTTATTTTTAATTGGTCAATTTGACCAATTAAACTTTCTGATAATTTCAGAATAAATATCTCACTGCTCATTAAAATTATCGGTAAAAAGAATTAAATCATTAGTTCAATTTCATTGAGGACAAACACTATAAAAATAATAGGACCGAACAATGTCTTATCTTATGATGAAAAATAGACAAGAAAAAAGAGAAGAGATCGAGGAAGAAAAAAGGAGAGAGGGTTGATGTTTTCACAATACCTACTTAAACTAAATTAATGATTAAGTTCAGGTAGTTTTCGAACTTCTGTGAATAATATGCTTCAACTTCCGAAAATTGTTATAACTTAACTATTGATTCGGTTAGATTGTATCTACTATCTCTCCAGTAATTCGGTTCATTTAAGTGATTAAAAAAAATCAATTTTGTCTCGGTTAATTTGATTTTTAATTTCGAAAAATTAGAATAAAGCTACCGCAACAGGTCAGTCCTATTCCAAAGAAGCTCTCGTCTCTCAACCCAACGCAACCTTTAGTCTCCAATCATCTAAATTAATAAACACGTTAAAGCAAGAATATACTTTTTTTTTTTTTTTTCATTCAATTATTGTTGATCTACGTCGAAATTGCATATGAAAAAATTTAAAAGGTTGGACGAGGTACTTTCTGCTTTTTCAAACGTAAAGAAAAGCAGGAGAATCTCTTCCATCTTAAGATTCTTATGTTATAAATCCCCACTCAATTTTGCACCGTTTCTTCCGACCATGACAGTATTCCTTCACTATTAAATCAATTATGCGAGCTAGACCCAAAATTTTCTTGACAAAAAAACGTGTAACAAAAAACATGGCGGGCAATGCTGTTGTTTCGTCCTACAATGACAACATCCGCCCCCTTCTTGATGCCGAAGACCAACAGCATCTCCTTAAAGTGATTGATGAGGGTATCCAGCTCCCAACAATAGTCCTAGTCGGTGATAAGTCGAGCGGCAAGACGAGCTTGCTGGAATCTCTGGCCGGTATCAGCCTGCCACGTGGCCAGGGCATTTGCACACGGGTGCCTCTGGTCATGCGTCTACAAGGTGATGCTGACGCCATTGAGCCGTTGCTCCATCTCGAGTATCACAACAAAACTGTGCCAACAACTGAGGCTAGAATCACTGAGGCTATTAACGAGGCAACCATTGAGATTGCCGGTGCGGCAAAGGGAATCTCTGATGCCGCTATTACCCTTGTTGTCAAGAAGAAAGGTGTTCCTGATTTGACCCTGGTAGATCTCCCGGGGATTACCCGTGTTCCGGTTCAAGGTCAGCCCGAAGACATATACGAACAAATTTCTAACATAATCATGGGATATATTGCTCCAAAAGAAAGCATTATATTGAATGTGTTGTCAGCAACGGTGGACTTTACCACATGCGAATCAATCAGAATGTCTCAAAAGGTTGACCCACAGGGGGAGCGAACCCTAGCAGTGGTCACCAAGTCTGACAAGTCTCCCGAGGGATTACTTGAGAAGGTCACTGTGGATGATGTCCGCATTGGCCTTGGCTATGTTTGCGTCCGAAATCGGGTGGGAGATGAGACATATGAGCAGGCTCGGACTGAAGAGAAACGTCTATTTAACTCGCACCCTTTGCTGTCACAAATTGACAAGTCAATGACCGGTATTCCGGTTCTTGCCCACAGGCTCACTCAAATTCATGCATCGATAATAGCAAAAAGTTTGCCAGATATAGTTAAGCAGATTGATGAGAAGCTTAACAGATACGTGTCTGACCTAATTAATGGCATGCCTCAGAAGTTGTCGACTGTCGCCGATGCTCTTAAGACAATCCTGCACATCTTCAAAGTTTTGAGAGAATCTTTAGAGAAGTTACTCATAAAAGGGGAGTATGATGAGTTTCCAGATGAGAAAAGCCTCCATGGAGCAGCTCGTATTTACGAGATGCTTTCGAGCTACTCTAGTGAACTCCCTTCCAACTGCCCGACTACTGAGGATCTGTTTCTAATGGAGGAAGTACATGTTTTGAGAGAGGCCAAGGGAACATGGCTTCCCAACTTCCTGCCTAGGTCGGCTTTCCGTGTCCTTCTGAAAAGGAAGGTCGATTACATCTCCAACAAACCACTTGAATTGATCAATGCTGTCTGGGCATACATTGAGAATCTAACAATCCAGACACTGTTGCGGCATCTTCAAAACTTCCCTCAAATTCAGTCCTCAAGCCAAAGAGTGGTGCACAATCTCATTGCTATGTTGAGCGCCAAATCATGCGAGTTTGTGAAGAACATGATTGAGATGGAGTTATGCGCTGATTACACATCGAACCCGGACTACATGAAAAGGTGGGCTGAGTTTATGGAAGAACAAGGAAACTTCATGGAGGTGATAGAAGTCCACTCGAAGAAAACTAAGATATCTCTGAAAGCCTTTGGAGAGGTTGAGGTCGGACATCTTAGGTCACATGCTGATGTGGCTGAACAAGCATTTGATGTAAGAATGAGGCTTACGGCTTATTGGAAGTTTATTGTGCTGAGGTTGGTTGATGGTGTGGTGCTGCATATCTTGCACAGCATCAAGAACATGGTGGAGCGTGAACTGGAGGATGAGCTCATTAATGAGCTAGTGGGGCTGAAAATGGCTGGAGTAGAGAGGATGCTGGAGGAGTCGTCCGCAATTGCCACAAAGCGGGATCGGCTCGTGAAGATTGTAGAGCTACTGAGGCAGTCCAAGGAAATTGTGGCCAATGATGAACAATATCGGTATGAGCCCAAATGTTGGAACATTATCCATTTGTTCTCTCAAATAAAATTATCCATTTGAATTTTCTCCGTTTCATTGAAATGGGGCTGTTCTTTACAGCACAACCTGATATCTAAATGGGAAATGGAGATATCCTGTATGTTAATATAATAGATAATCAGACGAAACATGGCCGTATGTAGGGTTGGCAAAAAAATCCGTGGCTCATGGCCCGCTTGGTATCAATCGGTGACTCGATCGGAAACAATTCATTCGTTAGTGGACTGAGCTAAAATGAGTCCGCTCATAACTGACTCGAGATAGAATTAATGAGTTTAATTAGGTCTGGCTCGTGCGTGTTGAGCCAGCTCGATTCATTAACGAGCTATTAAATGTACATAGTTTAATAGTTTAATCAGATCCGTTATAGCCAGTGTTATGGTAATTGCAATTTAGATTGTGCTTAAGGTTATAGGTAATTTTGTATGGACTTTGTGTAAATTAATTATAAACAACTAAGTTAATTTGTATGAATTTGTTTAATTTGGTATGCATCAATTTATTCTATGAACTATGTTTATATGAATTTGAAAATTTTGTATTTTTGGTATGTATGAATTTAACTGTAAACTTAGTTGCACTTGAATCAAGAGTATTATGCAATAATTAGTCATATAAATATTAGTTAATTTGTTTTAGCCATAATTGATAGGATGTGTTATGGTAATTTTAAGATATGGTAGGGAAAAGAATATACAAATTTATGAAACTGCCAAGCTGGTAATGAGCCTGCACGGCTCGGTTGGACAATCTACGAGTTAGTCTTGAGCAGCAGTTTCAGCTCGGGATCTAAAATTTAATCTCGCTCGCTTAGCTTGAGGCCTAGCTCGCTCTTCAGCGTTGCCACCCCTAACCACGTGGTAATTAGACGGCTAGGTCCTAAATTAACAAATATATCATTTTTGAACTTTATTCATATTAATTGGGCACATTCAGCATTAAATTTATGTTACTGGTAACTCAAATATAGTATTGTTATTACATGATAACTCGAAATATCAAAATATACTTTTTATCACTTCTCAAGTTGATTAAAAGTAAAACCACTATATAAAGCTAAAAAAGAAGAAGATGACCAGGTAGTTCTTAAGTAGTACACCTTTTCCCTTGGGTATGACTTGGCCATTAAGCATTATTTAAAAGGTTATGTATGACTTTGCCATTAAGCATTATTTAAAAGGATATTGATCGGTTCGACCAATATTTGCATTGGTTAATCGTGATCATATTACTCACAAAAGATTTTTGTCAAAGGTGGCCTTCGTCATTGTTTTTAAGTAACAAATTTCAAATATCAAATTTTACAATTTTTATGATGATGATAATTAAGCATATATAAATCAGGAGCGAAGCCATATAAGATTAAGAAGATGTATTGTAAAAAAAATTTGGAAATATCTTTTGTCCTGCTTGTGATCGAAAATATTTATAAAATTATGTTTCATTTAATCCGCTCTATGTCCTCTATGTTTCCGTCTTTGCATACAATAATATAGTTGGACTAGTCTGTTTTTAAGTCGGACGGGTAGATGAACCGGTTCAATAATTAATTTTTTAAATAGTTGAATTTGATATTAACGCTAAACTATTACCTTACTGAAATACAAATTGCAGTAATATTTGGTGCATATAGTTTAATTTGAGTAAAATTCATTACATAAGTGATCCAAATGAAAAATTTTGTATATTCTTTTTCAATTCAAATTTGTGCATACCAGCTATTTTATATTTTATTATATAAAACATAAAATTAATAATTTTCTTAATTGTTTTCTATTCAGATTGGTGCACACTAATATAAATATACCAGTGGCATATCAGATTTTGTCAACACAATATTTAAAGGCGATACAGTATTTATCGCTCATTGAAATTTTTTAATGTCAATACCATGTCCATATGATCCACTGCAAGTATTTTAAAAATTAAAAACAAAAAGAAAATTCAATATGTTATAAAATAATAATAAAATGAACATCATACAAAATTTAGCCATCTAAATTAATCCAATAATAAATGGGGAAATGAATTCTCTAACAGTAGTGGGGAATGAATTAAGGTGATTAATGTTGAGAGTTACAAAATTGAAGAGTTGCAAATATTTTTTTTTTTAAAAAAGGCTAGAAGCCCGTTTCATATATTTGAAACTGGTAAATTACATCCTACTCATAGTTCCATTTATTACACTCGATAGGGATCCCAAAAGCAACAAGATATACTACCAAGACATAAGCAAAGCAAAGTAATAGTGCATACTGACAGATAACCAACAGCCAGCAAACTAGTAAAATATAAAAAACCAACAACATCTAGGAGTCACCACGCAACAGAAAAAGGTGGAGACTAAACAACAAAAGTAATATCAGTCTTCCTCCTCAGTAGCAAGAACCCAATCCACCATCAGCGCATCTGCTGGGGGCACCACCTGCAGCGGGATCTCATCAAGCTCAAGAGGAAGCCATTCTTGGATAGCCACCTGCAGCTCCTCCTTAACCACGCCTGTCCAATAAGAAATCAGAGACACAATTTGTAAGATAACCGTATGAGCTGAGTAAATTCTGATATTATTAAAACAAAGATCATTGCGATGTTTCCAAATACTCCATATAACAGCACAAACAACAATAAGTAGAGCTGTTTTGTTTGGTTTAGGCAGATTGTTAGCAAATTGTACTACATCCTTAACCGATCTCCAATGCTGATAATACTGTAGACAGGAGCCCATCCACTGCCACACTTGTTGTGCATAGAAGCACCTGAAAAATAGATGATTAGATGTTTCCTCTAAATCACAAAATTGACATGTTAAGTCTCCACTCCAGCCCCTATTTTGCAAGTTTTTCTTAGTGATGATTCGGTGTTTGGCTACTAACCACATAAAGGCTTGAATCTTGTGAGGGACTGGTACTTTCCACCATAACATTGGATTCGTAACTTGAACCCCCCGAAAATTTAGGAATGTATACATTGATTGAACAGTGAAAATCCCACTAGGTTCCCAACTCCAAGCAATATTATCTATTTCATGAGTGAAAGAAATGGTGCTTAGAATATGTAACACTTGATGCCATTCCTGTAAGAGAATACCGCCTAAGACCCTTCGAAACTGAAGCGCTGACCCCTGTGTTAGAACTACCTCTTGAACAGTGATCAATGGTGAAGAACAGATATCAAATAAGAAAGGATAAGAATGTTTCAAAGCACACTCTCCATACCATATGTCATGCCAGAACAGTACCTATCCTTGTATACCAGGGACTACCTTGAGGCTTAAATTGCAAAACCGTTCTTTACTGGAAATGGCTTTCCAAAAAGAGGAATAAGGTAAAGGAGCTGAAGTAGTATAGTATTTATATGCAACTACAGTTTTCCAGAGACTATGGTAAGTCGGATCTTTAAAGCGCCATACCCATTTAACTAACAAAGCCACATTCATTTGCTGAATATCTAATAACCCCATCTCCCCAAATTTTTTTCGCATGCACAGTGTAGGCCAATTACATAGTGCATATCATCTTTTAGTACTTGTGCCTTGCCATAAAAAAGTTCTTCTAATCCTATCTATCTGAGCTATTATAGTTTTAGGCACTTGGTATAGGGACATTGCATAAATAAGAACAGCCGACAATACGACATTAACTAAAGTAATTCGCCCACCTAATGACAAAAGCTGTCCCTTCCAGTTTTGTAACTTGTTTCGAATTTTATCAACTATAAAGCCCCAATCTTGTATTGGAAGTTTTTTCTTGTGCAATGGAACACCTAGATATTTAAAAGGAAAGGTAGACAATTGACATCGGAAGGAATGAGCCAACTCAATGGCCTCAGATTGTGCAACATTAATAGGGAACATTTCTGTTTTCTCAAGGTTCATTCGAACTCCTGAAACCCCCTCAAACATGAGCATTGCCCACCATGCGGATGCCACACACTGATGTGAAGTGGTAAGAAATAATATCATGTCATCCGCATAGTGGCAATTTGTGAGCTTTTTATGGTTGAAACATGGTGGACCGAGACCCGTAATGACATCATGGTCCCTACCAGATTTAAAGATCTTACTAAGTGTATCTGCAGCCAAATTGAACAAATAGGGAGAGAGAGGATTGCCTTGTCTCACTCCCCGTTAACAGTTGCAAATATATGAACATCCACATTAATATTTTATTCATAACATTCTCCCTTGGATGTTTATTACGTAAGAATATGCCTCATTAAAACATTACTAGGAAAAATCATATGGGATAAAAATGTAGTGAAGGAAAAAGAGTAAAATATTCTTTTAAATACGCAACTACAACCTTACCAAAAAACCTAGTGGGAAAAGCCATGGTTAAGGAAACTATAGTGCATATTAACTTATCCTCATGATAACATTAATCAAGATCTTTAAGTCGACAAACTCCAATATTACGAACTAACTTTCCGAATATTGCTGTAGGGAGGGTCTTAGTGAATAAATCTGCTAGATTCTCACTTGAGTGGATTTGTTAAACATTAATAACATTATCCTGATTTTATTTGAGTAATACATACAATATTATTTTCATATATGATCATCAGGATCATTGTTCCATAAGACAAGTCATATGTCTGAGGAATGTGTTGAATCACACATTCTCGGCTTGCTTCGTGTATTGCTAGAACAATAAATATATTAGGTCTTGTATGTCTTATAAGTGCTCATATTGCACTAAGATATGGTACTTCAGGACCAAATAATTTTTCATCAATTGTTCTTTCAACACACATAAAATATACTTTTCTAAATGTATAAAAATAGTACTTCTCAAATGTTCAATTTACAATCCAAAGTAAAAACTTTGTTCTCCCAAGATCTTTTACCTCAAATTCTTCTTTTAAATAAATTATTTTTTTAGAAGCTCTTCAGAGTTCCATCTTTCAACATAGACTGCAATCATAATAAAATTGTTTTCATACCTTTTCACAAAAGTACAAATTGTATCTTTTTTATATCCATCTTTCAATTCATTTAGACAATTATACCTTATGCATCTAGATTGTTTTGATCAATATAAAGATTTATTTAATTTAATTGAATAATGTTCTTGAGAACCTATATTACATGCTTCAAGCATCTTAAATCCTTCAGGAATTTTCATATAAATATCATTCACAAGAGAGACATATATATAGGTTGTAACAAGATCCATTAGGTGCAAATCGAGTCATTCATAGACTGCTAGACTAATTATGTATCGAAAAGTTGTTACATCTACTACAGGTGAGTATGTTTGTTCATAATCAATTACAGGTCTTTGAGAAAAACCTTGGACGTCAAGCCACGCTTTATATTTTATAATTTCACCTTTTTATTTTATTTTCGTGTAAATATCATTTTATATCCCACACATTCATGTATTGGGACTACAAGCCCAAAACTTTTCATTTTTCAAGAGAGTTTACCTCTGCTTCAATTGCACCTTTTAATTTTGGCCAATCATTTCTTTGTCGATATTTTTTAATAGACTTCGGGTCATGATCCTCATTGTTTATTATATTTAGCGCTATATTAAACGTAAAAATATCATTGACATTAATTTCATCTCGGTTCCATCTTATTCCATTCATGATATAATTTATTGAGATCTCTTTATTTTCATGAATTTCACATACCCGAGTTTCTGCTGGAACTCCAATATTACTTGTAATTTTATCAATCTCTTCTAGAGTTTTATCTGAAATTACCACATCCTCGACTTGACCATTTTCATTCTTTGCTCCCTTTATTTTTCAAGAATTTTTTCTTTTATCTTTGGAACTGATTGGTCTTCCATGCTTCATGCGTGTTATAATTTCATTAGTATGTATAACAGAGATATCGACTTTAATTGGAGCATTAACAGCTGGTACATGTGATTTGGTCACTTTCTTTGAGTCTGTAAATGCGTATGGCAATTGATAAGCTAATATTTACAAATGAATTATGTTTTGAACATTTACTTCACATTATTTTTTATGAGGATCAAAATGAGACAATGATAATTCATACTAATATATTTTCCAGCTGATTTTGTTTTTCTCCCCCTAAATTTGGAAATATTGACTCATCCAAATGACAATTGGCAAACCTAGTCGTCAATAAATTTCTTGTCACTCGTTTCATATACTTTATTATAGTTGGAGATTCAAATCCAATATAAATTTCTAGCCTTCTTTGAGTTTCCATTTTAGTGCGTTGTGGTGGAGCAATTAAAACATATATCGCACATTCAAAAATTATTATATGAGAAATATTAGGTATGTAACCAAAAATCCAATTATAAAGGACAAGTATTATAATATCTTGTTGGCATGGAAGAGGAGGGTGTCCGATGCCCATCGGACCAGAATAGTGTTTGATGGGTATTTCTATCGTCCGATTCACTTCAAGATCTGTGCGCATCACTTTAATATCCGTGCTGTTTGCTTTAATATTCGTGCGTACAGATCTTGAAGTAGATCGGACGGTAGAAACCACCCATCGAACACTATTCTAGTTTGATGGGCATCAGACCCCCCCCCTTCTCCTGTTGACATGATGCAAATTAGTGTTGTTGCATGTAAAATAATATGTTCTCATTTTATGTATGAACATAACCTATATGATGTTCAATATTAATTTTAATAGACATACTTTGTCTGAAAAGTAAATTCATTAGCAATATCTAGACGAATTTTCTTAATTAGATAATCATGACAATGTGCTCTTTATCAAATTAATTGAGCAAGTAGTCTCGCAAACGTCCAAGTTGCGAGTTGATAACACATGTGACCATCTTGTTAATGCATCAATTAAAATCATAAAATATCTAAACGGTTCACATGATAAATGTATTGGACGACAAATATCACATTGTATACGTTTTAAAAATATGAACAACACATAAAATTCATTAAATTAAAGGATCTTCTGGTTCTTTAATGAATTTTTTACTTTAATTCTCTATTCTTTTTCGCATCATTATTAATCCGGAATGGTCCAACCGGTCATGCCAAATTATAATCATATTTTTATATATAAACTTCTAGTTTACAATATTGTGTACTTCAATTATACTGATATATGCGTAGTACAAGCTGTTGGAACACATAGACAATTTTTCTAATATGAATTTTTTTTTTATCTTAGATTATGCTAGTAATATAAATATATTCAATATTTTCTGCATTGGTTGTCTCAACATGATATTCATTTTGGCGGATATCCTTAAAACTTAACAAATTCCTTTGAGACTTAGAATAATATAATACATTATCAATATAAATTTGTGTTCCTCCATGTAACAAGAAGGTTGCTTTTCTGGAGCCTTCAATTAATTTGTTTTATTAACAATTACAATTAACAAAAATAAGAAATACCACTAAAATTAAAAAAAATTGCAAAAGAGAAAAAAATACCATAAATATTACATTAACAATAACAAAACTAGTTTTTCTTTTGATGATTTTTTTTATTACTATCATCATTAATCAAGTGATTCGTTTTTTTTTTATTTTCTTCATCAAAGAAATTAACATCGAAATGAGTAAGATCGAGATCACATCACAAATAAAAATTTGTCTCGATTTATTTCTCCCTTTTTTGATGACATAGATCAACAATATGTTTTTTGCGTACAACATGTACGTGACAAATTAGTTTTACCACCACAATGATAGCATGAATTTTCTTTTTTTGATTTTCTGCTTTCCTCATTCATTTTCATCATTATTTTTATCATTACCACGTCCACACGAGTATGTCCAGAAATTATTATGATTATTATGTGTTGCTACATTCACTTCAGGGAATGAAGCATAACTAATTGGACGATATTTATGATTTTTTTTAACAACTCGTTATTTTGTTCAACTATAAAGAGACAAGATATCAACACAAAATGTTTTTGAAATCTTCTTCTTCAAGAAAAATTAAATTATTAAGAAGAAAAAAAAATGTTGATAAAAGAAAATAAATTTCGTGACTAACTGTGTGAAGAGGTAATTAGAAAATCAACCATGAACAATTTTTTTTTTTCTTTTTCTTCATTCACTGATCTAAATTTGGTAAATGATGAGCAGCTCCAATATTTTAAAGTAAATATAAATATTACGTGAGGCCTTTTCAAAGAATCCAAATATATGTGCAATTTCAAATAGGTAAGAAATCACTGCCTTTGAGAAAATTCCGAATTATAAAAAAACAATAATTTTGCACCAATTTAAAAAATAGTTAACATTATTCCTATTACAATTTAATTTAATGATCATATTGAGCTATTCAGATAAGTTGTTTAAACCTTAAAATCACAAAATATGGACACAAATTGAAACACCGGCTTTAATTCGAGACGCCATTAAATAATGATTTTTATCACAAAATCTACTATTTTGAAACAAGAGAAAGTGCCATTAAATAATTCTTTTCTTATTTTTTTTTTAATTACGGTTTATAAAATTTTTTCTCAAACAGGTTATGTGTAGCGCCTAGAATTTTTTTAATAAATCATCATAAAAAAATCGAAAACCAACTTGATTGCATAACTTTTTGGAAAAACAATCAATATTAAAAATCCAATTCGGTATCTAATTCTCATACTGAAAATTAATTTTCGGTGTGCAACATTGCACAAATAGCCACACCACTGAGATTTTTTTTCTATAGAAAATAATTAAAAACAAGAGAGAGAAATAGAACACCTGCTGTTTTCTATTAGTAGAAAGACATGTAGTAACTTTACTGATAAAATTTCAAGGAATCCAATATTAGAATATATACTACTCTCACAAATCCTAACCAATTTCGTTATTATTTTTTTTCCATTTTCTATATTAAAATATAAATGATTTTTTAAAAAATAGATAGAATATCTTAAAATTTAGATGTAATAAAAGGACTATCTATTTTTTAAATTCTTTTATATTTAATAGAGAAAAAAAAAAACAACAACGGAGCAGAATCGGTGGGAATCCCATTAATTTTAACATTGGATTTTTTTCTTTATCAATAAAATTAGTATCGATTTTTTATCAATAGAAAACAACATATACTTTTTCAATTTCATTTTCTTCTTTTTTATTATTTTATGTAGAGAAAAAAAATTCTCCACAGCCACACCACTCAATCCGTTCCCAGCCCAATAAAAAAATATCGGTATGATATCCATTTGAATTTTCTCCGTTTCATTGAAATGGAGCTGTCCTTTACAGCACAACCTGATATCTGGGAAATGGAGATATCCTGTACGTTAATTTTGTTAATATAATAGATAATCAGACGAAACATGGGCGCATGTAGGGCTGGCAAAAATGTGCGTGGTTCGTGGCCCACTTGGTATCAATCCGTGACTCGCGGTAACAGTTTGTTCGTTAGTAGACCGGGCTAAAATGAGTCCGTTCGCCACAGACTCGAGTTAGAATTAATAATGAGTTTGAGTTAGTGTTCGAATTTTGCCCCCGGGGGCGTGCCTTGCCCGTGCCCGTGCCCGTGCCCGTGCCCGTGCCCGTCCCGCCCGTGCCCGTGCCCGTGCCCGTCCCCGCCCGTGCCCGTGCCACGGGCACCCACGGCACACGGGCACACGGGCACGGGCGTTAAACGGGCCAGACATGGTTTTTTTTTTCCCTGCCCATGACTGCCCAGCCCTCTGTGCCCGTGCGCCTGTGCCCGTGCCAGTGCCTTTTTTTTTTTTTTTTTTTTTTTTTTTTTTTTTTTTTTCCGAAAATAAAATTCAAATTCCCCCCCCTCTCCACCCCAGCCGGACCCCACCGGCCCACCCTCTCCATTATTTTTTTATTTTTTTTTAAATTAAAAAATGAGATATATTTTTTTAAAACTTTAAACGGCCATAACTTTTGCTAGGAAAGTCGGATTGACGCGTATGACGTCAATTCGGAAAGGGGAGGAGGAGACGGTCGCCACCGTCATCCGGGTTAACCCCGGATATCAGAAAAATCAGAATCGCCAAAAAATGTCGTCTAGTGCCTCAAAAATTAAGTTTAAGATTTTTAGTGCCAAAAAACGTCGTTTATTTTTTAATCTATTGTTTTAAAATAAGAGCTTAATTATTTAAAGTAATTGATTTTAGAAATTTTTAATTTATATTTTATTATAACAAAAATTATCGAGTTACAACCATGTCAAATGAATTTAAATTTATATTTTATTGGTATGAATTTGGATTTATAATTATTTATAATTTGGATTTATAATTATTTATAATTATTTATAATTTGAATTTATAAAAAAAAAACAAAAAAAAAACAGAAAAAAAAACAGTAAGTAAACAAAAAAAACAAAAAAAATGCCCTGCTCGTCCTGCTCCCGGTGCCCGGCCCGTCCTGCCCCCGTGCCCTTGACGGGCACGGGCATTAAACGGGCATGGCAAAATCTTTTTTTTTTTTGCCCGTGATGCCCGGCCCGTTGTGCCCGTGTGCCCGTGACGCCCGTGCCCGGGCACTGCCCTGCTTGGCCCTGCCCTGCCTGGCCCTTTTGTAATACTCTAGTTTGAGTTAGGCCTAGCTCGTGCTGAGCTAGCTCGATTCATTAACGAGCTATTGAATATACATAGTTTTTTAGTTTAATCGGATCTGTTATAGCCAGTGTTATGGTAATTGCACTTTAAATTGTGCTTAAGTTGATTGGTAATTTTGCATGGACTATGTGTGAATTTTTTTTTTTGAGTAAAGACTATGTGTGAATTAATTATAAAAAACGAAGTTAATTTGTATGAATTTATTTGATTTGGTATGCATCAATTTATATTGCGAACTATCCTTGTATGAATTTGGGAATTTGATATTTTCGGTACGTATGAATTTAACTGCAAACTTAGTTACACTTGAATGAAGAATATTATTTAATAATTAGTCATATAAATGTCAGTTTGTTTTAGCCATAATTAATAAAATGTGCTATGGAAATTTAAGATAAAGCAGGAAAAAAATGCAAAATTTATCAATCTGTCAAGCTAGTAACAAGCCAGCTTAGCTCCTTCGGACAATCCACGAGTTAGTCTTGAGCTAACCTACAATTCAAACTCACTTGCTCAGCTTGATTCACAAACAAGCCGGTTATGAGTGAGGCCTAACTCATTCTTTAGCAACTCGTTGTCACCTCAAGCCACGTGGTAATTTGATGGCTAAGTCCTTTTGCAAATAGAAAAATATAAGTTGAAATCTATATTATTTAAGGGGTTTGAATGAAGTAGACTATTAGAGGATAAAATAAAATTTAAAATCTAAACACATCTTCCATGTAATCAATTTTACTAGTTATAGTAAGAGGCTTATTTAATATGCAATTGATTTCCTAAATTAACAAATATATCATTTTTGAGCTTTATTCACATTAATTGGGCACATTCAGCGTTAAATTCCTGCTACTGTTAACTCAAATATAGTACTGTTTTTACATGCTAACTCCTCAAAATATTAAAATATACTTTTTATTACTTCTGAAGTTGATTAAAAGTAAAACCACTGTATAAAGCTAAAAAAGAAGAAGATGACTAGGTAGTTCTTAAGTAGTACACCTTTTCCCTTGGGTATGACTTGGCCATTAAGCATTATTTAAAAGGTTATGTATGACTTTGCCATTAAGCATTATTTAAAAGGATATTTGCATTGGTTAATCGTGATCATATTACTCAAAAAATGATTTTGTCAAAGGTGGCCTCGCCATTGTTTTTGTTTTTAAGTAACAAATTTCAAATATCTAATATCAAAAAAAAATTCCGATATCTCACTGCTCATTCAAATTATCGGTAAGAAGAATAAAATCATTAGTTCAATTTCATTGAGGACAAATACTATAAAAAATAATAGGACCGAGCAATGTCTTATCTTATGATGAAAAATAGACAAGAAAAAAGAGGAGAGAAAAAAAAAAGGTGAGAGGGTTCATGTTTTCACAATACCTACTTAAACTAAAGGGAGAATTAATGATTAAGTTCAGGTAGTTTTCGAACTTTCGTGAATAATATGCTTCAACTTCGAAAATTGTTATAACTTAACTACTGATTTGGTTAGATTAATTGTATCGACTATCTCTCCAGTAATTCGGTTCATTTGAGTGATTTAGAAAAAAATCAATTTTGTCTCGGATTTAGAATAAAGCTACCACAACAGGTCAGTCCTTTTCCAAAAAAGCTCTCGGCTCTCAACCCAACGCAACCTTTCATCTCCACTCATCTTACTTAACGCGTTAAAGTAGGAATTTACTTCTTTTTTTCATTCAATTGTTGATCTACGTCGATATTGCATATGAAAAAAATTTAAAAGGTTGGACGAGGTACTTGCTGGCTGCATGCCTTTCCAAAAGTAAAGAAAAGCAGGAGATTCTCTTCCATCTTAAGATTCGTACGTTATAAATCCCACTACTCTGCACCGTTTCTTTCTACCATGACATGACAGTATTCTTTCACTATTACATCATTTATGCTAGCTAGACCAAAAATTTTCTTCACAAAAAAACGTGTAACAAAATACATGGCGGGCAATGCTCTTGTTTCGTCCTACAATGACAACATCCGCCCCCTTCTTGATGCTGTAGACCGACTGCGTCTCCTTAAAGTGACTGACGAGGGTATCCAGCTCCCTACAATAGTCGTAGTCGGTGATCAGTCGAGCGGCAAGTCGAGCGTGCTGGAATCTCTGGCCGGCATCAGCCTGCCACGTGGCCAGGGCATTTGCACACGGGTGCCTCTGGTCATGCGTCTACAAGGTGATCCTGACGCCATTGAGCCATTGCTCCATCTCGAGTATCACAGCAAAACTGTGCCAACAACTGAGGCTAGAATCACCGAGGCTATTAACGAGGCAACCATTGAGATTGCCGGTGCGGCAAAGGGAATCTCTGATGCCGCCATTACCCTTGTTGTCAAGAAGAAAGGTGTTCCTGATTTGACCCTGGTGGATCTCCCGGGGATTACCCGTGTTCCGGTCCAAGATCAGCCCGAAGACATCTACGAACAGATTTCTAACATAATCATGGGATATATTGCTCCAAAAGAAAGCATTATATTGAATGTGTTGTCAGCAACGGTGGACTTCCCCACATGCGAATCAATCAGAATGTCTCAAAAGGTTGACCCGCGCGGGGAGCGAACCCTAGCCGTGGTCACCAAGTCTGACAAGGCTCCCGAGGGATTACTTGAGAAGGTCACTGTGGATGATGTCCGCATTGGCCTTGGCTATGTTTGCGTCAGAAATCGGGTGGGAGATGAGACATATGAGCAGGCTCGGACTGAAGAGAAGTGTCTATTTAACTCGCATCCTTTGCTGTCACAAATTGACAAGTCAATGACCGGTATTCCGGTTCTTGCCCACAGGCTCACTCAAATTCAGGCGTCGATAATAGCGAAATGTTTGCCAGATATAGTTAAGAAGATTGATGAGAAGCTTAACAGATACGTGTCTGACCTAAATGGCATGCCTCAGAAGTTGTCGACAGTCGCCGATGCTCTTAAGACAATCTTGCACATCTTTAAAGTGCTGAGAGAATCTTTAGAGAAGTCACTCATTAAAGGGGAGTATGATGAGTTTCCTGATGAGAAAAGCCTTCATGGAGCGGCTCGTATTTACGAGATGCTTTCGAGCTACTCTAGTGAACTCCCTTCCAACTGCCCGACTACCGAAGATCTGTTTCTAATGGAGGAAGTACATGTTTTGGGAGAAGCCAAGGGAACATGGCTTCCCAACTTCCTGCCTAGGTCGGCTTTCCGTATCCTTTTGAAAAGGAAGGTCGATTCCATATCCAACAAACCACTTGAATTGATCAATGCTGTCTGGGCATACATTGAGAAACTGACAATCCAGACAATGTCGCGGCATCTTCAGAACTACCCTCAAATTCAGCCCTCAAGCCAAAGAGTGGTGCACAATCTCATTGCTACGTTGAGCGCGAAATCGTACGAGTTTGTGAAGAACATGATTGAGATGGAGTTGTGCGCTGATTACACGTCGAACCCGGACTACATGAAAAGGTGGTCTGAGTTTATGGAAGAACAAAGAAACTTCATGGAGGTGATAGAAGTCCACTCGAAGAAAACTGAGATATCTCTAAAAGCCTTTGGAGAGGTTGAGGTCGGACATCTTAGGCCACATGCTGACGTGGCTGAGCAAGCATTTGATGTAAGGATGAGGCTTACGGCTTATTGGAAGTCGATTGTGCTGAGGTTGGTTGATAATGTGGCTCTGCATATCTTGCACAGCATCAAGAACATGGTGGAGCGTGAACTGGAGGATGAGCTGATTAATGAGCTGGTGGGGCCGAAAATGGCTGGAGTAGAGAGGATGCTGGACGAGTCGCCCGCGATTGCCACAAAGCGGGAACGGCTCATGAAGAGTGTAGAGCTACTGAGGCAGTCCAAGGAAATTGTGGCCAATGTCATGGATCGTATTGTCGTGGAAGGAGACAAATGATTTGTGTTTGTTTTCTGTGAATTCAGTGGGTTCTGGCAATATTATCATATTTTGTTTAGTGAGTTAATTAATCTATGGTTATTTTGTGAGCTGGGTTGGGTGTGGTCTTTTGTAATGGGCTAGTAGATGCTTGGGTACGAGGGTATGGTGGTGCTTTCCAATTATGCAATAACTTGTTATCTTTGCTTTATCTAGGTACGTTATTGCTCAGTGAACTTTCCATGATTTTAATTTTTAACTTAGTACCTCCTGGTTTTCTTTTCTGGTATTTTGATAAACTCTTTCTTCTTAAAGTTATGATATCATTATTAAAAATCCACTTACCAAATAATTATTACATTTCAGTAATCAGTTTCCTGCTTTGCAGTTTTCTCTTCTTAGACGCCAAGTGGAATTCTGATTTTGCTCTTCTAACTTTAGATTGAAGTCCTTCAGGATATGTCGCTTGTTGTGGATCTGGAGTTAAGTGGAGATTTAGAGGTATGATAGATTACATAATTTACAGCCTGATTTGACTTTCTTTATAAAACGATGATAGTCCATTTGGGATTTTCAGTTCTGAGTACTACAATTCTACAAATTCTCCTTCATTGTTTTCAAGTAGGATGGTCACATCCTCTGCATTAACGCACTGTTTGAATTTAGCTTTGGACCAACAAATCAGAATCCATGCCAATCCAGCCCACGCTTGTAATGCAGGAGATCCCATAATGATTAGTGCTAATATGTAATGAACAGATTGGATCTAAACTCAAACTGTGCGTTAATACAGAGGATATGAATTCAGCTTTTATTACTATTAGATTCGTGCTAATATGTAATGAACAGATTGGATCTAAACTCAAACTGTGCGTTAATACAGAGGATATGAATTCAGCTTTTATTACTATTAGATTCGTGCTAATATGTAATGAACAGATCAGATTAGGCATTATTTACTTTTCTTCGGAGAAAAATAGATTTTAGTTGTGTGACTTTTTAGAAACTCGGTGCTTTCAAATATGGATTAGAGGATTTAATTTAGAACATCTAGCCCCCATGCACATTGCGATTATTTGTTATGAAAATGAACCAGAGGGTTTGTCGATTAGTGGAGTAAAATATTTTAGATTAATATGGAGTAAAATATTTTAGATTAATAATTTCTTATACCTACTTTCAAATTTGAGAATATTATAACCGAACTATATCTTCTTCTGACTTTTTGCAGGGATGCGCCTAAACGCTTTTGGAATGGGAATAAGTTAAATATAATTTTCTTTCCTCACTTTGGATTAGTTTTGTACTTTAATTTTGCTATTTAATGTGATACTTTGTTGATTTGGAACATTGTTTATATTTTAATTTAAAATGAACTGTTGATCATATGTTAGAGTTAGAGACCATCTTGTCTCAGCTCAGATTTGATATTTGGTGGTGTAGACATTGTGAAATTAAAGCAAGCCATTCAGAGACAGCTCGGCTCAGAGGACCATGAATTACCAGTATTTTCAACTCGTTGCCAAAATTTGACTAATTGATTCAACCTGTTGTAGTTACGAACCGACATAAAACTTTGTCTAACTCAGTTTGACTCGACTCGTTTACAGCCTTTGAACTCTTAAACACGACAAGACAAAATTCAAGGTCTTTGGGCCTGGCCATCGTCTTCTATTTGAATTTGGAGAAGCATGTTGTAACAGATTGCTCTAAATTTTTTTTTTCTGAAGCCCACCTCCTGAATAAATTGCGAAATTTAGGACAGTCGCAATTATTTATTTACTTTGGCGATATTTTACTAAAGATACACTGTACATCAATTAGATAACAAGTAATTATTCTATAAACACTAAAAATAAAGAAAACAAGATCAAATAAACCAAAAAGTATGATTTAAGAGTTTTAGGAGCTCTAAAGATGACCCATTTCCTAAAAGGGGATTTGACTTGAGAATTTAAGCTAAGAGAATCTTAAATTCAATCTAAGAAATCTTTTGAAGACGAGGAGGCTAGGAGCCTACCAGCATTCCATCGCAAATTTTAAAGCCAGCAATGCTTTTAATCGAAAAATAACATTTAATTCTTTCACCCCCAACTAACTTTTAATTCCCAAAACAATATTTCCCTTTCCAAAAAATCTCTCGTCCCCTCGTCTTTTTCCTCAACCCCATGCAACCTTTCGCCTCCCCTCGTCTTCTGCTATAAATCTCCTGCCAACGCTGTACCACTTTACAGTAACAATACCAACAAGGAAACAAAATATAAGTATATAGCTAAAAAACATGGCCGGAAATGATCTTGTTTCATCCTACAATGACAACATCCGCCCCCTGCTCGATGCTGTAGATCGACTGCGTCACCTTAAAGTGACTCAAGAAGGTATCCAGCTCCCGACAATAGTCGTAGTTGGAGATCAGTCAAGTGGCAAGTCGAGTGTGCTGGAGTCTCTTGCCGGCATCAGCCTGCCACGTGGCCAGGGCATTTGCACACGAGTACCCCTGGTCATGCGTCTACAAGGTGATCCAGATGCCACCAAGCCGTTGCTCTATCTAGAGTACCAAAACAAAACCGTACCAACGACTGAGGCTGGGATCACAGCGGCTATAAACAAGGCAACAGTTGAGATTGCTGGTGGGGGAAAGGGAATCTCTGATGCACCTATTACCCTTGTTGTCAAGAAGAAAGGTGTTCCTGATTTAACCCTGGTGGATCTCCCGGGGATTACCCGTGTTCCGGTTAAAGGTCAGCCCGAAGACATCTACGAGCAGGTTTCTAGCATAATCATGGGGTATATTGCTCCAAAAGAAAGCATAATATTGAATGTGTTGTCAGCAACGGTGGACTTTCCGACATGTGAATCAATCAGAATGTCTCAAAAAGTTGACCAACTCGGAGAGCGAACTCTAGCGGTGGTCACCAAGTCTGACAAGGCTCCTGAGGGGTTGCTCGAGAAGGTCACTGTGGATGATGTCCACATTGGACTTGGCTATGTCTGCATCAGAAATCAGGTGGAAGACGAGACATATGAGCAAGCTCGATCTGAAGAAGAGCGTCTTTTTAAGTCGCATCCTTTGCTGTCCCAAATTGACAAGTCAATAACTGGGATACCGGTACTTGCCCAGAGGTTCATGCAAATTCAGGCATCAATAATTGCAAAATGCTTGCCAGATATTGTTAAGAAGGTCGATGAGAAGCTTAACAGAAGCATGTCTGAGCTAAATGGAATGCCACAGAAGTTGTCGACTGTTGCCGATGGTCTTAAGGCAATCTTGCACATTATTAAAGTGCTGAGAGAATCTCTAGAAAAGTCACTTATAAAAGGCGAGTATGATGAGTTTCCTGATGACAAAAGCCTCCATGGAGCAGCTCGTATTTATGATATGCTTGCGAGCTACTCTAGCAAACTCCCTTCCGACTGCCCGATTACTAAGGATCTGTTTCTAATGGAGGAAGTAAGTGTTTTGGAGTAGGCCAAGGGAATATGGCTTCCTAACTTCCTGCCTCGGTCAGCTTTCCATGTTCTTCTGAAAAGGAAGGTCGGTACCATCTCGCACAAACCACATGAGTTGATCAATGTTGTTTGGGCTTACTTTGAGAATCTGACAATCCAGACAATGTCGCGACATCTTCATAACTACCCACAAATTCAGTCCTCAAGCCAAAGAGTGGTGCACAATCTAATTACTAAGTTGAATGCCAAATCATATGAGTTTGTGAAGAACATGATTGAGATGGAGCATTGCTCTGATTACACGTCAAATCCGGATTACATGAAAAGGTGGGCTGAGTTTATGACAGAAGAGAGAAACTTCATGGAGGCGATTGAAAACCACTCGAAGCCTACAAAGATATCTCTAAAGGCCTTTGGAGTGGTTGAGGTTGGACATCTTAGGTCACACACTGACATAGTTGAGCAGGCATTTGATATAAGGATGAGGCTTACTGCTTATTGGAAGTCGATTATACTGAGGTTGGTTGATGGTGTGGCGCTGCATATCTTGCACAGCATCAAGAACATGGTGGAGTGTGAACTGGAGGCTGCGCTGATTAATGAACTGGTGGGAACAAAAATGGCTGGGATTGAGAAGATGCTGGAGGAGTCGCCCGCGACTGCCACAAAGCGGGACCGGCTCAAGAAGAGTGTACAGCTACTGAGGCAGTCCAAGGACATCGTTGCCAATATAATGGATCGTATTGTTGTGGAAGGAGAAAAATGATGGGTGTTTCTTTTCTTTGAATTCAGTTGGTACTTTTGGCTAAAGTATGAATATGTTATCATGTTTTGTTTAGTGAGTTAATCTATGGTTATTTTGTGAGGGGGGTTGGGTATGGTCCTTTTTTATGAGCTAGTATTTGCTAGTATGTTTTATCTTAATTATCAATGAACTTGCCCTGATTTTACTTTAGTTCCTCCTGCTTTTCTTTTCTGGTATTATGATCAATGCTCTCTGCTTAAAGTTATAATATCATAATTAATTTTATAAATGCACTTACAAAATTACATTCCCATTTTAGGAATCACTTTCCTGGTTTCAAGCTTTGCAGATTTCTCTTTGTTTAGAAAATAGTAATTAAATCTAATGAGCCAAGTGGAACTTTGCTGTTCTCTTCTAACTTTACATTCTTCATGAATCATGATTATAGCGCTGGATGTGGATTTGGATCTATGATAATTTTAGTGCGAATTTGCAGTTCTGAGTGTACATATTTTCTTTCATTAATTGTTTCTAAGTAGGATAGTTTTGTTTATCTTGATCAGTTTTGGCATTATTTATTTTATTTGTAGAAAAATAATTTTATTTATGTGGCTTTTTTGTGAGCCGGTGCTTTCAAATAGGTATAGAGAATTTAATTTAGGATGCCAAACTAGTTAATATGAAAACCATAATGATAGTAATTGCCTCATAAATAGGAAAAATAAGGATCCTAGTGGTATGGAAGCAGACCCAACTGGTACCAGAACTACAATTACCAGAACAAGAGGTTTTGATGTCTCCTTCTTGAAGCCAAGTTGAAGCAGCAAAATAAAGAGGGATCAGAGTGGTATTGAAGCGGTACCAAACTGGTATTGAAACCATAATAACCAGAACGTCAAAAATTAATCTTGTGATGGTACCAGATGTTCTTTCGATTTCTGAGTCCAAGCCATAAATTAGGAAGCTCCAGCACTGACTTAATTCCATCAGCAGAAAGTTCAATGCATAATAGTAAATAATTCCATCAGCAGAAAATTCAATGCATAATAGCAGTGTTCTAAATAGCGAGCTATGGCGACACTATAGCATTCAGAATTTCTGTCAGAGTAGAGCACTAATTGTGTTCAAATAGTTAAACAGGTTCAAACTCATTAACTAATCAGCTACTAAATTAAAAACAATCAGCATTATAAAACATGATAAAAGCCGACAGAAGAAAAAGAAGATACAAGCGTAATAGTAATTTGGTACAATAATATATGTACAACCAATTCATCAAATAGTGTATAAAAGGAACGAGATACTTTGAGATCTACAAGAAAAAATCAATTAATGGAGTCATCTCTAGAGTTTGTACTGGGCCAAAAATTCAGCGAAGTGGAGGTAGCGAAATTTTTTTCAGCAGCGAATAGAATAGAGGGACGAATTTTTTTTTCTTCTCTGTCTAATGCCTTAGCGAAGTAGAGCAGCGGAAAAAAATCAGCGCAACAGCAGGCCAGCAGCGAATAGAACAGAGCACGGGTCTTGTTATTTATTTTGTTTTGGGTCGAGGGTAGGCACAGCACAATTCAAGGTAATAGATCTACTCCTTTTCGGATCTTAAACACTAAATTATGGGATAAAAGTACATTATTTTAGCTATAATTGTTATAGCGATAATAGCAGTCTACTATAGAGCGTAGTGTGCAGCACAAATATCACACACTATACTAAATAGGCTTTTGTTTCAAGGTCCAACTTGAAAAAATAAATTTAAGGACATATTTTTAAGGCCCACATTGTTTTTATTTCTAAATATAAAAATCAACTATATAACATCATTCTTGTGTTATTTTGAATAAAAAATAATTAATTTATGTCATGATGCTTAGGTTATTTTTAATAAAATAAATAAATAGTTTGTGATATTACTAGAGATATTTTAAATAGGAATTTAAATTTTGCACTAGTTTAATATGAATATTATAATTTCTTAATAAATTTGGTATTACTTATTACTATGTGATACTTTAGATAATATTGATAATTAGTATTTTTTTTTAAAAATAACGCTATATAGGATAGCTCTCGCTATAGCTACGCTATTCACATAGTTTTTTTTAGAAAGCGCCTAGCCGCCCCCCTATAACAATCCCTCATTTCATCCCCCGCGCATTAATTACCGCTAATTAAGTAGGGGACAACAATCGCCATTCGCTAAAATAAAAAGAAAACGCATCTCAGAGTGTTAACTTCTGCTAATCAAGTAGGGGACCACAACCGCCATCGCCACTACTAGAATTTTCAGTAATGGCAACAGTAGGAATTGACTTGTTGCAACGGCTTACTGTGCTTTAAGCCCCAAAAATGCCATTTGCAAGCGCTACGCTTGCAAACCCTCCCGTTGCTTTAAGCCCCAATGCAAATACTCAGTTTTTTTTTTGGGCTAGCCTCCACTTTTGCTAACCAATAATATATATTTCAGATTGAATATACATAGCATTTTGCAAAAATAAATATATAGCCTTTTGCAAAAATAAATATATAGCCTTTTGCAAAAATACATAGATAGCATTTTGTATATACATATAGCATTTTGCAACACATATATATACATAGCCTTTTGTACATGCAATCCTTTTAATCCAACATGTAACATATACTCCTCAAGATCTAATACAATGTTTGTATATACATATAGCATTTTGCAACACATATATATACATAGCCTTTTGTAAATGCAATTATTTTGATCCAACATGTAACATATACTCCTCAAGATCTAATACAATGTTTGTATAAAAATTATGCCTTACTATTTAGTAACCATGTGATCAAGGTTTGGCCATGGATTGGCCCAATTTTCGTTAAGTTGGACTCATGTTGTCAAAACTCATGGCTATGATCTAGTTTGGACCAAAATTTCATACATACTAAAACGTATTAGGTCCAACATGTCAAAAAATGTGTGTGCATATGATACATGACATGATGGCTCTTGGTTAAATGTCTCCAACAACATTGCATCTCCTATGAAAAAAAAACAAGCATCAACATATATGTGCATACATACATAATAGAGAATAAAAAATCTCGGTTTTGAATTAATTTCGTAAAAAAGAATTAATTGAATATGTATAGCTTTTATATGAACCACTGAAAATTAATTTCGTAAAAATATAAAAATAAACATGTGTATATCTTTACATTTTGCTTAAATAGAAGTGGTGCTTAAAATGACAGCACCGGCACCAGAACCCTAAGGGAGGGTGGCGAAGATGACAGCAACCAACAGTGGCAAAGAGGACAGCAACCAACCAAAACCCTAAGAAAAATGAATTTCTTAAATAACACAACAATGGTAAAGAAAAAAATATATATACACACACACACATGACTAACATTAGCAAGATAGAGAGGAGAAATACAAAATTTGAATTTGCCAATTCCCTCCTAGTGCAAAGAAATCAAACCAACATTCAATACAGAGAGAGAGAGAGAGAGAGAGAGAGAGAGAGTAATATTGATTAAAACAGCGCTGGAAGATAACCATTTTATTTCATTAAAACCCTACTAAGCCTTTCCTACACGGATATTTAACTATAAATCCGTGTAGCTCAGTCAACATATCTACACGGCTATTTAAATAAAAAAAACCGTGTACAAAAGACCTTCCTATACGGATATTTCATTAAATATCTGTGTAGCTCTCTCACCATTCTTACACGGATATTTAATGAAATATCCGTGTATACAAGCTTAATTTACACATGGACACTGATTTATAAGTTAATATCCGTGTAGGATTCCTACAACATTGGAAAAATCCTATTTCATACACGTTTTTTTTATAAAATTGAGAAAATCCGTGTATAAGGTACAGTGTAGGAAGACGTTTTTTGTAGTAGTGAATACTTTTTCTTAGGCTTTTGCATGAGCTGCCCTTGCAAAAAGTACGCTTCCAAATACTTTTAAAGTTGACACCCAACCAGAGTATTTGCAAGGTTGTCAAGTGTGGGTTCCATCTGAGTATTAGCAAGATTAAGGAACGTGGGTCCCATCTGAGTATTAGCAAGGTTAGGAACGTGGGCTCCGTCTGAATATTAGCAAGGTTAAAGAATGTGGACCCCACCTGACTATTTGCAAGGATAGCGAATGTGGACCCCACCTAACTATTTGCAAGGCTAATGAATGTGGGTCCCACCTTGTATTAGACCTGTAGAAGCACCATAGAATTGTTGCATTTCCAACCTGAAAAATATTGATTAATTAACTATATACATTCCTTTATTAATTGCTGCTTCTCAATCTCTATCAGTTAGCAGAAAAATGAAAAAGGAAATGTTTGATATTAACTAAAATGACAAAAGCTCCCACATGGGAAACTATAATCAAAAGACTATTATAGAAAATAATATATTTTATTTTCAAGCTAGACATGCCCAACATGCCAATCGACTCTTTTCTATATTTTACCCAAATAAATAAATTGTGATGAGGTAAAAAATTTGTTTACTGTTCTCTGTTTATGGTAGGCAATGAAAGTGGAGAACATGGTCAAACTGAAGGAGTTTGACTAGAAAAGCTTGAGTAGGAGATTTGACATAGAGTTACACAAATTAATTGCTGAGAACTAGAGGCAACACAAGTATTTCGAAGATGAAGTTGAGAGAATTAAAGTTGGAGCCTAAAAACGAATTGCAAAGGCTGACAAAAGTTGTAAGACTGTTTTCGAGGTTTGATCTCTCTCTCATTTGTTGCTCATTTTTTTTTTATCTATGGTTATAAAGTTATTGTGTTATGCAAACTTTCTATGATTTCTTGTTACTAACACTAATATATTTGGATTTATTAAAATGCTTTAACTACACAAAATAAAAGAAATAAATGGGGACCAAGAAAAGAGAAAATCAAAGAGATATGTGAGCGCCAATTCATTGTCAGTACCTATGGATTAATATCTTAATTTTCCAATTTGGAACAGTCGATCCGAACTGTTCAACATGATTACCATATAAAAATGAACTTGAAGACTAAATTCTACATTTTTTTTTAATTTTTTAACTATTTTTTTTAGATATGAACTGTTCAACATGATCTCGATTCTAAATATTCCAGTAAGTTCAAAGGGATGCTCAGAAGGATGTTTCTTTTTGTTGTATTAATGTGCTTTTGAGCACAGTCTCTTAGCAAAAATACTTGAATTCAAGTATAGTTTTATTTCTGACTTTGATTTTATGCTATTTTTTCTCATTTATTAACACATGTTTAAAAAAAATATGCAGGAGGACATGCAAGGCATTTGAGTAACTTGACAACACAAGTGCAAACAATATTTGTGACTTGTGGTATTTAAGAAGGAATGTAATCTTTAACTACTATTTACCTACTGGAATTGTAATAACTTATTTCGCACCCAATTGTGCTATTTAAATGAGACTGAAAATCATGTTCAATTCAAAATTTATGATATACTAAATTGTCAAAATTAGAGAAAAAGTTGTTGTTTATTTACATTTCAATTCTGATTAGCTTAGTATTAGTTAAAAATAATAAGAAATATTTTCTAATTATTAAACAACATTTAAGGTATTAGATTGGAAATGTTTATTGAAAAAAATAATTGTTAAACACAAATCGCCTCTTATATTATTATTTTTTATAGTGGAAATGTATATTAAAAAAACAATATTATTTTCTTTTTCTTATAAGAAGTTAGTGTATATGTCGAATATATTTTAATGAATTTGTTTTTAAAAAAATATTAAACATTGTTGGTTTTGATATAAATTATTGTTTTTTTTTAATTATTAAACTTCTTGTTGTAGTCACTTATAATTATATTAACCGTTCAAAGGGAGAGATTATATATTCACCATTAAATTTACATTAACCTTTAGAGTAAAATAATATAAACAAAATTATGAAAACTTTTGCAAGGGTGCCTCATGCAAATAATTAGGATCTTTACAATAAAATAATATAAATAGAACCACAAAAACATTTGCAATGGTAGGGCATGCAAATAGTTAGAACCTTATGAATAAAATCACATAATTAGAAATATAAAAACATTTGCAACGGTAGCCCATGCAAATAGTAAGAACTTTTAGAATAAAATAACAAAACAGAATCATAAAAACATTTGCAACGGTAGCCCTTGCAAATAGTTAGAACCTTTAGAATAAAATAACATAAACAAAATCATAAAAACATTTGCAACGATAGCCCTTGCAAATAGTTAGGACGAAAAATATTTGCAACGGTAGCCCTTGCAAATAGTTAGGATCTCTAGAATATTTGCAAGCGTGACTATTTGCAAGCGCTAACGGTTGCTGCTATATTAATTTAATCAGAAAATCAATTTCTTTTGCATGGACCCTTCGTACGCTTGCTAATAACAAGTGCCCCTTGCAGTTACTGGAAATTCTAGTAGTGCGCTAAAAACAAAAGAAAACGCGTCCACCAGGCGTTAACTACCTGGGGGGGACCAGTAATTAAGTGATTAATTATAGATTGCTTGATCGCGAAAGGATGATCAAATTATCGGGGATGATTACAGAGATGATGAATCGCCTAAGTGGAGAGTTGAGATGAGAGTTGAGATCGCCGGAGTTGAGATCTAAGATCGCTAGAGTTGAGATATGAGACCAACAGAGAAGATCGCTTCAGAATCGTCCTCAAAATTGCGTTAGACAAGCAGCACGAAGAAGAAGTAAAAATGAAAATGAAAAAATAGCAGGTAATAAAGAATATGAGATACGGTAATTAGTTTTTAGAGACCACTAATTAGTTAAAAGTAGTTAATTTTGTTAATTAGGAAAGCTAGTTAGACGGAAAACAAAATGAGAGAAGGTTAGGCGGAAAGAAATTATAATTACTCTTTTCAACTTTCACGCGTTAACGCCAAAATTGCTATTTGAAAACTTGCAAAATAGTAACTAGTAATGAAGGATATTGATCTGGTATGGTAAATTGGTTTTTTTTTCTGAACCAATAATTTTCTGTCATTGTTGGCACAATACTACAACCAATGGGTGTAATTCTTTCTCTACGCTATTTTTATTGTTGTGCTTTGTCTCTGTTTTATTTTTTCTTTCTTTCTTTTTCCTGAACTACGACGATCATTGCTGAGTTATTTTTCGTTATTTAATAACGGACAAAAAGTAACTTACTCTCGAGTTTGTTTCGATTCGTATCACGAATAATCACAGAAGTACGACATGTTGGTGCCACGTGCTGGCGTCTGGTGGCTGCACAGCCAGAGCGCGCGCCAAAATTTTTAATAATCGAAATTAAATAAAAAAAATATCGAAAAAGAGAATAGAATTCAGTTTTTTTTCGAAATATAAGTAGAACGGAATAATTTATTCCATCTTTACAGACGAAATAAATTATCACATTCCTTCTAATGATGATTCCGAATTTAAACTTACCATTAACTAACTCAAATGAATTAAAAAAAATATATATCACGGACGTTTTGGGTGGTCCAGTTGCTGACCAAAAAAAAAAACAGGGACGGTAGGAACCAGTCCGTCCCTGGGAACTATAGCCAGCAGAAAGTGAACTAATTCATGAAACTTCCAATTAAGGCTCGGTCAACATATACAAGTAGTACGCCCCACACTCGTATTGGTGTTTCCTTTGACAACCATTATTAAACTAACAGGTGTACGTCGGTTGTGTTAAAGTTCCCAGTTAGCATTACAAATTATATTAAAAAAATGATGTTCCCACGTAAATATCTCCAAAACGTCCCTGAATTGCAAATTATTTTGAGACCAACTCACAGAGACGGACTTGTTCCTACCGTCCCTGTTTTTTTTTTTTGGTCAGGGACGGGATCATCCATACCGTCCGTGATATATATATTTTTTTGTAATTTGTTTGGGTTGGTTAATGGTAAGTTTAAGTTCGGAATCATCATTAGAAGGGACGTGATAATTTATTCCGTTGGTAGAGACGGGATAAATTGTTCTGTTCCACTTATATTTCGAAAAAAAATGAATTATATCCTTTTTTTTCGATATTATTTTATTTAATTTCGATTATTAAAAATTTCGGGAGCGCGCGGGTCCCATCCAAGTTGGAGTGGCCATTCAACGCAAGTAGGGGGTGTCAATAGCACCTTTTTATTAGTTTGTTTGATTTGTATTATATTCGAAAATACGGATAAATATAAAAATTACTTTCATTAGCTTATCGGATCCGAATAAGGATAACAATTTTTATTTGTTTTTTTAACTGTTTTTGTATAAGATAATTTTAAGAATAAAAATTTATATATATATATATATATATATATATATATATATATATATATATTTGTATCAAGATGATGCATAGTGCAATAAAGTTTTGTATTTTATTAAATTTTCAAAATACAAATTAGTTGTATTCAGTATTATTTTTTCTTTTGTTTTTTGTTTTGAAAAATATTTTATCAAAAGTACAAATTGAAATATCAATAACACTTTTTTATCTGTTTATTCGATCCATACCTTATTCGAGAAAGATAAAAATAAAGATTTTTTCTGTTATTATAATGAGTATGGTCTGTATGGATATGAAAATGTCTCCACCCAATCCATATCATACACCCTAAACGAGAGAGAGAGGGGAAAAGAAATTAACTGTCCTGTTCTCCTTCATATATGTTGTAGTTTCATCTCTATATATAGTGTCTGATGTTGACGTTGATAATTAATTAATTAGTCAGCTGCAACTCGGAAAGTTATAAAGCATGTACGACAAATATGTTGTTACTTTAATTTTACAAAGTAGAACCTTAAAACTAAATATATTACAAAATGTCATAATGAATTACTGAGTGAGGCTATGGTAATATACTAATATGCATATTACACAATTATCTGCGCTATGAAATTCAAACAATTAATTTGCACCGTTCAACATGATTTTCATATGAAAATGAATTTGCAGTTTATTTTTCTCTAATATTTTTATTGTAATTATTCTTTCCAGTTTCTACATGCACTGTAAATTAAGAAATTTTATATTAGACTGATTACTTAAAAATATATCTGCTAAAGAAAACTAGCTAACAGGGAGGCCAGAAGTAGACGCTGGGTGGGCTGATCTTAGATAGACTAATTTTTTAAAAGACAATCATCAAGCACAATCCGAAATTGTTTGCAGGATTAATCAAAGGCTCAGTGTCCCTGTGCTGCTTATTATTCCCACCATCCTATGTGAAAACAGGAAATGTACATTATACAGTACTAATGTACTATAACTTACTAAATACAAAAACACTTATTCATGTCAACTAAAAATATTAGAATAATAACAAAATATCCATTACAAACTCATTTAAAGTGCCAGCATAAGAACAATCCAATCAATAAAAAAAAAATATTTCTCAACTTCCAGAAAGAAAAAGAAAAAGGTGCTATAAAATTAATCTCTCGTCATCAGAAATGCACCTCTCTTCTGATTTTGCTCCTTCCTGCGTCTGCTTCATCTGGTCTCAAAAATGAATAAATAGAGGCTTATAAATCTCCAAAGAGATAAAGTTAAATAAGAGAAGAAACCAGATCTTCCATTCAGAAGACCTAAAAAACCAAGATAATCTTGATTTGCATTACTAGGCACTGGACTTCTTTAAATCCAAGCTGGTTAGTTCGGTATCAAAAAGTGCACAAAATTTTTCCATCATTTTTTTTTATTTTGTTTTGGTTGCTCAGTTTTTGCTTCAAAGTTGGATATGTCGATAGGATGGAAATAATGACCAATTTTGATAGCAAAGCAGTGGGATATGAAAACATTACATACAAGTACTTGACCTATGATGGTCTTTACTACATGTGGCCCGATAATGCTCATGAACCCCGTTGAATTTAAGATCATACCCACTTGTCAGAATAGTTTAAAATGAAATTTGAATTTATCTGAGACCTTTGTTTTATAAGATTTCTGTACCCAATTTTCAGACTTTTCTGGCTCGGCTTTGTGTAGTGTTTCAACGCAGATAAGATTGATACACATAGAGATATCTTATCATTCAGCTATTTATGTAACAAATATAGAGGCTTACGTGATTATTATTGTTAATTGTTAAGAGTTGAAAGGGTACAAAAACATTTCTTCCTTGGTTAATTGAATATGCGGTACGGCATAATCAATTAATCATATATCTTTTGTTGTATGTTAAAGATGAACTTGTTATGTCGGTCAATTTAGCTAAACCTTACACTTGAAGGCAATTGCAAGATCAGTTCCCGGCTTTCCTGCAATTAAAATGTACATAAACTGAGAAAGATTTCTTTTAACCTTTTCCTTTTTTTTTTTCTTCTTCTTCTTCTCTTCTTCTTATCCTTGTTCTTTTTTTTTTTAATCTTTTCCTTTTTTTCTTTCAAACTTTACACTTGAAGGCAATTGCAAGGCTAATTCGATTTTTTGCTGTTTATTAGTTTCACATTTTATCTTTTGTCGGGCAAGGAAAAAGACCCTTGATCTCTTATCAAGTACTCAACTCAAATGACTTAGTAGTATTATGCAATATATTAGTCTGATAAAAGTTCCCTAAGATATATAGAAACTATACCAGGTGTGCCAGAATTGATTTAAAATGAAGCCAAGAAAGAATCCCACCAAGAAAGCAATAATGATCCCTACTGGAGGCTGTTGTCCGGTTCCATCTGGAAGCTGTTGGCCTGTTCCACCTGGAGGCTGTCCGGAATTGTCAACAGATTGTCCATTATTTCTGTTCCCATTTTTAGTTGGCTGCCTGTCGTGTGGGCAGACTTTTCCAAAGCAGGGATAGTCCTTGCTGCAACCCGGATGGCAGTAATCTGGCGGCTGAAATTAACAGGGATAAACAAAAAGTTAGATTGAAATCAAAATATCTTAGTGACTAGGTATGTCAGTGATGGCACACCTCAATGGAAAATCTCTCATCATAAAGCTCAATGTTCTTTGAACTTGCAATAATCTCATTGTTTCTCCTATTGCTCATTTCGTTGTTAGCCCCTAGAATTTTGTATTGGCAGAATTTTCCAAAGCAGGGATCATCCTCAGTGCAATCCGCGTGGCAGTACTCCGTCTGAAATTATCAGGGATAAATAAAAAATTTAGCTAGGAATGAAAGTATCATAGGCACTAGATATGTTACTGATGGTACACCTGAGTGGCAATGCTCCCACTAGTTTCAATGTCTTTTGAAGTAGCAATAATCTCATTGATTTTCCTTTTGCTCTTTCTTTTTCTAGCACGCTGTTTTTTGTATGGGCAGACTTTTCCAAAGCAGGGATTGTCCTTAGTGCAACTCGGGTGGCAGTACTCCAGCTGAAATTAGCGGGGATAAACAAAAGGTTAGCTGTGAATAAAAAAATATCATATGAACGAAATGCCATGATATATAGCACACCTCATTGGCAATGCTCCCTTTAATCTGAATGTTTTTGGAAGTAGTTATAATCTCATTTATCCTTTTGCTCTTTCCTTTTTTAAGTCCCTGTTTTTTGTATTGGCAAACTTTTCCTAAGCAGGGACGGTCCTTGGTGCAGCCCAGGTGGCAGTACGCCGGCTAAAATTAACAGGGATAAATAAAAAATTAGCTTGGAATTAAAATATCATAGGGACTTGAAGTGTCATTATGGCACACCTCACTGGAAATCTTCCCTTTAATCTGAATGTTTTTCAATGCAGTACTAATCTCATCTGTTGAACTTAAGCTCTTTCCTTTTTCAGGCCCCCGATTTTTGTATTGGCTGACATTGTCCTCATCAGTGCAACCTGAATGGCAGTACTCCGGCTGAAACAGGGAACAAAAGAAGTTAGCAAGATAACTGAATATTTTAGGTACTAAATATGTCGGTGATGGCATACCTCATTGGTGAACTTGCCGCAAATAGACACAACCTCGGCCATCTAAATCTAGCTAAGCTGATTGGACAAACCTTTTGTTTTGGCTTATATACTCAATACATCTTTTTAGTGGCGGGCCGCCGTAAGAAACTAAGAATAGGAGCCAACCCACAACTTGTTGGATACACATGGCATCTTAATTTCATATCAAATCAAACCACACCTCCAGGCTGACATTAGTGCTGACCGAAAACTTTATTCCCGTTATACATATTATGATACAATTTGTTATTTTAACAGTGTTGAGACAAAACTAAGAAGGGATATTTTGATAACTATATTTTTTTTTACAACCACGATAACCGATAAAACAGTTATCAAAGTAAAAACAAATATTAATATATTTTGTATTTTTTTTATGAGAGTTCAAATATCTTTATTTTTTGTGTCTCCCTCATGCCTCTATTTCTAAAACAACAACTTAATATTTAAAATTTAAATGTCAAAATAAAACCTTTAGGTATGATCTATATCATTTTTTCTAAGCACGCATACTGTACTTTGAACAAAACAGATTAGGCATGGCAAAAACGCTAGACAAGCAGGGCAGGCAAAAAAATCATGCATTGTGATATTATTTTCATTAGTATCAAGAGCTTAAAAAATACACCGATATAGATAAATTCTAAACGTTGATTTTTCAATTTATTGATTTATATAAATATAAATTGAAAAGTGATGATTTTTTATGTGCATGTGGACAAAATAATATAGATGACAACTAACAGTTTTATTTTGAGATATAAACTTTAGAATTTATGTTATTAAAAAAATTAATAAGTAGAAGTGTGATGAAGGCAAAAAAATAAAGACATGTGAACCTTGCTCTCTTTTTTTAAACAAGTTGTAGAATAAATTTGATGCAATTTAGAAATTAACAAGTGATGATAAAATTAAACTGATGCAATTATTTTAGGTTGCTCTTTGTCGCCATCCATAAAAAAATAAATATATATTTTATAGGTTGCTCAATGATAAGATGCAACTAATTAGATGCCAACCACCATAAGAAACTTAAAATAGAAGTCAACCCACAACTTTTATGAAATACATAGCATTTTTCAATCCCATCTCCAGGCTGACATTAGTGATATCAACCTCACTGCTGACCAAATTAAGAGCTTATTCGCAATCGATAATGATACAATTTGTTATTTCTTTTTTCTGGTTGATACAATTTGTTATTTCAACAGATTAAAATAAGAAGAGATATCTCAACAACTATATATTTTTCTAAGAAATCAACACGATAACTATATATTTGATCGATAAAACGATTATCAAAATTAAAATATATAATTATGGATATATTTTTGTATCTTATTAGATAAATTGTGTATTATCTTTATCAAAATATGTCCATAGTTTTGTATAATTATGAATATGTTTTTGGTAGAATTTATAAATCGTTAAGTCACTGAAACAAATGCCGTTAATTAAAATTAAGCTGTTAATAATTCAATCGCTCAATGGATAACCAATTAATTTTTAAATTAAGATTTAACAGACACCTATCTAATAGATAAGATATCTGTAATTTTATTTTTGAGAGCTTGGTCGTGGCAACCAAGTCGAAGATATCTGTAATTTTATTGCTGTTTCATATATAACCGTTTGATCCGTTGTCATGTTCATCGAAGTCACTTTGATTACTCTTTTGTAAGTTGTCTTTACATATATTTATTAGTGTAAACATTGAAAACATTATTCTTAATTAGTCTCTTAATCATTGTTTGAACATTAAAGAAGAAACATACAACTCTATTAATTGACGATATTCCTCCTCTATTATTCCGCTAGCTAGCTGTCTATTTTAATTGAAGAAGTCATCTATATATCATTATCTCTGAAACAGCTAGCTGTTCATCAAACTCAGTCAATTGATCCAGACCCGTACACTAAAAAAGTTCCTACCTGTACCCATCGACTTGTAAGCCCATTCAGAAGCCTTTTCTTTTTTAATTGTCACCGACTCTCCGTCAATGTATTCTTACTTATATATATGAAATTCTTTTAGAAATTGCATTCTTAGTAAAAATATTGTAAAGTGGTCCTCTTTCTTATAACTATTTCTTGCAAATTAAACGTTGGTGTTATTTTGTTACATACAAAAACCGTCAGTGATTAGGCATTACTGACGTGTTATTTTGTAGTGATGCTTACGGTTTTAGTTTTAGATTGTGATTTTATTTTAAGAACCCTTTAAATTTCAGATTAAAAACTATAGTTTTCTGTTTAAATGCTCCAGCTTTATATATCCAACTTATTAGGATATTTCACGGAAAGTATGACAAAGTCCGTCAGGAGTTCGCATCTTCTGCATTAACTCAAAAGAGCATCTTTGAGTTTAGTACATGTCGCCTGTCTAATCAGGATTGGAGTCAATCCAGCTCACGCGTAAAACGCATGGAGTCCTTTAATATTAGTGCGGAACTCAATCCGACGATCTAGATATATTAATGCACATTCTGTTAATGCAGAGGATACAACTTCGTCAGCATGGCTGATGTACAAAAGTAATCTTGATCAATTATATACTTTAAAGATCTAGATTTCAAATTGTCATTGATTATGTCTTTTGATGTTTCTTCTTTAACTCAGATAGGTCCCTTGATAGTTCTCTCCGATACGGATTCACAGGCCAGCTTGGATTCCGAGATGGACTCTACTCTTGGGTTCGATGGGTTGGATGATATAGATTTTTCTGATGCTATTGATTGGTCTTTGGTTGATATCAATTTCTCTTCTTCTACTAGTGTTATTGCTATTAGTGATTGATATTAGTGGATTTTCTTAGACTACTCTGTTTTGTGGATTTTCTTATGTTACTTTGCTTGATTGATTTTGGTGCTAGTTGGAGGTTGTTCCAACTAACTTGATATAATTGAATATTTGATGCTATGCACTATTTTATATATACTACGTTTCATAATGAAACAGGTGGAATTCTACTTTAGCAAAAAAAAAATTATATACTTTAAAGATCATCAAGCTTAAATATGTTTGTGTAATACAAACTGTTGACTTTTAGTAATAGTCCTAATTTAGGTCTACCAATACCTCTTAATTAATGTTGCACGTAGCGTACGTCATTGGTAGTTCATTGTTTGTGTAATTTGGACAATTAAGAATAGTAAACTTTATACTACCATAATTTAGATCTTTTATAGCAACGTCACAAAGAATAATAATAATATTTTTTAATAAAGACGTTAGGACTATAGCCTCTATATTAGAGGTGTCAATGGTTACGATATGAGTACTTGGTGGAAGTATTTTTATCTCCGTATTAGTTACAAAATAATTTTAGTGTACTCTATATATTCTTATTTGGTACAAAATGATTTTACTTGTACTTTATTTTTATCAGACCATGATTAAAATATGATAATGAATATACAATAATTAGTTTTTATTATGTATTAAATAAATCATTAGAAATGACGTCTTTTGTGCTTCAATAATTAAGTAAAAGTTTTGTGATTTGCGCGCGGACCTAATCAAATGAGATTTGTTTTAATTGTTTGTAATAGTCAATTAGTTGTAACAAGAGGCGGTCCATGTGTAGACAATTTAATTAATATTTAATGATTTCATGAAATGGAATTTTTTTTATAAAATAAAATATATCTTTTTCAAAACGGCCAATTTAAGTATCCAATTCTTCACCCTCTCTACGAGGTGGACGATCATTATTTTTTTATGTGTATAATTAATTTTTTAGTTATTCTATTAGATCGATAACAGATACAAAATAGTTTCTATCCATATTATTTCCCGATACGTTAACGTAAAAAAAAAAATATTATATGTATCCGTCTTATCAAATACAAATCCGTTAAACATCTAAAAAAGTGCTAAACACCCCTACCCTATATATATATTATCTTTCAATATATATTCAGATACGTACACCATATATATATATTTCTCATCAATTGGCGTATTTATTTTCGAAACTCACCAAACATTTTGTTATGCAATTTCATAATTCACTCTAAATAAAATCATACAATCAAAGTGGTCACATAAACTTCAGAACACTATTAATAGCACAACGATTAATTTGTACATGTAATATTCACCACGAAGTAGTCGATGTAAAAATTTTATTTTAACTTGGTAGCCTCTACCAAGATTTAAAAAAAATATATATATAATCACCACGAAGCAGAGAAAAAGCAAAACATTATCCTAGTACGTGTGTATATATAATATATACAATATATACATATATCTTGTGATCTTGATTTCCAAAATCATCAAAATGTCTTGCAAATATTTCTAGCTTTACTATTGGAAGTCGGAAAACAAGGAGCAGGTGCCCTTAACTGTTACATTACCACACTGTCTGCATCTGAGCACTGGTACAAGTCTGATAAAGGAACTAATAATGTTAGACTACAACAAAGTCGCAACAGTTCTTTAAAAGGACGTAACCAAAATATAGGAAGAGAGAAAGAAAAGTAAATTTCCATGTAATATGAACCAATTTTTCTTTAATTTATTATAACTAGTTGAGTAGAACTAGGGTGTTTATGTTCATCAAGTTCCTTTGTGAATTCAACTCTAAAACATATCGACTTTGCTTCAAATAACGAATCCGAACAGTTGATGCGTCTACGTGCAAAAGTTTTAAATTTTGGAATTAATTTTATATAGAGTCAATTGGTTAGAAAATGTTAAAAAATTAATGAATTAAAATTAATTCATAAACCTTCTAATATTAACTGCTTGACTTTATTATAAATTAATTCAAAAGTTAAAATTTTTTGCATGGAGGTGCATCACTCGTAAGGTAGATGAGTTTCAACAATTTAAATTTGTTATTTGAAGTCACTCTCATATATTTTAGAGTTGAGTTCATAAAGGGACTTGGTGAACTTAAAAACACCCTAGTTCTATTCTAATTAGTTGATCAGTATCAGATTTCCTTTTCCTGCTGGCATTAAAAAGTAAAAATAGCTCGAAACCAACCTCATTTTGAAATCAGACAACTCAAAACCGAACTAGACCTGATGAAGCCTTTGTTAGCTGGAGTACATATCATAAATTGCTAATCTAACGGCTAAAGATGTTCATGTTAAACACTTTGTGATCCAACCTAGTTTATTGTAGCAATTAAGTATATATTTTGCTTTCATTTTTCGTTTTTTCCTGTTTTCTAGAATTTTTTTTGTGTTTGAGCGTGTGATGGATTCTTGACTTCTTATTGAAGTAGTAAAGATGCACGCTAATTAAAACTGGATATTATCATTTGAAAACAAATTTATAAGACAGAGGGGAACTTACATATTATGTCAGTCATTCTAGCACCTTGCGGGCAGCAAAATCAACAGCTAATTTCTGCACAGGCGATTCAGGTTTTTAAGAAACCAAAGAAGTTCTGTTAGAAACTCAGAAGTTCTATATTTTATATTTTTTTACTGACCATCCAAGGATCCAAATTATGCAGAAAAACTTGTTAGATAAAATAACTTGCGTAGGAGCATACAGAACAGAAAAAAAAAAAAAAAAGAATACAGAATACTGGAAATCATAAAACAGAAACTATAGAAACATACCAGAACTGGCAAACCAACAGTTAAACCGATTCCAATGAATACACCCCACAAGAAACGCATATCAATTACTCCTTGTGGTTGACCCAATAATCCATCTCCTTTTTCAGCACCTCCATCATAATTGCATGTGTGGCTCTTTCCCCATAACCGATGGCTTAAAGCTTTGGAGATCAGGACAATATCACTGACTCCATTTTTTCTTGATGAGCTGCTAGGGTTAAATTTTTTAGGTCCATCCTTGAGTTATGCTCAAACAAAGGTAAAAGAAATCAGTTGACCGTTGGGAAGTTATGCTCAAACAAAAGATTTCAATAGCATATTAATTGGCATACCTCTACACTGGAGATTTCACCTTCCTTTTTTAATACTTTCCTGGGGCTTGCGAGGCTTTTACTTTCCCCTGTCACCGTATAGAGACAAACTTTTCCCCTACAGGGGTCGTCTTCATTGCAAGCAGGGTGGCAAAACTCCGGCTGAAAAGGGGATTCATCAATGAAGTTCAGAATTGAAGTTTTCAGGAACAATATAAGTTGGGGAATAGCATACCTTTTCGCCAGCACTACTCTTAATTGCCATTTTAGAAAATCTGTGTGTGGGTAACGTTCACCTTTCAGAGGAGGTGCATGAACTATTAAGGGTCAACCGCTCAATTGAAAAAATGCTTCGGATCTCCCATCAATGTCAACAGAGATGTTGACAGATTATTTTATAGATTAAATATATGATGCTTGCTTCCAAGAAATAACTCATGCTGACAGTGCCAGCGTACAAAAAATAGATATTATGCATACGTTACCAACTTAATACTAAAATCTGTTTCATCTTTGAGGGGTAGTTGGCTTGGGTGATAATCAAGAGGTCGTTGGTTCGAGTCACACTGGAGGGAAATTTTGTTGGAGAATAGTATTTGCCCGTTGCGGCCAATTAACAATATGACTGGAATCAAACCGTTTCAGCCGAAATTTGATTGGAATAGGACAATTTTGTCCAAAATTTGATTGGAATCGGACATTTCGGCTGAAATTAGATGAGAAATTCACATACCACTGTGTAACTCGACCTAAAATCGAACAGTGCAGTCTGATTCTGATCCAAATTGGCCGATTTCAATCTGAAATGGCTAATTTTTCCTTCTATAGATATATAGTACCCTCACGGATTTTCCGATCATTAGTAGCAATAGTCTTGAAAATAGTAATTTCTGTCAAATTATCATAGACAATAGTTATTTTTTTTACCCTCATGGATAAAACCAATTTGTGTGTACTTGAAATGCCACTGTCCCTTTTTTTAGCATGAACGCTGACAATATCAGTGTCGATACTATTTTCGAAAACGTAGTTTATGCCGACCAAGTGACACCCATGGATAAAACCAATTGGAAGGACAGGAAGTTTACCAATGTTATGAATATATTATAAATATGTGGATGTCATTCATATTGTAACTTCTAATATTAATTCTCATTTACTTCCCACTACTCCACTACCATTAGAATTCATGTCCACTACTATTTGGATTTTATTCTCTTATTTATTATTGTAATGATTTTTTATGTACAATTTGTAGCTTATAAATAGAGACATTGTAATTTTGTATTGTACATATGAGAAATGTATGAATAAAGAGATTGTAATCTTTTACATTATCTCTTAATATTGTACACATGAGAACCAATGACCTCTTGGTTATCAACCAAGCAAACTACCACCGCACTATACTATCTTTTGTTGCTAGAATACAGCTACATGTAAATATAAGTGTTGAAAGGCTTGTATTATAATTTATTAGTAGATTATTTTATTGTAATCATTTGTCTAAACAGAAATTGTTGACAATTTTTTTTATCAATTTTTTTTTCTTATTTTTTAGTATACTAAAAATAAGTTTCTAGGAAAAAAGTCCGAGTTTTCGATCTAATTCGACCGTTTTGACCGATTTTGATTCCACTGTCAAAAGATCGATCCTGATTCCAATTCTGATTTTTCCACTAATTAAGAAATTTAAAGAATGATTAATGCCTCAAACAGCCTCCTCAATAAGAGAGTTTGACTTGTGTGTTTGTGTGTGTGTGTGTGTGTTGAAAGAGAGAGGTTGGCTAAGATCAAAGTGGTACGACCAAGGTCTTGATACTACCAATTCGTTTTTATAATTTTCAAAATTTAAATAGTCAATCTGAAGTGCTCAACGTGTTCTCCATATTAAAATGTGCTTGGAGACCAAATTTTACAAATTTTGAAACTTTTATTTTATTTTTTTATGAATTTTTGAAAATTACTATTTTTCAGATTTTATTTATTTATTTATTATTATGAAAAACAGTGTTTTAAAAATTCATAAAAATAGTACAAAAAAATGTAAAATTTGATCTCCAAGTACATTTTAATATGGATAACACGTTAAGCATTTCAAATTAACACATTAAACTTTAAAATCGCAAAAACAAATTGGTAGCACCAAGATCTTGGTCATACTACTTTGATCTTAGCCAAACACCACCCCCTCTCTCTCTATATATGTGTGTGTGTGTGTGTGCCTTCAAAATATTAACAGTCTCTCTCGTAGAATAGTGAAATCTGCTGCTTTCCACTGATACATGTACTAACTCATTTTCTTCTGTACACCACGAAAGAAATAAATAGAGGAAGGGGCATCAGAGCTGGCTACAAGCGAATTTAGGTAATTTTCCTATCTAAATGCATCACTTCATTTTTATTATTAACTTGTCTTTACTCTTTAGCAATACGAAAGAGACAAAAGTATACTGATAATTTCTTTCATTAATTGGTAGAACTGAATTTGCCAGAACGACGTTCATATTTTAAACATGGAGAACAAAATTGAGGAATGTTGTCGGGCAGCTGACACAAGGCCAATACATGAACTGCAGTTCTCCATCTATCGTGTTCCTTCGCACATCCGCAAGAGCAACAAGAGCTACTACGAGCCAAGGATGGTCTCGATTGGCCCCTATCATCTGGAAAAGAAACACCTTCGTGCCATGCAAGAGCACAAGTGGCGTTATTTGGGCGATTACATCAAGCGTGGTAGAGGTAGGAAGGAGGACTACATCCAACAGATTCAGGTATTGGAACCTTCTATCCGTGCCTGCTACATGGAAAGTTTCCAGCTGGATAAGGAACAATTTGTAGAGACTATGCTTCTCGACAGCTGCTTTATAATCCAACTCTTCATCAAATGGCGTTTCGACGAGGTTGATCCAGTACGCAGCATAGGCTGGGCTTTGCCGCTCCTAATAGCTGACCTTACCATGATCGAGAATCAAATACCGTTCTTTGTGCTAGAACAAATGTACAATATTTACCAATATGGTAGTATTACTCCTCCTGTTAACCCCACAGGTAGGCGACCCAGCCTAATAAAGCTCTTCGTAGAATCCTTGCATACAATGCACAACAGAAATAATGGACCTAATCCAAGATTGCCAGAGGCTGGTGCTGATATCAGGCACCTGCTCCATCTCTATTATCTTCTTTTTGTTCCTGCGCCAGAAATTATCACAAGCACAGTTCCAAACCGTGGACCGAGAGTACCAAGAAATGAAAATGAAAATGGTACGAATCAACCTCTAGGTAGCCATATTGTACTATTGCAAGTGTGTAACCCTGGAGGGCTTTGTGGATCTATAGAAATGAGGAACGAAGAGCGCAGCCCAAGAATGATTCCGAGTGCAAAAGAGCTCCAAGAGTTTGGTGTGACATTCAAGAGGAAGAGGAACTTCAGAAGCATCCTTGATATTGCTTTCAAAGATGGTGTTCTGGAGATACCTTACATTGTAGTGGAAGAATCTAGCAGGTCCAGGTATCTTAACCTAATTGCATTTGAACAGTGTAGATCCACAGATCAAAAGCATCTGACCAGCTATGCAGTGTTCATGGATTGCCTCATAAACACATCCGAAGATGTTATTGCATTGCAGAGATGTGGCATAATCGAAAACAAGTTGGCTGACAACACAGAGGCAGCCAAGTTTTTCATCCAACTCAGAGATTGTGCTTACATCGACTATGAGGATCATTACTTGAGGCAAGTGTTCGTCGATATAACAAATTATTGTCGAGCCTTCTGGCCAAAGCACAGAGCCAAGTTACGCCACGACTATTTTAGTAGTCCATGGACCATTTTCTCTCTCTGCGCTGCTTTGATAGTTTTGATTATTACCATCTTCAAGGCAATCTATTTAATCGTCAAAATTAAAAAAAAATTTAGCTTATTGTAACAAATTATGACTGTCTAAATTCATTCTTTTTCTTTTTCGTTTTTTACCTTTTCGTTGTTGTTTTGTAGAGATGTACTATTAATGATATATTGCGAGGCCTCGTCTCCTCAGATTTAATTGTTTTTTTTAAGGTTGGAAGCAAAAGCCAGATTTAATTGTTAATCTTGGACCATTGCGTGATAGAATTCCATATACTATCCTAATTGTTAATACTAAATAGTTCTTTTCAATTTTTCCTTCATATTCGTTCTAATGAAAATAGTAGGCACTAAAATCTAGAAAAGAAAATGCGGCCTGCCATCATTCCCTCTTCAACAAAAGAAATACCGACTTAAAAAACAACAAAAATAAAAAGTACAAACAGAATAGAATTGAGCATATATAGAAAGCCTAGCTAGTTAAAACAATAAGGCCCTATGTGCAACAAAATGAATTGCTACCATCGTAAAACAGAATTTCAATATTGCAAAAGCCATGTAACACTACTACAAAATGGGATCTTCTAACATCTATTATTTCGAACAGTTTGAAGCATTTTGAGTCAAAACCGAAGGTACATAAGTTTGGTAATTAATACAATATTATTCTATTGGTTCTATAGTATACAACTGATAGAAAAGATTGTTCATTTTATTTTCTATTGGTTCAAAACTATGAACCGTTAGAAGAGGCTCAACTTTTTCTTTCGGTTTGTTCTTTAGAACAGATGGAAGAAGTGTCACACGGTTCTACACTTAGAACCGATAGAATGAGATGACCTTATTCTATCAGTTTTTTACTGTAGAACCGATATAATAAGTGTCACATTTCTTTTATGGGTTCTACACTTTGAACCGATAGAAGAAAATGTCATTATTCTATCGTTTTTACTGTAGAACCAATATAATAAGTTTGTCAACTTCTAATATCGGTTCTACACTTGGAACCCATTGAAGAAGACCATTTTAAATTCGAATTTAAACCGAAATTTCTACAATTTTCATGAAGTTTGCGCTCCTCACGAACACTCTCCCTCTTCATAGTCTAGATTGTCTCTTCTCCCAAATCTCGCATCCTCTCTTCTTCGAGATCTAATTATCGATCCCAAACCCTAGCCACTTCTCCCAAATCTGATTCTCCCAAACCCTAGCCACTTCTTCGATATCTGATTCTATCAAACCCTAGCTACATACTTGGTAAAGATAGGTCGATTTGAGCATTGATTTTAAAACTTACTAAGATTATTTGTCTAATTAGTTTTTATTTTCTTTTGAAATAGTGTGGCATTTTTGTTTGTTGGCATAATGAAGGTATATATGTTATATAATTTGTTAGTCAATTTGAGCGTTGGTTTTATAAATTACAAAGATTATTTGTTTACTCACTTTTGTCTTTTGAAATAGTGGACATTCTTGCTCGTTGGCATAATCAAGATATTTTTCTATTAAAATCAATTTTATAACTTACTATTGTTAATCAGAAACTTCAACTGCAATTGAGGCCAAAAACGGTGTTTTTTTATTGCAATTCATTAACATCCTGTTGAAGGAAAATTTACAATTCCAGTTCAAAATTGTTATCTCCTCACGAGTTTTCCAAAAAATAAAATAAAGCCGAAACCATATATAGTATCTTACATAAAGTTATGGTCAGTCAAAATTAATACTCTCTTTGTGAGGGGTTTTTTTATTGCACAAAACAACCATTTTCTAGTAGTTTCAAGTACAAAACCGATAGAAAAAAAATACCACTTCTGCTAGCAGTTTTAGTATAGAACTGCTAGAAAAAGTGTCTCCTCGCTAGCATTTAGAATACGCTAGAAACTTTGTTCTATTGTGTCGACAATAACGATGAAAAAATCTTTATTAGAGGCCATTTTATCAGTTAGTATATCCCATTTCTGTAGCAGCGTGATAACCAATTTTAGCGAAGTAACAACAACTACAAATTAAACAACAGCAGCCATTTGATGCTTTGAACTTCTAGACATCTACTATGGTTTTTAGAAATTGTAGCTGGCATATTCGGTGTTTTTTAAAATAAGTTAGTGATTGAACCTTCATCTCTGAAACAGATATTCATACATGAGTAGAACCAAGGTGTTCTTAAGCTCATCAAGTTCTTTTGTAAGCTTAACTCAAAAATCTATCAGATTGACTTCAAACAATGCATTCAAATTGTTGAAACCGATATACTTCAAGAGTAATGCATTTACATGTCAAATTTTTAATTTTTTTAACTAATTTAGTATGAAGTCAAGCGGTCAAAAATAAATGATTTATAAGTTAATTTTAATGAGTTCATTTTTCATCGTTTTTGACTGCTAGCTTGACTTTATATTAAGCTAGTTCGAACAATTATAAATTTGACATGTAAATGCATCACTTGTAAAGTAGATTGGTTTCAGTCATTTGAATGTGTTGTTTGAAACCAATCTAATAGTTTTTTGAGTTAAACTCACTAAGAGACTTAGTGAGCTCAAGAACACCCTAGTTCTACTGTTCATACATATTTATCTAATTAATTTTTAAAACAAAGATGGATAAGAAGTTTTTTATCTTTTAATATTCATAAATAATTTACATTTGTTTTGAACCTGTGACCTCTCACATAGATAATATTATCTTTAATTTCTTGATCGAAGACTGATTCTTAAAAAACAATTTAAAAAATGAAGTCTTCTCCTCTCTCAAAAAAAAAAAAATTTGAAATATCCGGTAAGAATGACAAAGTCCAAATATGAAATATATCTAAAATTCTTGGAATCCTCCCACTGAGCGCGAACATGCATTCATGTTATCCTCCCATCTAAATCGCGTCTAAAGTTTAATTATATATGTAGAAAAGACTTGAACGACTGATCATTCAAACTTGTATATTTAGACTTTTTCAGATCATGAATTTTGGGTCTGGCATCCGACGAATTCCAGCTATATATATCGTTAGAAGCTTCGGATCCAGGCTATTTGGTCGGTTGGTCCGTTCAAGTGCACGCTCAGCCATGTGGTGTGAATAACGCAATAACCGCTGTTTAGGAGTTGCATCGTATACACATGTTATAACCGCTTTTGACTATTGCAATAGTAACAGGAAGAATCCATATTTCCAACCACTTACCAACTGAAGGACAACAATGTAGAACAGAAATATAAAATCAGGCTAGGAGGTGTAATGGGTGCGCATAGGGGTGTTCATTGAGTCGGTTCTATCGGTTAAAACCGAATTACAATTGTTAAAACTAAATTTTATTCAGTTTTTAAAAATATAACTGAACCAATCAAATTAAACTTGTCAACTGAATTTATACATAACAATGAACAAAATAACCAAAGTAAATTTCAATTTATTTGATTGAACAGAAATAAGAGTGATTAAATTTTGAAAGGTCGTGAAACAACAAATTTGTTTGTCTTGTGTCCTTTTACTAGTCAAATTTGATTTTGAATTGCTGATCATAATAATTTTCTATTTCAATGTACTTCTATTGATTGTCTCCTAGTTAGATGCAAATTTAATTGAACTTGTCAGAGGACCTGTGCTCTGGACAATTTTGTTAGATGAATAAATTATGCTTTCAAAAAAATTTAAGGCCTTCTATACCGATGATAGGTTCTAAGATTATAGCACTAGCTACTTTTTGGTGCAAGACTTTGAGTAGCCATCCTTTTTTGAAACTGTCACTTATCATGTCTTTAGATATGTTTACTATGCCTTGTCAGGATTTGGCGATTTTAGTGGAAGAGGAGACCTTGGCTAAGGCAGAGGCAGGGGAAAAACACATGCAAATGCTGGAGTATCAAACCCATATATTTGGTACAGACCTCCTTGATTCTCTCCTGGCTTGATATCGCTTCTTTTGTTATGTTGATGATGGTTTGTTTATATATATGTGTGTGTGTGTGTGTTTAGAGGAGCCAGCTTTTTATTTCCCTAGTTTTGATGTATGCTTTTGTTGTTGGACCTTTTTCTGGCCGTTGTTGTTGGGTTCTAATTTTAAGGCTGGTTGTGCGCTTTGATGTATTAGTCTGAGAATTATTCCTGTTGTTTGGGGTTATCTCGGAAAACTCTTATTCTTTCTACTTAAATAGGTGAGCCATGCCTACTTTTTTCACACAAAAAAAATTAGAAGGTCAAAATTTTGAATCAAATGTTTTAAAATATTCAAACCAAAATTTAAATTATTGGTCAGACTAGGATAGATTTGAACCATACAGAATTCAGTCAGTTGGGTCTTTGTAGTTTTAATATCTAAACCAAACTAAATATAAAAAAACTGAAGTAATTGAAAAATTCAACCAACCCAATCAATTTAAATTGAAAAACCGAACTATTTAATTCAAACTTGTTCGGGTTATAAACCAAATAAACCATATTCAATAAACACCCCTAGATGCACAAACGGATGTGGTAATCTGCCAATTGCCTACTACGTACGGCTCACAGCAGCGGAAAATTGGAATCAGGTCGTACGTGGCTCACATGCAGTTGGCGAAAATAAAACAATAGTGTTATGCTAAACGGAGAGAGAAGTAACAATTGAAGATCAAATCCGAAAAAAAAAAATGAGATTGAAACTTTATTCGTTTCTTCTTCTTTTTTCCTTTTGAGTTGTCTTCCTTTTTTTCCATGATTGAACCGTCATTTTCATCAAAATCTAATACCAGTTTAATTTGTTAGATTTTTCAAAAAAGGAAGCCGAGAGAAGATACATGTACAACTGTGTAGTAAACTGAATTTTCTAATTATTCTTTCATACAAAGAGTTTATATTATATATATACTATATATATATATATATATATATATTGTAATATACATAATACAATAAATTTAAATATATGGATCATAATAATTTTAGTGAAATACGTGTCAAGACTAACGAAAACTTAGACATATATATATGTACATCAAAACCGATTCTGACATGTGCACCCCCATTTCAATAAGTTATGCTACACATGTGTCTAAAATTTAATATAATATAGAAACTAAAGTCTTCAAACTGCTGACTGATTCAAACGTGTATTTTTACAGCATCCAAATCTGCATGAATTTTGGATCTGGTGTGTACACGTTAAGCCATGTGGTGTAACGCAATTGATTAATTACCGCTGTTTAGTATTGGGACTTGCATCGTATACACCAAATTTTTTATTATTTAGCATCTTAAAAAATAATTAAATCAATTAATCCGTTTTTCTCTGAGAAATTTTGTTTTTATAATGATGGCAATTTGAAATTGTGATTATATTAACTAGTACTGCTGTTTCAAACTTCGGTCTCATTCTACAATTAATTTTTACAGTTTTTTTTTTCTTTCTTTTTTGTTCTGAAATTTAAACTTAGTCAACTCATTTAGGGTGAAGAATGAGGATGGCCCCACAGATAATTAAATGAATTTATGAGGGTGGGCACACCGCTAAAATAGTCATATATAGCAGGGAAATACAAACTAATTATTTTAGTATTGGGGACCATTATTGAACAGATCACATTGCTCATGTTTGTACCTATTTATGACAAATTTAATTTCGGGATGATGAGCATATTTAATAATTAGTTGTGGAAAAAATTAAAATGTCATCGTAGTTTTAAACTGCGATCATAGTAAAAATGAAATTTATGAAGAAATAGGGTTAAATAGTTTATTTTTGTTTTGAAAATGGTAGAAAAGAAAATTCGGATCGGATACATGTAACCAATGTTTTAAAATGCGGTTTTGTTCATTCGTGCGGAAGGTCACTGCATATCGCATATACGGTAGCGGCCGCATATGCAGATTTTAATGCGGACTTATATATGCGGATTTTAAACTACATATTAATTTATTTTCACTCAAAACATGCAATATATTTCCATAAAAAATAACTTGTGTCACATGTCAGAGAAAAGAATTACATCGAATTTCAACATATTAAAATCATTCAGTGAATTGGCTCTTAGCATATCAGAATTGGATCTGAGTAGAGGCATTGATCCTAAAGTAACTCACTAAATTAACTAATTGCAGACAATTTTTTTTCTAAATCAAACCAGATGCAAATAATTAATTAATTGACAGTGATAGAATCACATGATGTCAGATGCAAATAATTACATGATTAAAAATCAATATACCTCTTTAAACTAAAAATATGCGATTTTCAAGCAAAACATCATATATGAGACTGCATGAAGATTGTCATGTAGAATCGAACTGCATAAGCATATACGGCCGCATGAACCGCATTTTACAACACTGCATGTAACTGCTTTTGGCTATTGTAAGTACTAAATAACAATTGAAGATCAATAACAATTTAGAATGAATGTAATGCACTAATACATATTTTAAGCAACCTATCGAGCAATATTTGAAAATCATATAGTGACGGATAAAATTACAGATAATAGTTATAACAAATCTAATGTACTATTATTATTATTATTATTATTTTGCATGAATTTGCTTATAGATGTTCTAAATTTGCTTCTGGATGTACTGATCCTTATATAAGTTATATATATCTATTGGTAATCCTTCTATGTAATGAAACAGTGATTAATTATTTTTAAATGATTAGGAATGACAAAAACTAAATTGACCGCCCAATATTTGTGGGTTCATCGATATATGAAAATCGGAAATATTTAAAAAGTGGTTTACAGTAGAACAAATTAAATTCCTACTATGCGAGATACTTGCTGGTTGCTTGGGCCTATATCCATTCCATAGTTCCATCAAGTAAAAAAAAGACTATGCTTAAACGCTTCTTATGGACTGAGCTGCTCTTTTGTGGACCTTGTAGACCCATGGATCTATTACTAAATATTAATTATCAATAGCGGAGCAAATTCAACTCTGCTATGTAGGGCACTGGGTTACAAAGTCAAGAGTTCGAGTCCCCCTTATAATTTTGCATCTTCTGTGAAGTTTTCAAAATCAAAAACAAAAAAAAATATATTTGCTGAGATTACCGAGTAACGAGTTAAAATAAGGTGCAATATTACTCGGCATGTAGCAGAGCTAGTAGCAGAAATTGCCGCTTACTTCATTTAAGCCAAAATTTTCATCAATCCTTTCAGCAACTTTAACGTAATTTTTTATGAAACAGTCCAAATTTCAATCTCATGACGGGCCGGTTATCCTTTTTTGGGTTAAAAAGGCCGAAGTTTAATTTCATTAGAAACATAGTTAAGTTACAAGGCGGACTGAGTTCTTAATAGAGCTACCATATTCAAAGCTCTACAAAACAACATCTTTAACATCAATAACAAACTATGCATATAAATATAATCTGAATATTAAAATAAAATTATCATTTTTTTTATACAGGTGAGATACGAACCCACTGATAGGGCGGATCTTAAAGATGTTAATTTCTGAAGAGGATTAATGATGTTCGTATGGCACTGGATTACACCCTACATTTTCAAAGTTCAAACAATTGATCAAAACCATTCAACATAAAAAAATATATTAAAATATGCTTGTCGATCAAATTTTATGTTTTTTTTTAAAAAAAAAAAATTACTATTTATTAAGATGGTACATAAATTCAATAGTCTGAAATTAAATAACGATTTTGTAAAATACTTAATAAATAGTAAAAAAAATTAAAAAAATGTAAAAATTTGATCTACAAACACATTTTAATATATCCATCATGTTTAATGGATTGGATCGATTGTTTTGATTTTGAAAACTTTGAAAATATAGGGTGTAATCTGATCTCATAAAAAAATGGTCTAAGTAGATATATCCCGTTAATCTTCGATACGTAATTAGATATTTACTATGTCCATTTTCATCTTTTTTTTTATACCATTGAATAAGTTGTTTGGAATAAAAATCTTATGAGTTTGAGAAGAGAGGTTTAAATTAGACAAAGAAATTCATTAGTTTAATGAGAAAGAAACTTATATTCAACTTTGACTAACTAATTAAGTTGCAAAAAATATAGATGATTTAGTTACAAGAATACATATTTTCTAAATATAAAACTGACAAACATAATTCTTAAAATTATTCCTCACATTAAATAAAAAAAATCGTTTCCTCCTTAGTTAAGTTATCATGTTGGTAGCATGTTTGATTGGTTAACATTGTATATTAAGTTTGCTAAAATAAAATATATCAAATATTATCTCAGTTTTGAATAGATGATGAGATGAGACAGATGATTTCTAATTATAAGAAAGAAATTTGATGAGATGAGGTACACATGATATAAAAGATTATGTCTAATTAATTATAAGAAACAAATTTGTACAAGTAAGTCCCAAAAATAAAAAAAGATAACCATGTCAACTATTCAATTTATTCTTCCACGTAACACCATCTCTATCTATCACAACTCGATCGACTCGATTACTTGTTGTATTTTACTCGTTGCTCACCATTGTTAGCATTTATTCATCAATAGAAGCAAATTACTGAAGCAAAAACTTCGCTCAAATTAAAGAAACCAAACGACACCATTGAAGCACAAGGATATGTTTCGCCTGAAAATCATTATAACGATATTTCTCGACCAAGCAAAATATAATTTGATGTTGACTCGAACTAAGGTGTCGATGCGTGAATCAAATTTTTGTAACAAATAATATTTTGTGAACATTAAGCATCATGATTTCGGAACTATTAAATTTCATTTTATTAAAGTATTATTGCCATTAATGAAAATCTAAATAGATAGCTAGCGAGCAATTCTTTTGGTACCGACTCTTATATTAATGTCACACTGCGTGATAACCCACCACGTACTTTTATGTAAGACGTGAATATATTACACACATCATCAACAAAACATATATACTGCCACAAATTTATTTATAAACCACACACAATGTATTTTAATACAAAAGACATAAATAGACACAGCTATAAAATATAAATGAACTTGTCCTGATTTTAGTTTAGTTCCCCCTGCTTTTCTTTTCTGGTACTATGATCAATTCTCTCTACTTAAAGTTATAGGGTATGTTTGGATGCACAAGAATAGCTACTATTCATAGAATAGCATTGCTATTCGGAACAAGTACATCCAAACGACTTTTAGAGCTATTCGGAATAGCTACTGTTTTTAAAATAGCATTGCTATTCGCTATTCTTATAAAAACAAGGAATAACATTTGTTGAATTCAATATTAATACTAATCTAATATTTAAACTAATATTATATTATATTTAATATTTAAATTAATATTATATTGTATTATATTTAATCTAATAATATATTATATTTAATCTAATATTTTATTTAATACTAATATAATATTTAAAATAATATTATATTACATTTTAGTATTTAAATTAATATTATATTTAATCTAATATTTTATTTAATACTAATCTAATATTTAAAATAATATTATATTACATTTAATAATTAAATTAATATTACATTGTATTATATTTAAACTAATATTTTATTCAATACTAATATAATATTTAAAATAATATTATATTACATTTAATCCAATATTTTATTTAATACTAAACTAATTTTTAAATTAATATTATATTATATTAATATTTAAACTAATATTATATTACATTTCATATTTAAAATAATATTATATTATATTTAATATTTAAACTAATATTATATTATATTTAATCTAATATTTTATTTAATACTAATCTAATTTTGAAATTAATATTATATCACATTAATATTTAAACTAATATTATATTATATTTAATCTAATATTTTATTAATACTAATCTAATATTTAAAATAATATTATATTACATTTAATATTTAAACTAATATTATATTATATTTAATATAATATTTTATTTAATACTAATCTAATATTTATAATAATATTATATTAAATTTAATATTTGAATTAATAATATATTGCATTATATTTAATCTTACACATAAATTATTAAACAGTAGTTATTCCCTCCAAATTCTATTCCAAATATGCAATCCAAATAACTTTTTCACTGTTCTGAATAGCACTGTTCTTAAACGGTAGCTATTCTAGCTATTCTAGAGTGCATCCAAACGTATCCATAATATCATAATTTTATAAATGCACTTACAAAATTACATTCCCATTTTAGGAATCACTTTCCTTGTTTCCAGCTTTGCGCAGATTTCTCTTTCTTTAGAAAATAGTAATATCTAATGAGCCAAGTGGAATTCTGCTGTTATCTTCTAAGTTCTAACTTTACATGTTCTTCATGATTATAGCGCTGGATGTGGATTTGGATCTATGATAATTTTAGTGCGAATTTGCAGTTCTGAGTATACATATTCTCTTTCATTAATAGTTTCCAAGTAGGATAGTTTTGTTTCATCTTGATCAGTTTTGTCATTATTTACTTTATTCAGAGAAAACTAATTTTATTTTTGTGGCATTTTTTGTGAGTCGGTGCTTTCAAATAGGTATGGAGAATTTAATTTAGGATGCCAAACTAGTTAATATGAAAACCATAATGATAGTTATTGCCTCATAAATAAGAAAAATAAGGATCCTAGTGGTATGGAAGCTGTCACACCCCGGTGCCCCACGAGGTGCGACAGGTGCTCCTGCCGTAGGCATACGGTTGCCCGTATACCCACTAGGCAATTACGATATGATAAAAAAAATAAAACATAACACGCAAACAAAACAAACAAATAACATATACAGATCTCAAATCCCAACCGGTCAAGTCAGATAACAAAACCCGTATCTCGATGGATACGCATCACGGAATGATGACATAGAGAATATATATATATACAACCAAAACATAACTATATACATAATCTCTAATGTCACCATACCAGACGAGCTATACAGCGGTGAAACCAAGGCCTACCGACCTCGTGCCTCTCTCGGATCCGCCAAACCGGAACCTGAAAATTTTACCCAAAAAGGGATGAGATGATATTTTTTCGTGCGATAATTGACCACAAAAGAATCCCCTGGACTTGCAATCACAGATTATATTCAAAATGAAACACAAATAAAGTTCATATCAATTTATAACCATTTGTAAAAAAGAATGAATGAATGCATAAATCCGACAACATATATTTATCCAAATGAAATCACAATTCCCAATTTCCAGAGAAAATCACACAATTTCCTATGTAAATTCCAGCTTTGCGCAGATTAAAAGTCTAACGTTTCAATTCTCGGATTCCAGAAAATTCATATAAAATCCAATTGACCATCCAAACGCCTCCCGGGTAATGCCTCCGATACACAAGTCACATATAACCACAATCATAATACCAGACTCACTTACCCCCCCCCCAAATTTTTTAACCCCCCGGCCAAAACCCCCCCCGGCCCCCCCAAAACCCCTTCCCCCCCCGGGAAACGTGACGAACATCACCGGTGGATGACAATAATACCCTATCCACCAACCGATGGTGATATAAAGCACGGTGACTTTAATTCTAAAATCCGATCCATCATTTAGAATCAACATTTTTTTATACCTTCCCCATTTTTATTTTTTTATAAAAAAAATATTCGAGTTTCACTTTATTTGGGCAATGCAATGCATATGCAACACAATACGATATATGCAATTCAATCAATAATCAACATGTCAATCGAAACAGTTTAATTACCGAATATAAAATATCAAACAAGTCCATAAATACCGTATCCAAGTATGATGATCGTTAATAGATTCAAAATCTTGATCCAAGTCTATTTAAAAGAAAATACGATTATTTACTTTATTAACAAAGAAAACCCTAATTCCTTTGGTTTCAATTCCGATTACGCGGCATTTTTTGTTAATCGGGGTTGCAATTACGTATCAAATTTCAAGGTATATGAAAGCTATAAGTATTCGACATAATTCATAATTCAAAATTAATTTTAATACCAAAACCCTAATTCCAAATTCAAAGTCCAAAGGGTAGTTTAATCCAATAATAAAAAAAAAAAGGTTTTTAACGAATTATAACTCGATCAATTCTAATCAATTTGAATTTCACAAATAATCATCCCAAATTCCATACCAAACCTTAAATCACGATTCCCACTTTAAAAAGAATATCTATTCAATTCAACCCAATTCAATATACTAATCGAGTTATAATCGTTCGATTTACACCCGAACGAAATTCAAACGAAAATCCGAAATGAACAAATCGACTATTAGGGTTTTGCTAATTGAAAAGGAAAATATACCAATTTGAAGCTTTAGAATCGATCAAATGTTTTTTCCGCCCGTCTTTTTATTTTTCCAGAATGTTGGGCGTTCCGCGCTCAATTTCTCTCTCTCTCTTTTTTCCCTTTTGCTCGGCACCCACCCCACACTCACGGCCAGGAGACAAAGGAAACGAGAATGAAATTGAAAGGGAGAAGGAAATTTCTAGGTTATTTTTGGATTTTTGCTAATAAGTCCCTCCAAGTTTTTATTATTACACAAGGACTTAAATTATGCACATATAACCTTATATATATTTTTAATGCATATAAACCTTTTAATATAATTGATTTTATATAAGAATGTTACAGAAGCAGACCCAACTGGTACCAGAACTACAATTACCAGAACAAGAGGTTTTGGTGTCTCCTTCTTGAAGCCAAGTTGAAGCAGCAAAATAAAGAGGGATCAGAGTGGTATTGAAGCGGTACCAAACTGGTATTGAAACCATAATAACCAGAACGACAAAAATTAATCTTTTCTTGTGATGGTACCAGATGTTCTTTCTATTACTGAGTCCAAGCCTGACTTTATAAAGTAGGAAAGCAACGAATTAATTCCATTAGCAGAAAGATCAAAACAAAATAGTAAATAATTCCATGAGCAGAAAAACAAAATAGTAGATTAATTAAATGGTTAAATGGTTCAAATTCATTAACTAATCAGATACTAGATTAAAAATAATCAACATGATAAAACATCAAATTCATATTGAACTGTTCGAATCGACAGTTTAGCTTTTAAAAACAAAATTAATGATGTGAGACATAATTGGAGCAACAAAACCAATGATCCATTTTAATCCTACTCATCAAATAATATTACACTTTTATTTTGTCTCGGGATCTTTGATACAATTAAATGAACCTTGCATCGTGGTCCATCAAAAACCTTGCAATTTTAAGTTATATGCGCAACAGCTGTCAGAGGACTTTTATTTATGTTTTTATTTAACCTGAAGAAATGAAGTTTTAATTTTTCTTTTTAGATCGTACTTTGATTAGAATTAGACAAAATATCGTCTTGTAAATTAATAACGCAATCATGTATTTTAAATCAAACATACAACAGTTTTAACAAGAAAAATAATTATTACATTATAAAAATAAAACAATTACAGACGCAGCAGCAGGATAGCTAAAAAGAAAATTATTTATAATTACATTTTTTTTTTGCATGGGTTTTCGTGCAATGTTGTGACCATGGTTCTGAAACTCGGAATCGGAATCGGAATCGAGTTCTTGACCGTGGGATCGGAATCGGATGAATCGGCCGAAATGGGCCGAGTTGACTCGGAAACTCGGATTTTTTAGCAGAAAGTCTGTTTTGTAGTCAAAAAGCCCAAAACGTAGGAAATAATTGGTAAAAATGTATTAAAACTATGTTAAGACAAAATATTATGCTCAAATAATTAACTAATTATATAATGTAATACATGTATTAAAAATTAAACACACTAATTATTGTCAGAAGCTAAAGCCAAATATGCTGTCTCACTTTTTATTGATCTACAAATATGGAATTTAGAATACAAATTTTTAGCAACAAGATTATTATTTATTATTTTTATTATTTATTTAATTTATTATTTTTATTATTTATTTAATTTATTATTTCTATTAAAAAAAACTTAAGGTATATTTTCTCTAAAATGGAGATTTGTTGCACTTGCAAACAATTTAGTAAAAAAGTCAAGTTAAAACAACTTTCATACTAGCTCGCATGACATCATTAAATTAAATTAAAAATAATGAAGACATGGTACAACATATTGACAAACAAAAATCTTACAATAAGACACTATTTTTGACAAAATTAGATGCTTTAACTAAATTAATCTCTTGAAAAGCTGAAGGCCTAATTTTTTAAATATGTAATTTAGAATACCAAATTGGACTTTTAATTAAAATAAATCTCACTTTTCTTTGGTATACAAATATGTAATTTAGAATACAAATTTTGCAAATTAGAATATGAATTTTGCAATTAGTATGAAAGTTGTTTTAACTTGACTTTTTTACTAAATTGTTTGCAAACTTTTCTCTGGAGGGCACGAAATAAGAAGATTTTTGAAGAATTGGATGCTGATCCTGAGTGGATAGCCTATCATGCCAGACGAGAAGTGAAGCTGTGGATGAAATATTGTTGAGAGAGGAGGGGAAGTTTTCAATTCCGTTTGTAATTTCTGTTGCTCCTTGTTTTAAGGGAGACAGTTGTACATTCTGATAGCTACTATCAGTGTTTTCAAAAAAAAAAAAAAAAATAGAATATGAATTTTTAGCAACATAATTATAATTAAGAAATTATAGAATAATAATAATAATAATAATTTTATTAAAGACTTTGATGGAGTTCATAAATAAATTATTTTTTTAAATAAAAATTCGAAATTCATAAAAATTTATAAACTCAAACTTTGGTTTGATTAAATAGGTTTGTTCCTAGTGCCAACCAATTAAAATCATCTTTAATTACTAGAGAAATCTCAAACCATTCAAATATATTAAATACATTTAGCACTAATCTTAAAGTCAACCCCTTTACATTTAGCACATTACTAGAGAAATCTCAAACCGTTCAAACAATTAAAACCCTTTGACAGCTAGCCTCCACTCCCACTTTTCCTTTCTCCTTCTGCGCGTCCAGACCTTCTTCCTTCTCCGTCTTTCTTCTTCTCCTCCGTCTTTCTTCTTCTGCGATTGAGACTCAACTCGGTGAGTGAGAATGGCACAGCACAGGAAGGAAGGACGCCTTTCTTCTTCTCCTCCGCCTTTCTTCTTCCTTCCTTCCTGTCCCGTTCGAATGGCACAGCACAGTCCAGGTTAGTGAGAATTGGAAATTTTTGCTTTAAATCGGCTCAACTCGGTGTAAATCGGCTTGAATCGGTGTAAATCGGCCGATTCCGTCACTGTTCATCTGATTTCTCTCAGAAAATCGCACATCCGAGTTGACTCGGCCAATTTTCAGAACCATGGTTTTGACACAACAATTCTTTATTTAGAAAAAAAAATCGAATTTCAAAGATTCTAACAGATTCTCCGGATTTCAATTTACGATCAACTTAATTATTTCACTTCTTATTTCAATTTTCAGAACAATAGTTACAAGTTTGCTGATTTTTTTGACTAATTAATTAGTTTTTTGGTCTTTTCTTAAATAGCTGGAAATAGAAAAGTGTCAATAATATTTTATTAAGAACGAAGCATAAAGATAATGAGAATGCTTCAAAAAAGGTTCAACGCAACACTGCTTATTATTCTATCAAATCTTAAACTGAAAACAGAGGATGCCACATTTAAAATATAACAACAAATTTATTCAAATTATAACTTTTTATTTATTAGGACTAATAAAAAAAAGAATTTTCATTATTACAATATTTTAATATTTGTTTCACAATAATACATTTATTAATATCTGAATCAATTTTATTTAAACTAAAGTAAAGTTATAAATGTGTTGTTCATCATTTAGATTATTTATTTTCAACACGTGATATCAAGTAGAATAAAAATCAATATATATATATATATATATATATATATGAGTAGAACTAGGGTGCTCCTAGAAGTATCAAGCCCATTTGTACTCTTAACTCTAAAACCTATCGGATTAACTTCGAACGACGAATCCAAACCGTTGAAATCCTTCTACCTTACGAGTGATGCTTCTACATGTGAAAATTTTAAAGTTCGAATTAATTTAGTATAAAGTCAAGTGGTCCAAAGTCTTCCAAACAATGAATGCATTAAAATTAATTTAGAGACCTAATTTTGACTTAGAATTTAGTGATTCAGAATTATTCAAAAATAGCAGTTTTGTAAAATACTTAATAAATAGTAAAAAAATTCTAAAAAATATAAAATTTGGTTTGCAAGTCCATTTTAGTATAGATTACATGTTGAACGGTTCGGATCGACTTTTAAGAGTTTGAAAACTCAAATTTTGAGATGTTGCACTGAGATCTTCTGTGCAACGCGTGGCACCGTAGCCAAGTCATATACACACACACGTACATATACATATACATATACATATACATATAACCACCAAAAATTAACTTGAATGAGAAGCACGTACTACACTCCAATTTCACTGGAACAAAATAAAATGTTACTAAATAATTTATAGTGTAAAGAAAATCGCGCCAAGCACAAAAAGGTTCATCAATTTAACAAACATAACATAAAAAAAATTAACATAGGTGTTGTTGGAAATTATGTCGAAATAAATACATGCTGCAATATCAAAGCAGAGTATTACGAAAAACCGACAGTTGAACCGCTTAACCTACCGGTCCGATTAATAAACTGTTGATTCATAACTTTACCAGATCAATATCCCGTCCGGCTGTTATTAGATACAAATGTAGCTTAAAGAATATAAAATGCACAGCAAACACAATGCGATCTACATTTTATGACTGGACTACTAGCTGCTTTAGATTGATCGGCGTGACGAGGCTCATGGAACCAAAGAGCTGAAACTGAGCTGTTAAATAGCACATATATTGTGTTGCATGAAACCAATCCCAATACATAAATTGTGTCCTGTTTGAGCAGTAGGTTGCATTTGGGGTGCATTGTGCTTCCCCATTGAACTTTCCAGCACCACAACAAGCACATTGGAGCTCCTTAAATCCTGAAGAATTGATTAGGAAAAGATCAGCAAAATATACAGTTATTAGTAACGTCGACCAAGTTCAGTATTTTTTAACAATTAATATGTTATTTAGAATTCTTAAAATGGATGTATTCATATGTTATAATGGGTATACAAATAATTCTGCCATGAAAACTCTAATAAGCTGATGCATTTAATGACGACAAATATTAAATTAATTAATGGTGTCAACTAGATAACTGACTAAGACCTATCAACTTAATTATTGTAATAACAAAGATCTTACCATATGCATCTGGCACAGCTGAAACTATGACCGTCGCAATGTAAGAATTATAGTAAGAATACTTAAATCCAGCAAGATGATAGCTGAATTGTTGTATTTGGGGCTTAGCAACTGCATTGAACTGCACTGATAGTTGGTTCATTGCATCAATACAGCCACCTGTAAGGTTTAGGCTCCTTAGAGCTGGCACACAACCGATGGGCCCTGTTCCTATTATCGCAAACTTCCTTGCCCCCAGCTTGTAAAGTATCTATAATATTATACGACATTAAATTCAAAAGTTTTACAGATTTGGTATCAGGTATCTACTACAAAAATTTATTGAATTTTGATAATATATATATTTCTATACTTAATTGTATTTATCATGTTGGATTGATAATTAAGGACTAAAGTACTAAACTGGCACAACCATATATTCCATATAATTTTATCACTTAGCTTTCCCATCATTTATTCAAACTACCTTTATTGTATAATTTCTTACCACATTTTGCACACAGTTACATCTAATAAAGAATAACGTTGGATCAATCTGTATCCTCTTAATTTATAATGATTAAGGTGCATTGCAGATGTTGTTTAATTTCTTCATTTTTTATTTTAGGATTATTTCTATAAGTTAATTCGTGACAGAGATTACCGTCAGATGGCCTAAGAACTCATCAACAAGATTTGAGATGAACTGTGCATTTTCTGTGCTGTTTGCAGCTCCGGTAGCAAAATAATAAGCAAATATGTCATTGTTTGCAGTTGCCAAGTAGAAAAGAGACTTCGTCAGAGAATCATCAACAATTCTTTCACCAAATTTTTTTGCTAGATCTTGTTTAGTTTTTCCATAGTAGTTAACTTGTGTTGCCATGTCCAATGTTCTGTTGCCCTAATTAAATATGTAATCAATAATTTAACATCAATTCATTGTAAGATACATGAAATGTGGAAGTACTGATATTTAATTCAGTAATGTACTAATGTCCCATAATTATAATTCATACAATAAAATGTGAAATATGAGTATTATGATAAAGAGCATTCAAAAGTGATGATTTAATAGTGATAGATTCTCAGTTACAGTAGTTCGAAGTATTCCTGAGCCACCAGAAGCGAAACTGACGCCTCTCTGCATTTCTCTCACATTTTTGATAGATAGATAAGGTGGTGGACTTTTCTTAAAGCCAAGGTTCATTGCTGTAATTGACATAGAAAAATGCAACAAATATTAATTAAGCTACCGTTCAACAATTTTTTTTTTATATTTTTTGCCTAAATTAATATCTCTATTTTGTTGGCTGTTTTTTTAGTTACCACCTCAATATTTAAAAATTATGATCTTATTATCATTACCTTGCAAATTTGAAACATACCACATACGCACCTTCAAATCTGCGCGCATGATCGCATGGCTATGGAATCATGCGCAGATTGAAAGTGCATGCGCATGACTCTTTTTTCTTTTGTTCTGATATCACTGAACACAGGACAAATTTCTCAACTTAGTCATATGCGCATGTGGGATCCAATTAACGATGGCAAGGTCATATTTTTCGAACCGGCTAGGTTGATGCTCTGGAAAATCATCCAAAGCAGTGTATCAACAGAGTACATGTATTAAACTTCTTTGATCTCTAGTTATAATTAAAAAGATATAACTTATTGTTCTTATAAAAGTAAAGGTTGGAGATCAAACCACTATATTATTTAATATTTTTGTTGGATGATGTTGTATGATAAAAGATTTTTTCTATTCGGATTTCGAACTCATAACCTCTCTCTTAGAAATCAAGTGTCTTTGCTATTAGTATTGCCCTTTTTGTTAGAGATGCATATTATTTGGATTTCATTTTGGATTTCAATCAGATCAATTTCAGACTGGTAAAATTCAATTGGTGACAAGCTAATTAATTGTAACTTAAAGCCCGGCCAACATACTCATATGCTCTTTTAGGCATTTGAATTAATTCGGTGGATTTTAATAGAAGAATATTTTGATACATTAACAATTATGTAATATGAAAATATAAGTAATAATTTAATATTATCCACAATAACATTACAGAAGCTTTTGATACCAAAAAAAAACTTAGCTATAGGTAAAAAAAAAAAAACAACTTGGCTAATTTAATATTAGCAACAAAAACAACTTGACGAGAACTAACATTTTGTCTAGTGGCCAAATCATCTGGTCTCTATGTGAAAGATCATTAGTTCGAAATCCAAATAAATAAATTCTTTATTATAATAACATAAGTATTAAATAGTTAGGTGGCTTGATCATGTATTTAATACAATGTCAACTCTTCGATGCCACTTCACTCAATGAAAAAACTCAATAAAATGTGTGTATATACACACGCAGGTATGTATTTATTTTTCTCTCTGGCTATAATTAATATAGATCTTCTTGCAAATAGAGAAGAAAATTTATCACGATGTTACTAGTCACGTCACGTCATGTCACGTGTGTCGATTATGTGACGTGACTCGTCTGTTGCGTGACGTGACCGTATTTCAGTGAAAAATACACGTCACGTCACGTCACGCGAACCAGTCACATCACGCCACGTCACGTAATCACGGCACGTTACGTCACGGTATCAAACATAGAGTATCCAACTTTTTTTGTATGTATAGAGTATTCAGATTTTTATTTTAGTGTAAGTTCAGTGATACTGGTACTGATATATTACTGATTTTTATTTTCTTTTGTTTAGTATAATAAATGTTTGTAATTTGAATTTTTAAAGTAATGTCAGATGCAACATTTAAAAAAAAAATAATCTTTACAACATTATCTGCTTATTTTAGAACTTTTCATATCTTTTTTTCTAAATTTTCAACAATTTAAATTAAAATATAAAAAAAAAATGACATGACTAATTTACATCACAACACGTCACGTCACATATGGTCACGGCATGACTACGTGTGACGCGACCATCCTACACCATTTTGATTACGTCACGTCACGTCACGTGAAAAAAAAAATTAATCACGTCACGTGACCAAATCATGATGTGTTTATCACGCCACATGACTAAATCACGGCATGTTTATCACGTCACATCACAGCATGTCACTTATTTCCTTATCTACTTGCAAACAAATCTACAAAAACACAGTTACTGTATAAGTGAACAACCAAACTAACTCTTCTCTAAAGCGATAATATGAAACCGGTTTAGAAAATCTAACGGAAAGGGACTTTTTTGGGAGATGGTGTTCAGACTAGCCAAAGCCTAGGCGTTTAGAGAGGCGATTCACTCACCCACTGCTGACAGCGACAAACCCCGGCAAACTTTTGCAGAGACGGTCTCTGGACCAGCAACAGGACCTACCCGCCAACCAGGAGTAAAGACTACAACTCACCATGCAGCCACAGAGCAACATTAATTTTACTGCACTAAAGTTAGGTTGTAAAAAAGGCAAGTGGCCACTCCAGTATTTGGGTTTGCCACTCACAGAGGCAATGGTGCCTAGAGAGGTCTACAGGGCACTTATACTAAAAATTGAAAAGCGTCTCTCGGTTTTGGCTGCAAAGTTGTTATCTTTAGCGGGAAGAATAGTGCTAATTAATGAAGTTCTATCGGCCATACTTTATGTCGGTTTTTCGCTTGCTACAATGGGTTATAGAAGAGATGTTGACCGCATTAGGCGAAATTTTTTATGGCATGGAGCTCAACAAGATTAAAGGAAGATTCATTTAGCAAAATGGAAAATGGTATGCGTGCCTAAACAGCTGGGAGGATTGGGAATAGCCAATCTCAAATTTTTCAACATGTCTCTTCTATCAAAGTGCTGCTGGCAGTGGCAGAAACTGCAAAAAAAATTGTGGAAATTGATCTTCCTAGCCATATAGGATCAGCAAGGGCAAATGGCACTTTATGAATCAAGCTTTTATTCAAAACACGTTAAAGAGGCTCAGATCTTGTGTCATAATGAAATTCTAAGAATACCAGTTCAGGGTACAAGTATCAGATTTTGGAAGCAGGATTGGGGACAAGGAATGGATGATGTTGTTTGGAAATCAAACAGTCAAGGCCTCTTCTCAGTTAAGGAAGCCTACTTTAAACTATGCGAAGGATCACAAATTGCTCCTCACATAAGAACAATATGGAAACTCAAGGTACCTCCTCGCTTCAAGGTCTTCGCATAGCAAAAAATCTGAGAGCAAGATGTTTTGCAATGGTGGGAATGTGCTACATGTGGAGGGCAAGTGATGAAAGGACAAAACACTTCTTCAATGAATGTCTAATAGGAAACACCATCATCAGAGAAGCTATACAGACTACAGGCTGGATGAATATCCGACAAAGTGAGTATGATTTTATACAAGCAATGGTAGATACCGAGTTACCAAAGCGAATCAAAGAGGTAATAATCATTGCCAGCTTCATAATTTGGCATGAGCGGTGTAATAGAATCTTCAATGATAAAATACAAACAAGCAATCAGCTGCTAGAGGAGATAAACCAGCAGTGGAGATTGTCTCAATTGGTACTGGTAAGAGAAGGGCAAAACAGGAATACTGGTTGGCAATTCAGAGATAATGGCTAATAGGCGATTCAAAGCTGTAGATTGCTGTAGTTTATGGCAGTTTGAAGACTGTATATCCATTTACTCTTCTACTTATTTTCTTCTATTTTTTCACTTAGATCCCCAATCTTTAGACTATTCTTTTTTTTTTTCACAGTTTTTACCACACAACACAAGGTTTCCACTCCAAGAAACCTACCCAACATGTAACCTATCAAGGTTAATATAAATGGGGGCTTGACCCTATTGTTTCTCAAGAAAAAAAAAAAACTCTTCTCTAAAGCCCCATCTTTATCTAAAAAGGAAAAATTCTTGTCTAAAGCAGAATAATTCCAAAAATATATTAGGAGCAACTAAAACAGGATGAACATTTCATTCATAACAAATATTCAGTTAAATGATAGTATGAAAAATAAAAAGTTTCGAAAAAGGTGATAGAAATAAGGTAGTACATACCGATGTAGTCGATTGTATTGAAACCATTACAAAACCTCCCGGTGGGAACCTGACCAGGGAAATCGATGCCGTTGTGAGGAAAATTTGACTTGCTGCTGATAGGAACATTAAGGTAGTTGTTATTACCGACATCGGCTTGCGAATCGCCAAATACAAAGATAGCCGGTACCGGCGCCGTGCTCTCAACAATGATACCATAGAAAAGAACTAGAACCACAAAGGAAATTGGGGAGAAGGTAAAAGACGCCATCTATTGTTGTATGAATTATGGAAGCATATCTATCTACCTAGGAGGTGGGTATATGTATAGTTTGCATAGTAGGTGTATGGTTATAACTGGAATTAATCATATTATTGTTCATGTGCTTGTTTTTGGTTTTCTATAGTCAGACCTGATTTCATTATCCTGACCAAATTAATTAGTTTTGTTTTTAAAGAAAAAACTAGCTATCGGAACCAAATTAGTTTATAAAGCCATGACTATACAAGCAGTCAACGAGACTAATTAATACTTTTAGTCAGTATATATAACTAGATACTCTATTTTCTTTTGGACATTCTATTTGAAATAATAAATTAAGCGATTACCTACTATAAGTAATAGAGATAGGAGTAGGTAGCTCTAACACCGTACGATTAGCTAGCATTAAAATTTGTACACACAGAAATTGAAACAGACTGGTACGGATTTTAATGTAGTTCGCACGAATCTTGATGCAATCAAATAGTCATTATACCATCGAACCAAAGTAGCTCCGATGGGCATCTGACCTACTCAGAATTCTAAGTAATAATAATAGAAATTAGATAGTACAAATTTAAAAATATATTAATTTTCAAATAGAAAATGGAATTAGCTGGAGCATGAGTGGACATAAAACAAGAAAGATGGACTTAACAGGCGCATGAGTGGACTTAACAACAAGAAAATGGACTAGCTAATGAAAAGAGTAGCATAAATGATTGAGTAGAATGAGGTTGCTCTTAACTTTATAACAGGCGCATGAGTGGACTTAACAACAAGAAAATGGACTAGCTAATGAAAAGAGTAGCATAAATGATTGAGTAGAACGAGGTTGCTCTTAACTTTAAGTCTCTTTGTTAACTTAATTCTAAAATTTATAGAATTAACTTTAAACGACGAATTTAAACCGTTGAAGTACTTCTATCTTACGAGTATAGTAACAAGATTCGCGAATAATACCCGAATTATTCGTGAATTATTCAATTTTTTGGTGATGCCGAACCGAACGTCGAATTATTCGGTTGACTGAACTTTGACCAAATAATTTCCGAATAATTCGCGAATTTTACGAATTATTCCCGAATTTTACGATTTTTTTCCGAATTTTTCCCCAGAATTTTATTTTTTAGTTATTTTTTTGTTTTTGCTCCCTTACAGAACTGAGATCTCTAATCCGAATAATACCAAATAATTTCCGAATTATACCCAAATTATTTCCGAATCACGAATTTTTGACCTCGCCGAACCAAACCCGAATAATTGATTTGTCACTATGCTTATGAGTGATACATCTACATGCGAAACTTTAAAATTTTTGAATTAATTTAGTATAAAGTCAAGTGGTCAAAATTAGAAGGTTTATAAATTAATTTTAATGCATTTATTTTTTAAAAGCCATTTGACTACTTGACTCTATACAAATTTTATTTCAAATTTTAAAATTTTAATATGTAGACGCATTACTTGTAAGATAGAAGGATTTCAATAGTTTAGATTTATCGTTTAAAGTCAATCAGATAAGTTAGATTTTAGAATTGAGTTCACAAAAAAATTTAGGAAAGTTAGAAGGACCCTAGTTCTACTATCTAACTATAGTAACTGTCAATTCATCCATCAACTTGCCACACCTTGCTTTCAAAGCACAATTTTCGGTATTATTTTTTGAAAAAATAATATCTTAGATAGGGGTGGACCCACATGGACCCCTTAATTTTGAAATTTAATAGAAAAACAAGACAGACTCACAGACTCACAGACGATACCCCATTAAAGAAAAAAAATCGTTTGCTTGTCATGTTGGAGCATGTTTGTTAGGTTAACATTGCATATTAAGTTTGCAAAAAAAAAAAAAAAGAAATATTATCAGTTTTTAATAGATGATGAGATGAGATAGATGATTACTAATTATAAGAAAGAAATTTGATGAGATGAGGTACACGTGATATATAAGATTATATCTAATTATAAGAAAGAAATTTGTACAAGTCCTAAAAAATTAAAAAGATAACCATGTCAACTATTCAATTTATTCTTCCATGTAACATCAACATCTCTCTATCATAACTCGACTCGATTACTTGTTGTATTTTACTGGTTGCTAACCATTGTTAGCATTTATTCATCAATAGAAGCAAATTACGATTATACATTCAATAGAAGCAAATTACGATTACTCGACTCTATACAAATTGTTAGCACGGAAATTGACATAGTTGCACGGATTTTATTGTACTTAGAACGAATCTTGATGTAATTGAATGGTCCTGAATTGTGACCATATATATTTTCAAAAGTCAAATATTGCGGCTGCTGACCAAAATCTGCGCACGGAAATTGACATACTTACACAAGATTTTATTGCACTTAGTATGGATCTTGATGCAATTGAATGGTCCTGAATTGTGACCATCTATATTTTCAAAAGTCAAATATTGCTGCTGCTGACCAAAATCTGCACAAGAAAATTGACATACTTGCACGGATTTTATTCCACTTAGTACGGATCTTGATGCAATCGAATGGTCCTAAATTGTAACCATATATATTTTCAAAAATCAAAGAGTGCGACTCCTATGGGTGTGCAAAAGGCTTATGCGAACTCAATTGGTGTGCAAAATTGTTGTGCAGACCAGATGCGCTAAATTATTGTGCAGACTCGGTTTGGCTGGCGGGCGAAATCATTATGCGGGAGTGTCAATTTCAACAAAAACTAGTTCGGCTGTCATTTAATTTAAAGTGATTTATCCGGCTGTCAAAAACAAATTTCGGACCAAGTGACGTGGAATTGAATCACGCTGAAGCAAAACTTAATTCAATTATTTGAAAGGAACCTTTGAGCCGAAGATAATTAAATATGCTATATAAAATTTCTAGGCCGGCTCCTAATAGAAGGAAATCTCATGGGCCGCGCCTCTTAAACAATTAAACATGCAGACTGTGTTGGACAGCTAGCAAAACCCATATATGGTTGCCTTATCCTACATTATGACCACGTATCGTATCAAAGATACGTATTGTGTTCATATCGGACGCGTATTGATATCTGGTACGTGGCCGATACGAGTACAAAACCCATATATAAGTATCGGGGTAACATAGGGTACAATCCTAATTAATATGGTGATGAATTTCTGATTGTTTAACCAGTCAAAATTGAGTTCTTTTACGAGTTGAGGTGGTGCACCACCATCTCTATCTCCCCTCTTTGGTCTGGTCGCCACCTCCAAACGACGATCAGTATCTTGCTTTTCCCTCTTTTGACCTCTTTTCTCTTCTCTTGTTCCTTCATGCTTCGATCATCGATCTGGTCCAATGTTAATGGTAATAAAGTTCATTTATCGATTTACTTTGTTTCATCAGTTCAATTTGCACCAAATGTTTTCGACATTGGAGAGGATACAAGTATACTAACTTTGACTAGAAGTTTCCCAAAAAATTGCCATATCTGGCAATAAATATATGTCATCAAGTAATGAATGTTTACTACAGATCGACACACACACGTATATATATAAAGAAAAATATGGATCGTGCCCACATTCTGAAATTGTAGCTACAGATTTTGTATCTACGGGTAAAAAATACATTTTGTTCAAAACAGGTGAACTGAGAAATTAAAGCAGAAAATAGAATAGAAGATAAAAAAAAACAATAAAAAGCAAAAGTTGCAAGTTAACGCTCAAATTTTAGGTGAGTATTATTTGGCATTTTTCAAACAATCAAACAATGCCATCATTTAAAATTTCATACATTTTATTATATAGATCATTTTGCCTCTTTTAAAAAAAAATTATATACATCATTTAGGTTAATTATATGTGATTACCAAATTCGAGTAGAATTCGATTCTAAATATTGGAATCAGATTGTTGACTGTGTTTAATTCATTTGAGGGCAGTGAAAATGATAAAAAAATAATAATATCAACCAGTTAAAAAAAATTACATATCGTTTGGGACTATATTTAAACTTATTGTTTCAGAAACAACTTTTTTAAATTGTTTGTACTTTGACTTAGCAATAAAAGCTATTTTATGAATCTACTTGTGCATTTTATTTCTCCTTTGACAATTTTTTTAATTGAAACAAATTCTTCTTTTAGAAAAAAAAAATTCGAATTTCAAAGATTCTAACAGATTCTCCGGATTTGGATTTCAATTGTCCGGCTATTTAACTTAATTATTTCAATTTTCAGAACCATAGTTACAAGTTGGATGATTCTTTTGACTAATTAGTTTTTTGGCAAAAAGCTGGAAATAGAAGAAGTGTTAAGAATATTTTATTAAGACCGTAGCATAAAGATAATGCCGGTATTTTTTTTAATAACTAAAAAAAATAAATAAAGTAATATTACTAACTAGTTTTGAAAAAATATGTCAAATATAACCAAACCGTCCCCGTGGGGCGGTCTACTGTGCAGATCAAACCCCTCCCCCCCCCGTGGGGCGGTCTACCCTCAGACCAACCCGTCCCCCGGGGATTAGAAAATGAGTTGTATGGAAAAAAAAATAATACTTGATGAGGGTAGACCGCCCACGGAGAGGGGGGGGGGTGCGGTTTGGTTATATTTGGCATATTTTTTCAAAATTGGTTATTAATATTACTTTATTTATTTTTTTGGTTATTAAAAAAATGCCGGAAGATAATGAGAACGCTGCAAAAAAGGTCCAACACAACATTGCCCATTATTCTATCAAATTTTAGACTGAACAGAGGATGCCACATTTAAAATATAACAACAAATTTATTCAAATTATAGCTTCTTAATTATTTATTAGGAATAATAAAAAAAATGAATTTTCATTATTAGAATATTTTAATATTTGTTTCACAATAATACATTTAATAATATCTTTATCCATTTTATTTAAACGAAAGTAAAATTATAAATGTGTTGTTTATCATTTAGATTATTTATTTTCAACACGTGATATCAAGTACCACTAATTATCTTGAATCATTCAATATTACATAAAATTGTAGTTATAAAACGTCCAATTAGAATAAAAAACACCACCTATATATATAACCACCAAACATAACTTGAATGAGAAGCACTACACTCTAATTTCACTGGAACAAAATAAAAATGTAACAACTAAATAGTTTATAGTTCAAAGAAAAATTGCGCCAAGCACAAAAAGGTTCATCAATTTAACAAACATAACATACAAAAATTAACATAGGTGTTGTTGGAACTTGGAAATTATGTCGAAATAAATACATGCGAGCAATATCAAAGCAGATTATTATGAAAAACCGACAGTTGAACTGGTTAACCCACTAGTCCAATAAGCAATTTGTTGATTCAGAACTTTACCAGATCGATATCCCGTCAAGTTCTGATAACATTGGTTATTGGTTATTAGATACAAATGTAACTTAAAGAATATAAAATGCACAGCAAAACAATGCGATCTATATTTTATGACTGGTCTACTAGTTGCTTTAGATTGATCGGCGTGACGAGGCTCATGGAACCAAAGAGCTGAAACTGAGCTGCTAAATAGTACATAGATTGTGTTACATGAAACCAATCCCAATACATATATTGAGTCCTGTCTGAGCAGTAGGTTACATGTGGTGTGCATTGTGCTTGCCCATTGAACTTTCCAGCACCACAACAAGCACGTTTGATCTCCTTAAATCCTGTAGAATTGATTAGGAAAAGATCAGCTAAATATACAGTTATTATTAACTTCGACCAATTTCAATATTTTTGAGCAATTCATATTTTATTGAGAATTCTTAAGATGCATGTATTCATATCATATGTTATAATTAATGGGTATACTAACAATTCTGCCATAAAAACTCTAATAAGCTGATGCATTTAACGACAACAAAAATTAAATTAATGGTGTCAACTAAACATCTGACCAAGACCTATCAACTTAATTATTGTAATAACTAATAACAAACATCTTACCATATGCTTCTGGCTCTGCTGAAACTATGACCGTCATAAGATAATAATTATAGTAAGAATATTTAAATCCAGCAAGCTGATAGCTGAGTTGTTGTATTCGGGGCTCAGCAACTGCATTGAACTGCACTGATAGTTGGTTCAATGCATCATTACAGCCACCTGTAAGGTTTCCGCTCCTTACAGCTGGCGTACAACCGATAGGCCCTGGTCCTGTTATTGCAAACTTCCTTGCCCCCAGCTTGTAAAGTTTCTATATTGTATGACATTAAATTCAAAAGTTTTACAGATTTGGTATCAAGTATCTACTACAAAAAAGTTGTTAAATTTTGATAATATATATATAGAGAGAGGGAGAAAGAGAGGAGGGATCCACTTACAACATGTTATAACATTCGGTTTTGTAATTTTCAAAGTTCAAAGAGTCGATCCAAACTGTTCAACATGATCTGTATATTAAAATGTGCTTTGAGATCAAATTTTACATTGTTTTGAATTTCTTTTTCTATTTATTAAGTATTTTACAAAACTGTTGTATTTCAGTGGTCCAGAATTGTCTAAAAACAACAGTTTTGTAAAATACTTAATAATTAGTAAAAAAAATTAAAAAAAATGTAAAATTTGATGTCAAAGCACAATTTAATATAGAGATCATGTTGAACGGTTTGGATCGACTATTTGGACATTGAAAATCGCAAAACCGAATGTTATAACATATTGTAACTTTCAAATATTGTAAGTAGATCCCTCCTCATATATATGCATACACACACACACACACACACACACACACATATGTCTGTACAGACGTGTGTGTGTGTGTGTGTATTGATATACTAAATTGTATATTATCATGTTGGATTGATAATTAAAGGACTGAACTGGCACAACCATATATTCTATATAATTTTATCACTTGATTTCCCATCAATTATTCAAACTACCTTTGTTGTATAATTTATTAATTACCACCTTTTGCACGCGCGCAGTTGCATCTAATTTATAATGATTAAGGTGAATTGTTTGGGAAAGAGATTACCATCAGATGGACTATGAACTCATCAACAAGATTTGAGATGAATTGTGCATTTTTTGTACTATTTGCAGCCCCGCAGCCGGGACCATAATAATATGGACCTATGTTATTGTTTCCAGTTTCCAAGTAGAAAAGAGACTTTGTCAGAGAATCATCAACAATTCTTTCACCAAATTTTTTTGCTAGATCATGTTTAGTTTTTGCAAAGTAGCTAACTTGCGTTGCCATGTCCAATTCTCCGCTGCCCTAATTAAGTGTACATGTAATTAGTAAATTAACATCAATTCATTTTAAGATACATAAAAAAGTATTAAGTACTGATATCTACTTCAGTAATGTACTAATGTCCCATAATTATAATCCATACAATAAAATGTGAAATATGAGTATTATGATAAATAGCATTCAAAAGTGATAATTTAATAGTGATAGATTCTTAGTTACGGTAGATTGAAGTATTCCCGAGCCGCCAGAAGCAAAACTGACACCTCTATGCATTTCTCTCACATTTTTGATAGAAAGATAAGGTGGTGGACTTTTGTTAAAGCCAAGGTTCATTGCTGTAATTGACATAGAAAAATACAACAAATATTAATTTTACAACTAGTATTAATTATTTCTGAAGAACAAACTAATAACATGTTCCCCAAGTAATTAAGCTCCCATTCTACATTTTTTATATTTTATTTACCAAAATTAATATCCCTCTTTTGTTGGCCTTTTTTCTAATTATCACCTCAATATTTGAAAATTATTACCACACCATCGTTACTTTGAAAATTCAAAACATACCACATGCATATCTTCAATCTGCGCACGGCTATGGGTCTTGCGCAGATTGAAGATGCGCATGCCTTTTTTATTCTTTGTTCTGATATCACTGAACACGGGACAAATTTCTCAACCTAGTCATGCACATGTGGTATCCCATGTAAAGATGGCAAGGTCATATATATTTTTCAAACCTGCTTGATTGATGCTCTGGAGAATCATCCAAAGCAGTGTATCAACAGAGTACATGTATCAAACTTCTTTGATCTCTCTTATAATTAAAAGCATACAACTTATTGTCTTTTATTTTATATATATATATATATATATATTTTTAGTACAGGTTAGAGGTCAAGCTATTCAATTATTTAATATTTTTATTATATATAACAAAAGATTTTTTTTCCATTCGGATTTTGAACTTATGATCTCCCCCATATAAATCATGTGAATTTGTCACTAGTATTGTCCTTTTTGTTAGGGACGTACATTAGTTTGGATTTCATTCAATCAGATCATTAATTTATAACCAGGTAAAATTCAATTGGTGTCTAGCTAATTAATTGTAACTTAAAGAAGCCCAACAGACTCATATGTTCTTTTTGGCATTTGAATTAATTAATTCGGTGAATTTTAATAGAAGAATATTTTGATTAATATATGTAATATGAAAATATTAGCAACAATAACATTACAGAAGCTTTTGATACAAAATTAAAAAAAAAAAAAACAACTTAGTTAATTTAATATTAGCAACAAAAACAACTTGACTATAGGTAAAAAATTCGTGTTTCTGGATATAAAGTGACAATAACTGTCGACTTATATAAATCCTGGCAACTGTGCCCCCACCAGGTATTCATACACGACCTATTGATCTAAGATCATGTAATAATATGTTATATTTGTATTAATATATAATGTAGGTGTATTTAATATAATGGCAACTCTTTGATGCCACTTCCCTCAATGAAAAAAGAAAGAAAATGTTGTGTGTGTGTATATACACACAGGTATATACTTTTTGTTTTTTCTCTCTGGCTATAATTAATATAGATTTTTTGTTTCTATAAACTGATTAATAATAATAAAGAATAGTAAATAACTCTACATAGCACAGTTGCTGTATAAGTGAACAACCAAACTAACTCTTCTCCAAAGCCCTATTTTTATCTCAAAAAAAAATTCTTGTCTAAAGCAGAAAACAGGCAGAACATATATTTCATTCAAAAGAAATATTAAGTTAAAGAATAATAGTATGAAAAAAATAAGAACTTTTGGAAAAGGCAATAGAAATAAGGTAGTACATACCGATGTAGTCGATTGTATTGAAACCATTACTAAACCTCCCAGTAGGAACCTCACCAGGGAAATCGATGCCGTTGTGAGGAAAATTTGACTTGCTGGTGATAGAAACATTAAGGTAGTTGTTATTACCGACATCGGCTTGCGAGTCGCCAAATACAAAGATAGCCGGTACCGGTGTCGTGCTCTCAACAATGATAGCATAGAAAAGAACTAGAACCACAAAGGAAATGGGGGAGAAGGTAAAAGGCGCCATCTATTGTTGTATGAACTATGGAAGCATATCTATCTACCTATATATAGGAGTTGGTTATATATATATATAGAGGAGAGATCAAGTTACAACAATTTTGAGTTATCACAAAGTTACAACAACGAGATTTTTCATTTTCAAAGTCCAAATCGTCGATCCAAACCATTCAACATAATTATCTAAATAAAATATGTTTCCAGATCAAATTTTACATTTTTTTGAATTTTTTTACTATTTATTAAGATGGATACAAAATTCAACGGTCTGACTAGAATTTGACTAGTTTTTGTACCCATCTTAATAAATAGTAAAAAAATTTAAAAAAATATAAAATTTAATCTGGAAGTACATTTTATTTAGATAATCATGTTGAACGGTTTGGATTAACGATTTGGACCTTGAAAATGAAAAAAAACCGTTGTTGTAACTTTGTGGTAACTCAAAATTGTGGTAATTGGATCCCTCCTCATATATATATATATATATATATATATATGAGTAGAACTAGGGTGCTCCTAAGTTCACCAAATCTCTTGTGAACTTGACTCTAAAATATATCGAATCGACTTTAAATGATGAATCTAAACCGTTGAAACCCTTCTACCTAATGAGTGATGCGTCTACATGTGAAAATTTTAAAGTTTCGAATTAATTTAATATAGAATCAATTGGTCAAAAGTTTAAGGTTTATAAATTAATTTTAATACATTCATTTTTTGGACTCCTTTGACCACTTGACTCTATATTAAATTAATTCAAAACTTTAAAATTTTCATATGTAGACGCATCAATCGTTAAGTAGAAGGATTTCAACAGTTTGGATTCATCATTTAAAGTCAATTCGATATATTTTAGAGTCAAGTTCACAAGAGGTTGGGTGAACTTAGGAGCACCCTAGTTCTACTCTATATATATATATATAGTTTGTATAGTAGGCGGATGGTTATAAGTGGAATTAATCATATTATTGCCCATACATGTGCTTGTTGTTGGTTTTCTATATATAGTCAGACCTGATTTCATTATCCTGACCAAATTAATTTGTTCTGTTTTTAAAGAAAAAACTAGCTATCGGAACCAAATTAGTTTATAAAGCCATGTCTATACAAGCAGTGAACGAGACTAATTAATACTTTTAGTCAATGTATATAACTAGGTACTCTAATTTCTTTTACACATTCTATTTTAGAAAAAAAAAAAAAAAAAAAGCGATTACCTACTATAAGTAAATAATAATAGAAAGTAGATAGTACAAATTTAAAAATAAATTAATTTTGAAATAGAAAATGGACTTAACTGGCGCATGAGTGGACATAACAACAAGAAGATGGACTTAATAGGCGCATGAGTGGACTTGACAACAAGAAAAAGGACTAGCTAATTAAAAAAGTAGCATAATTAAATGACTATCGATCTAACTATAGTAACTGTCAATTCATTCATCAACTTCCAACACCTTGCTTTCATAGCACGATTCTCGGTATTATTTTTGAAAAAAAAACTCTTAGGCAGGGGCGGACCCCGCATGGACCCCTTAATTTTGAAATTTAATAGAAAAAACAAGAAGAAAAAAATCGTTTCCTTGTCATGTTGTAGCATGTTTGTTAGGTTAACATTGCATATTAAGTTTGCTAAAAAAAAATATGAAATATTATCAGTTTTTAATAGATGATGAGATAAGACAGATGATTTCTAATTATAAGAAAAAAAATTGATGAGATGAGGCACACGCAAGGTTATAAATAGCAATTATAACGTTATAGTTTTTAAGATCTGAAAAAACTACAGCACAGCTATAGTATAATCATAGCTAACTATTTAGAATCATTATAAAATAAAAGCGGTTAATATCGTAATAGCTTTTGAGATGTGAAAAAAATTATAACGTAGTCATTATGTAGCTACAATTAGTTATTTAGAACCCTGGATACACGTGATATAAAAAATTATGTCTAATTATAAGAAAGAAATTTGTACAAGTCTCAAAAAATAAAAAGATAACCATGTAAACGATTCAACACCAACATCTCTCTCTATCGTGACTCGATTACTTGTTGTATTATACTGGTTGCTAACCATTGCTAGCATTTATATTCATCAATATATAGAAGCAAACAATGGTTAGCAACGAGTAAAATACAAGTAATCGAGTCCTCCTTGAAGCACAAGGAGATCGATGTTTCACCTAAAATCATTAATTATAACGATATTTCTCGACCAAGCAAAATATAATTTCATATTGACACGAACTAATGAACTAATGTGTCGATGTGTGAATCAAATTTTCGTAACAAATAATATTTTGTGAACATGAAGCATCATGTTTGTTTGGTACCGACTCTTGTATTGATGTCATACTATATGACGATCCGCCGCATACTTTTACGTACGCAAAACATGCGTGTATTACACACATCATCCATTAAACATATATACTGTCAAAAATTTGTATATAAACCACACATAATTATTTTAAAACAAAAGACATAGATGAACACAATTATTATACAAATGTCCTATAGCCATGTTTATCTATGCATTCAAACAAACAAACTAAGTGTAGGGGTGGATTCAGGATTTTCGTCAGGGGGTCAAAAAAATATCGAATCGGGTTTAAATCTATTAACTAATTAAGTACTTAATAAAAAATAATGCCTTAATTTATATTTTTCAATGCTCTGACTTGTAATTTCTGACATTTTAATATATAATTCTAATTATTAATCATAACTGAAGAAATTTATTTTAATTTTGACTTTAAATTTAACCCGAACTATAAATTAAACATCCAGCGGGGGCAAAAAAAGCTTTCACTAAAACGCAAAATCCAGGGGGGCAGCTGCCCCCCCCTCCCTTCGATGCACTTGGGTTCGCCCCTGATTAAGTGGCAATATAATAATTATCATCGCTAATTTATCTTCCCGTTTTAATCTTTACCTTGTCTAGCCACGTTGTCTTCGTCACCTGATATCCACATAGACAAAGTGGTATAGATGAGAGCTCGAACAAACTCTTCGTGCAGATTTTTAATTCTAATCCAGATCTTTACAAAATTATCTTTAGATATCAAATTTACATTTCCAATTTAAGTCTAATAAAAGAAACATGGCTAAATTTTCAAATTTACATTTCCAATTTACTAAATTTTTAGTTGACTTGCTTTTTCTTGGATGGACACGATTTACAATCAATCTCCTCAAAAGTGTTCCTAACTTTTTAGTACTGAAAAGAGGAACTTAAAGTGGTTCTTTAGTTAGAGCCATTTGGTGCACTGAAGAGGAAGACTAGTCCCAGTTTTTATGCACTTAAATTGATCTTTTCTTTATAAATAGTCCCAATTTTTTTGCCCTCTAAAATTTTATTTATACATATACCCATTTTAAAACTCTAATGAATCATAGTAGAGGCTTAATATATCAATAAATATTATACAATTAATCAATGCATAAGTATTTTTAAATAGAAGGAAAACTAATGAGAGCACATCTATATAATATAGATATCAAGTTTGAAAATTTTGCTACTTGTAATCCATCTATAATACTCTTAACAATGCTGTGCTTATGGGCTATGTTGTACAGATACAGGGTACAGGTACTGTATCTCGATACAACAATTTTGAACATGATACGGGTATCGATACGGCAATAAGATACGTATCAAATATGGATACGGGACTACAAGTATATATATATGTTGAAATTTGTTATGTAGAATTTTTTTTACAACTATATATGTTCACCTATTCCTGAAAAAATTTCTAGCTAGCTTCGCCACTGATAGTATCATATCCTTTTCTAATCACATATATTGCGTTCCTTTCTAAAATCCAATTCAATTACATTCATAATATCTTACATTTGCCACTGATCGTATCATATCCTTTTCTAATCACATATATATTGCGTTCCTTTCCAAAATCCAATTCAATTACATTCATAACATCTTTCATAAATACTTAACGAAAATAGTAAAGTAATTTAACTATCCGAAATATGTACACTGCATCTGAAATTTCATAGGTTACTTGAAGCGTACTATTCACGTTCGATCATCCCGTTTATCGATCTCTAGCTAGGTTTGAGATTCTTAATATTTATCTATTAAGAGTTAAACATTGCAATGGGAATGCAAAATATTTGGAGTGTTCTGATAAGACTAGATATATAGCAGATGCAATGACTGGACTGTACGGATATGAGTATTATCTATAATGGAACCGTTCAATAAAAAAATAATTGGTTGGTTGTGGGGGTGGGGGAATTCGCATTCTCTTAGATATCGCAAACTTTGCTTGACTTAGAAAAAAATCTTAAACCATTTAAATAGTTTTGTACGAATCTCAAACTACAAGCCCCCCGCACGCTATCCCCGAATAGGCACCGAACCAACATTAGCACATTAGAAGCGAACCATTTTTGGGCTGATTAATTAAGAAAATATGGGCTGCAGAGGCTGAGAGTAAGGACATATAGGCTGCAGAAAATAGATTGTAGGCTAAGGGTTATTATTGAAATATGGACTGAGAAAATTGATTGGATAGAGGCCTTGTTTGATCTGTTTATTTAAATATTATTTAACCTGTTGTGGCTACTAATTCATCTAATAAAATGAAATCTAATTTAAGTTGTAGTTAATTTACGTGGCGTTACAAATGTTCCGATAAAACAAATTAAATCGGTTGTGTATAGCCTAATAGAGGAATATAAAATGAGCCACACTTTTTTTTTTTTTTAAAATCGGTATATCTATTTCAGCTATTTCCGTATAATGTGAGTTCAAAATGACCTTAAAATCGTTTATCAACATACTCATGCATGTTTTCAAAGTTTCTCTTTTGTAAATTATTTAATTAAATGTTAGTGCACAAAATTCATTATTTTCAAATTCAAATTTAGCAATAGTTTTATATTTTATAGAATTAGTTCAAATTATGAATGGAGTTCATTTATTTGAATTAATTGCTCTAGGTCATATTCGATGAAAGTTTGAATTTACTGGAAAAAAATCCACTGGCTTTCCATATAAAGGCATTATAATTAAAGGAAGAAAACCACTAGCATTTAAATTAATAGTATAAACTATAAACTTCATTACCATTAATAAATTGTACAATTTAATATATGATATGTCGTTATCTTTTGACTATTTTATAATACCAACAACGACGATCGATAATGTACTGCAAGCATATACTCTCACCATATAATTAATGTAATCATACTAAATATTAGTTATTTGTATAAACCATTTAGCTTTCACAAATATTATTTAATATTGTTGAAAAATTATTGAATAAAATGTTGTTTCATAATATTCATTACATTCAAATTCAAAGTTAGCAAATATTTTAATATTTTGTAGAATTTGTTCAAATTAATGAATGGAGTTCACAATTTACATTTAGATTAAGTGCTCTAGGTTCATATTCGACAAAATTTTTGAATTACTGAAAAAATCCGCTAGCTTTTCATATAAAAGCATTATAATTAATGGAAGTGAACCGCTAGTATATTGAAATTCATAGTATATATAAACCACATTAGCATTAATTAATTGTACAATTAAATGTTATGCCGTTTTCTTTTGACTATTTTATAATGTACTCTGCAAACATATACTCTCACCATGTAATGTAATCATATGGAATATTTTTAATTTGTATAAACCATTCAACTTTCACAAATATAATTTAAATTGTTGAAAAATTATTGAATAAAATGTTGGTGCACAATATTCATTACTTTCGAATTCGAATTTAGCAATAGTTTAATATTTTTGTAGAATTAGTTCAAATTATTAACGGAGTTCAAAATTTCCATTTGATCAATTAATTGCTCTAGGTCCATATTCGATGAAACTTTGAATTTACCGAAAAATATCCACTGGCTTTCCCTATAAAGGCATTATAATTAAAGGAAGAAAGCCACTAGTATTTGAATTCATAGTATAAACCACATTACCATTGATTGTACTATTGAATGATATGCGTTATCTTTTTTACCATTTTATATAATACATACAACAAACCTTAATGTACTACAAACATATACTTTTAACTATGTAATATAATCATACGGAATATTTTAAAAATTTTACTTCCATTGCACTAATATCCATGTTTTTTTTATAGTGTGGCCAATACTAATTCGCCATGTCACGAGTATACACAAGCAAGTAAAAAATAGGTCTTGGCTAATATTTCCTCTTTTTTGAAGGGCAGTGATTATTGCATAATACAAAGGAAATGAATGCACAGTGGTCACTTTCATTTAGCAATTAAACAACATAAACTACTAGAGCTTCTGAAAATTTTGTTCATAGCTATAGCGTGTGAGCTGAAAAAAAGAGAGAAATTTAAGAAAATGGCGGATCATCAAAATGAAGCAAATCAAAGCAACCAACTACTTGATAACCAGAATAATATTAATAATAATACACGCAAAAGGAGAATGTCATGGACTCCGGACAAGCACCAGAGGTTTGTGCGAGCTGTGGAAAAAGTTGGATTAGGTACTATTTTTTTTTAATTGTGTTCATAATAATTTTCTCTTTTTTTTGCATTTTCTGAAAACAACAAGATTTGTTTTTCTACTAATTTTTTTTCCTTAGATGCCGGGCCTAAGACGATACTTAACGCCATGGACATGGAAGGTATTACTGTGGCAAATGTTTCAAGTCATCTTCAGGTAATTTCTCTTTGGTGTTAAAAAAAAATACTAGGTTTGATTGAAGTATTTTTGTGTATTTTTTGGAACCTTAGATGTTTACAAACAAGCATTTTACTAATTAATCAGTGAAGATAATTTTAGAGTTCGGTGATCGGATATTATACAGATCGTGTATATGCTTCAAATCGGTATCAATTGTTAAAATTCACCATATATGTAACATGCATCAAACGCAATGAAAGATATCTAAATTTTCATTTTCAGGATACAAAAAAAAAAAAAAATTGCATAATATTTAGAGGGTATCTGATAATTTTTTTTATTGATAATTCGTAAAATCTTCAAAAATAAAGTTTCAATCTGAAATCCCACATTATAGGTACGATCTATAAAAAATATATAATAAGATTTGGTGCATGTTACACCGTATATCAAGTGATTTAAAATTTGAACAATCGATCTGAAATTAACGTTCCTTAATAAATAATAAAAATAATATAATTAAATTGCATGAAATTTTATTACATATATATAAATTTAGTTTTAAATGTTCAGTTTTATTTTATTTTTTAATTTATTTTCGAAATTAATTGCCATAATAAAGAATTTTTAGGTGATCTGCGCGCCCTCTATATATATTGATCCTCTTGATAATTTTTTTATTTTAATGATTTAACAATATTCAAAAATAAAAAATTAAAATGTATGTTTGCATGATTACCGGAGACTAAATCTAATTTTATGTTTGGTCTGGCAAGCTTTAGTTTGAATTTTATGTTTGGTCTTCCATCAAATAACTTAAAATAATTTAAAATTAAAAGTTATTTGATGGAAGACTAAATCTAAAAGTTCCAAATCAACTCAAATTCAATACACGTGCTATTTAAGAATTAAAGAATACATCTATACTTTTAGTTATATAATTTTGATATGTAATTCGAAAATAGAAGTTATTTACAGATGTTTGGTGAAAATGCAGAAATTCAGACTCCAAGTGGAAGAAAAAATGAAAGAACAAAACATGCATGCTACAGTGCAAGGAGCTTCTTCAAGTAATGAGTTCACAATGCAAGGAGCCCCTTCAAGCAGCGCCTCTCCGTTACATTTGAACCCTACCTTTGGCGGGTATGAGAATGCGAATAATTTGCCAGCATTGACAATGGGGAATTGGCCAACAAAATTCTCGACTCCATATGTTTCGGTGCTGCCATGTCTCAACGAGTTTGCTTCGGATCAAGACAACCAACTGACGTTCGTTCGCTCACCTGTTGTGTTAGAAAGAAGCAGCATGAATAACAATTCTAACCGAGAAGCCAACATAGAGACCTTGTTTAAGAATCCAGCTGTTCCCCTGATAGATTTAACTGGAGATAGTGACAGTGTGGTGCAACAACAGAATAGTGGTATAAACCTGATCACCCCTCAAGTCATGAACTCCAATTCAATTCCAAATTATAGCTGGCCTAATTACAACCCAAGCGGTGCAATGTACATGCCAACCTCAGGTGATGACTTATGGGGCTCAACTCAGAGCAGTGCGACAGTCGACAAAGGAAAAAATGTCCAAGAAGTGGTGTTGCAAAACCCTAGTAATGAAAATGAAACTGGAGAAAGTGATGGTGGCACAAAGAATAATAAACCTGAGGAGGAAACCGGTTCGTCAAGCAACAGTAATGTTAAGCTTGATATCTGTCTCAAGTCACTTCTTATGGAACATGGAATGATGGTGTCTCCCGAATGGAACTCTTTCCTGAAACTCGGCATGCCGGGTTATACTCAGAAGTTGATCAATGTGCAAAATTCTTCTGCAGAAGAGACGGAGGACGATATCGCAAGCTATTTTTGCGATTGATGTGTCATAGATTTTATTCATTTTAGTGGTTGAAATATTTGAGGTTATGTTTAATTTGTGTTTGAGACTGTAGTTTAATTACTGATTGCCATTGTGAGCTCTTTATGTTTGTGTTTGAACTTATCTTTGGGAATTTTATTATTAGTAGAAATTTGTGGGAACTAATGAATTCTTCTTGTACTTTTATTAAGCATAGAATATTAGTTTGTCATGCTGTGGCTTCCTTTCTCAATATTAATCTTCCTTAAATTTGGATGTCATTGACTTTCCAAATTAAGGGGTTGGATTGCATTTATATCAATGGCAAAATTAGTCAAGTTTTTACAGTGATGATATATAGATATATCATATATGTATATGTATTCTTCTCTGGAATGTGCTATGGCAGTGTATTCTTGACATGAATGTCCTAAGCTTCAATAAGTGTAAATCTCTATGCATCTTTTCCATGACTTACATGCATCTGTGATCTGTGAATCTTGATAAAGAAACAATCTCTGCTCTAAGTCCTAAAATAGTACTGGTAAGCAAGCGCAATTAATTGCTCCAAAATGCTAGGAAATAATATATATATATATATATATATGCACTGTTATGTGCATGGATAATGTAGAAGCAACTTGCATATATTGTTCTTTATTTGGAGAAAAATGAAGTTTCTTTGAACAGGTCTCCATATATAATCGTATAATAACGACAGTTGTTTTTATTTGTTGAGTTCTAGCATTAAAAGAAGATAAAAGGAAAAGAAATATGTACCAGAGGACATTATCTGCTTGCTAATTAATTATATATTTGTTCATAATACCGTTTGAATATTTTTCTTAATTTGGCTTCAACATAACGTTGGCTGTGAAACCGATGGATAGGAAGACTGGGGCCACAGATTCAGATATAAACGTCTATCACTTGATCTTTTTTTTTTTGAAAACTTGGTAGTGGCTACCAAGGCTATATTAATAAAGATGTTTACAACAACAGATCCTAAGCACTTCTATTACATGATTAAGTGATGGGAGCAATTCCCTGATTAATCGTATCAACCCCCAAAACAATCCTTGGGACCTTTCTATGCCCCTTCCCGCAAAACTGCAGCCACAACTGTGCCTCTTCAATTGCTTGATTTGCAACTAACCAGGACAGTCGTTTTTTGTTTCAAAAAATCACCTCATTTCGTTGTTTCCATATCGACCATAGCACAAACATGAAGGTGGATATCCAATGCTGTTGTCGACCCCTAGCACGGCCACAGTATTTGCTTGATATCTCCCATGTATCACACACAGCCTCTCCCTTTTGTAGGTAACTGACAAATCAACTCCACACCTCCTTTGCATTTGGGCATTGAAAAAATAGGTGAAAAGCTGATTCTAGTGAGCAAGTGTCGCACATCACACAATGAAAATCACAATTAAATCCCAATCTCTGCAATCTCTCACGAGTCAGTAGCCTATCCATGAGCAACAGATGAGAAAAAATTTGAACCTTTGAAGGTGCTGCTGCCTTCCAGATTTCCTTAAATTCCCATTTTAATCTTCCAGTTTCGATTATAATCTTATAAAATGAAGATGCCGAGTATTCCCCAGTGGCTGTCCAACGCCATTGTAGAATATCGTCAAATTCTGAGAAGACCGGTACCGTACCAGTAATGTCAGCAGCAACAGGGAAACCAGCTGAAAATGCATTCTTAAGGGAGATGTGTTGAGAAACTGGCCTTGGTAAGCCATCCTTCATATGCCTCAATGGAAGTTGGTCCCAACAATCGTACCAGTACGAGATTTTTTCACCATTGCCAACAGTCCATTTCGTGGACCATTGAAAAAGTGGTTGTAGTCTGATTAATTGGTTCCAAAAGAATGAGCCATTAACCAACCAAGTCTTAGGGTATAGTTCATGTGGTCTATGCTTACGAATCAGTCTTATAACCGAGTACCATAAACTATCGGTTTGGACTGTTGCTTTCCACCACCATAGCCTCCAAGGTGTTTAGGCATACTGATAGATTCCCAACTAATCAAGCATAGTCCTCTGCCTTGGCCCTGCATTTTACCCCAAAGGAAGTTTCTGCACAGGGCTTCAATCCTTCTTACCACCCATTTCGGAACCAGGAAGCAAGTCGTGATGTATATCGGTACACTACACAACACCGACCTAATAAGTTGCAGCCTTCCACCTTTGGATAAAATTTTACCTGTCCACCCTTCAATTCGAGACTCTATTTTTTCAAGCAAAGGAATGAAGTCCTGTTTTGATGGTTTTCGAGTGGTAAGAGGCATGCCTAGGTAGGAAAGAGGTAGGTCAGATCGGGTGCAACCCATTACTGCACTTATCATCAATGACTCAGTGTGGTTTAGGTTGATTGGGTAGAATGAGCTTTTGTCAAAATTAATTTGTAAGCCCGACACCTTCGAGAATAGTCTAAGAACTAGCTTGAGGGAGATCATTGTAATCAGGTTAGCATTAGCAATAATCGCCGTATCGTCAGCATATTGGAAAGCAAGAATGGGGCTGTCAAGCCTAGCTGAAATCGGCCTAACCAGTATCCCATTAACCCGGCAAATCATACGCTGTAAAACATCAGCTGATATTAGAAATAGCATTGGAGAAAGCGGGTCACCCCAGGCGTAGCCCGCGCTTGTGTGAGAAGTAATCGACTCTTCGCCATTTATAATAACCCTTGAAGTGGATGTTTGGAAAAGAGTTTTAATCCACCTAATCCATTTTAACGGGAAGCCCCTTGTGTGCATAACATGGTATAGAAATTCCCAATTAATAGAATCAAAGGCTTTTGCGAAGTCAATCTTAAAAAATACTGCCGACTGCTGAGTATTTGTAACATGGTGCAAAATCTCGCGAACAACCAGGAAATTTTCTGAAATTTGTCGGCCCCCAATAAAAGCAGATTGATTAATAGAGATAAGTTGAGATAGATAACCTGCAAGCCTTGATGCAAGAACTTTTGAAATAATTTTAGGTATCAAGCTAATGATGCTTATAGGCCGAAAATCTTTTAGTTCGACAGCCCCCGGCTTCTTGGGTATCATCACAATGTTGGCCGTGTTGAGAGGTGTGAGATCAATTTGCTCATGGTAAAAATCAGTGAGAACTTGAAAAATATCAGACTTAATATCATCCCAATAGGTTTTTGCGAATTCACTTGGCAGCCCATCGGGTCCCGATGCCCGATTGTTCGCAAGATTAAAAACAGTGGCCTCAATTTCCTGTTCTAAAAACGGGTTTTGTAAGGCATTTAAGTCTGGGCCGACATCATAGAGTACTGCTGGGTTGAAATTCTCCACTGGTACATGAGTACCAAGTAGGAAGCACATGTGATTGCGGAAATGGCTACGGATCTGAACTGCATCAGTTACTTGCATATTATCAACTACCAAGATTTGAACTGTGTTAGTTCTCAATCTTGAGGATGCATAGTTGTGAAAGAATTTGGTGTTGTTATCACCTTCTGCAAGCCATCGACATCTCGATCTTTGCCTCCATCGAGTCTCAATAGATTGTACAAGGTAGTATGCTCTTTCTCGGCACCATTGCCATAAAGAGAATTGTTGCTGTGACAGTGGCATCTCCTCCTCCAATTGGTCCAATGCTAAGATGCGTTCTTTGCAAGAGGCAAGTTCTTTTTCAATGTGAGAGTGTGTCTGTGAATGCCAAACCCTCAACTGTTGGTGTAATCGAGTAATTCGCTGGTTTAGAGTATTAACCACCGAAACCCCAGGAGCCTCTGAATTGCGCCACACACTGCTTACTATATTCTTTACTTGAGGAAAAGGAAGCCAAAAATTCTCGAACTTGTGCTGTTTTCGACCACTGGGTGGCTGCTTACATGTGAGAAGCAATGGCGCATGATCCGACACAATGATCTCCAAGGCAGTGAGGGAGATGGAAGGAAAGCTAGTGGACCATTCCTCTGTGAGAAAATCAAGATCAAATTGATCTTGCAGCATATGAATTATGTCCTAACTATATACTTGAAACCAAGATCAAATTTTTCATTCATAACCGACGAGACGGAAAGCACATAGAACGCAAAGGTACGTAGGACATGCATGCCATTCACTATTAGTCTGTTAGAATATTTCTTTACTTTTTTTTCTTCCGTCAGTACACCCATGGGACTGCTTTCCAATTTTTCTTTTAAGTTTCTTATTTTTAATTATGTCATTTACTTTGTATATTTCATTTTATTTTATATGAAATGTACTCTGCATTATGTATTTGTGTAACAAATTCATGTTTTTTTTTTTTTTCAAATAAAGGTTGGAGATCAAGCCACCCAACTATTTAATACCTCTGTTATTACAACAAATAACTTTTCTCATCTTGATTTCGAACTCATGACGTCTCATTTAGAGACCATGTAACAAATTCATTTTAAAGCTAAGCCAAGATGGTATGCATAACGGCATATATGGTAGTGATTGTAAAATTGCTATTTTTTTTTTTTTGCTGCAGACATGTCCTTGATATAATGTTAATGAGGTTTTGAGAAATTCAGCAAGTTGATTATGTTTTCATATTATTTTGTACTATAATTACAGTTAGTCACACGTATTTGTAAAGACCAATATAGTCATGAATTTGCACTATGTGTTTTCGTGATTTTTTTCCGAAAAGTTTCCACATAAAATCTTGTATTTCTCTTTCATTTTCTTGTGCTTGATTGTTTGTTTGTGTTGGTTTCTTATTTGACTTTCATATTTTTCCATTTTGTCAGGTATTAGTGTATGCTTGCATAGTGTTCGACGAAATTACTTCTTGAACGCTTCTGCGTCCGTTTTCAACAACCGGACCCATTAATTTTGGAAAGATAAAATAAATTGATCATCTAAATACAATTTAATTCAACTAAAGACAGCTAAGAATTATATCAATTAATGTTGAAGTTGAATAATTTGAAATCCGGTCAGACCCAAACCTAAGAAGTTGATCTAAATACAATTCAATTTTGTATATACAATTCGATTGGCAGAGGACGGTTCTGTAAAAATGTACAGATACTGAGATTTTCTTGAGATCTTTTGAGTAATAAAGCCACTGAATATCTCCTTAAAAGGCTAATTAATTAGTTTCTTATCAACTAATTAATTTTAATGGAAACGTGGCTTTTAAAGTGATATATCCTTACAAGGAACAAACAATTATTGAAAAAAATGTTGATTTCTTGCCCTTATAACACATTAATTTTACCATATAATCAAATTTTAAGAAAAAAATTTGAAAAAAAAAGTAAAGTTATTTTGAGTTCTTTAGTTTGTAATTTTGTATTGTTTAGAAAGCAATTTATTTGATAAAAGAAGAAGACAGTGGCAACTTTAACATCATTTCTATCAACCACAATATATATTTTATGGATCTAGAAACATCTCATGACGCAATATCATTCAACTAGGTGTAAAACTTGTGTGCTACCCTTACTAATTCATAAAATTAAAATATTTCAAAACTTATACATCTATTATAAAAATTTAGAATAATCAATAATGGTACACAAATAAATTCAAAAACTATAGGCCAATCAATTGTATACAAGTTTGCTATAATTTTACTATCATTATCATATTACATTATTTTTGCTCCACGCTAGAGTTTTACTTGTAATAACTAATTTAAATAGGGAACTATTGAAAAGTTACAGTTGGGAATGGGAAACGCCGTGAAAACAGAAGTATAAGTAGAGGGTGGTGCATGTGCTCATCAAGTTCTTTGGTGAGCATAACTTTTAAATTTATTGGATTGCGAGATGAATTTAAACCATTGAAATTCATCTATTTCAAGTGATGTATGCACATATAAAATTTTGAAAATTTCAAATTCATTTCAGTCAAAAGTCAAGCTGTCAAAATTGATGAAAAATAAATACATGAAAATGCCGATGATCTTTATCCTAGTGGCAGATTCTCTGACTAGATTCATAGAAAACACCGAACCTTCAATGGGCATCTCAGTCTCAGGGAGCCCCCGACCGATTCAATACGCAGACGATACGGTAATTGTCACTGAATCACACCAACTACTCTAAGAGTCCTCACAAGCATTCTGGAGACATATGGCGAGCTCACAGGGCTTAAAATAAACAAGAGAAAAAGCAGCTTTGTCCCAATCAACCTCGACAACGATCAGATAGTGGCAATTAAGAACATATTGGGCTATGAGCAATCAGGCCTACCCGCAAAATACCTGGGACTACCGCTAACAACCCGGACACCACGAAAGATTGATTATGAGCAAATGATACAGGCAGTTCGACAGAGGCTGGAAGGATGGAAAGCCAACATTCTGTCATATGGGGGAAGGATTGTACGAATCAAATCGGTATTGTCGGCCATCCCGCTACATTTTATGCAGGTGCTTAAAATCCCAAAAGGAGTAATTAGACATATAGATCCCATGGGCCGAAACTTCCTTTGGAAAGGGCATGACCCGTGCAGCGGGCTAAACTGTCTGGTAAACTGGGACAGGGTCTGCACGCTCAAAATCAATGGAGGTCTGGGTCTAATTGACCTCACAATCCAAAACGAAGCACTGCTCCTTAAATAGATCTGGGTCTAATTGGCTTGCAAAATTCAAATGCAAGCCAATGGACCAAGCCAAATTCAAATGCAAGCCAATGGACCATCACGATTGATAAGATCTACGGAACCACAAACCTGGATGGGATCATTGTCAATCCAAACGCATCGTTCTTTGTTAAAAGCCTGGCGGGTATATATGAAATTTTTTTACAGTAACTCGGTAAGGATAGATGGGGTAACCGGGCAAGAGAGATGGACTACGAATGGTATATTCTCGTGTGCATCGGCATACAAAATTCAAAATGACCAAGGAGTCAAATCCAAATACCAAAATGCCCTATAGAAGATGAAAATACTGACCAAAGTAAGAACTTTCATTTGGCTACTATTACAGGATAAGCTTCTTACTAGGGCGGTCCTATTCACGCGGAGATGTCAAGGACACATAATAGACTGTGTGCTATGCACAACAGGGAGGGTTGAGACACGAGACCACATGATGTGGGAATGCTGCTATGCAAAAATGTTCTGGAGAGGATTGCTGCCTTGCTTCAATGTCCAACACAACAACTATGACTCCTTACGGTTTGATAACGTGTGGCTAACATTAAGAAGGAACATGGTGGGGCGGAGCAAACAACTGTGGGATTTAATATGGGCATCGGGATGCTGGGCACTATGGCGAGAGAGGAATAGAAGGATCTTTACACATCAAACCAGAATTGTGCCGGTCTTAATAGATATAACAAAAGTGGAAATCCACGGGTGAATGTCCGCGGCAAATCAGATGGCGGCAAACAGACACAATGCCATGCTTGCAGCGATTGGCGCAAGCTGAGTATATTGCTAGATTACAGATGATAGGATAGTAAATTAATTGTACTGTTATATATAACCTTAACCTTAAACTTTACGTTACCCGCTGGGTACCCTTGTAATTTTTTCAACTTTTATCAATAGATTGTTGGAGACATTGTCTTCCAACCTTCAAAAAAAAAAAATACATGAAAATAACTTCTAAAACTTCATTTTGGTGCATTCATTTTTCATCAATTTTGACCGTTTAATTTTGAACTGAATGAATTCAAACATTTCAAAATTTTGTCTATGCACGCATTACTCGTGAAGTAGATAGATTTCAACGATTTGAATTTGTCTTGTTCAAAATCAATCAATTAAATTTAAAAGTTATGCTAACCAAAAAGTTTAATGAGCAAAACACACCTCGGTTCTACTCTGCAAACTGTGGGAGCCAGATAAACCTGTAAATGGTGTCAGTTTCCTTTTTTTTATTTATCTTTTTTAGATAAACCTGGTCTAGCTAGATATACCATTTGGAGAATTCACAAGTCTGTTCTCCACCTTCAGCATTAATTCCAAACTCAAAAGAGCATCTTTTGTATTTAATGTTTTTCGGCCATCTGATCGGAATTGGAGTCAGGCTTATACTCTTTTTTAATATTAGTGTGGATCTCAATCGAACAGTCCAAATTTGTTAATGCACATTTCGTTAATGCAGAGGTTACAAATTCTTGTTCTTTATCGGAACAAAAAAAATCTCCGTTGTCTATTGCATATCTGTGTGACAGTATGTGTACTAGGTTTTCCGAGTGCTTTTGTTTTTTTTTAGTGCATAAAACTGATTACTTTTGAGAAAGAGATGGAAGTTTATGCCTTTCAAATTCATACTCATGATATTACAACTAAGAATTTTTTTTATTCTAATTTCAAACTCATGATTTTTCACTTATATATGATATATAAGTTTGCAACTAGATTAAAAATTAGTTCTTAAAGCTGGCTTTTCTAGAAGCACTGAACTAGAGAATCCAAAATAGTTGAATGGTTTTGTTGAATTGAATTAATTTATCACTAGCAGCTGGTGAAAATGAAATCCTGCAAGGATTCCGGGTAACTATTTTTGAGAAATTAGATCGATTTTGAGAAACCTCTATAATTTTTCAGCTTTAACTGTAAAATTTAACAAGAGATTGATTTGATTATTATCATCCAAAGAGTACGTTGGACATGCTATTTTTTTTTATTGGTTGCACACTATTTTTTTCCTCATAAGAAAAGGAGGATTTTTTTAACAGATAGACGAATGCAAAAAACGAGAAAAAACTATTCTATAAAATTAATATATTGTGCATCCATTTTTTATACATGAATCAGAAAATATAAATTTTGGATTCAGTTATTTAATTTTAATTTGCTGAAAAAGTAAAAGTTATATAAAACTCTTATTTGCTTATTAGATTAAAATCTCACCGGAAAATTATTTACGACTAATAATTCTTTTATTTCCAAACCGATTTTTTATCTATCTATAATTTTATATACTTGAATGTTTTGGCAATTCCTTTCAGAAAATAGATTACGGAATCAGATCAAAAGATCTTTCGTTATTCTCTGTTTTTATTCTAAGCGAATACCATATTGCCTTTTTTCCCCTAAAAAGGAAATTTTTTCTTCTTAAGTTTGATTTTTCTATAATTCTTTATTTGAATTAATCTTAGTAGAGCTCACATATCGTGTATATTAAGCGATGTATAAAAATTCATTATGTTTTCTGTCATTTTTTGTGAGAATTAATTTCAATTTATAAGTAGAAACTAAAACTAAATTAAAGGAATAAAACAATAAGATCGAGTAGAGTCATACTCGATAAAATATATTAAGCTTAAAATAATTGATAATGTGTAAATTTAATATTAGTTTAATGGAGTTAGCACTTATTAAACAATATATTAAGTTTAAAATAATTTATAATTGAAAAACCGGATAGAGTATACTGTATACGTGAACCTAAAATTATATTGTTAAAAACATTCCCCGCCTTGTATTAATTTATTAATTTAAGAGGGGCGCCACAGTCCGACAAGATGTCTTCTATTAATTTATTTACTCCAATGAATCAATATAAATCAATACTCATTCTTAATGTTCTCTTTGTCTTATTTGCTGCATCTTCTTTATTAGAACAGATAGGAGTAGGTAAAAAGAGCAAGGACACAGACACTGAAGTAAAGTACTTGATGCAAGGCAAGGACATTCTTTTATCTTTTGGGTAAAAGACTAAAAGGAGTCATCATGACTTAGCCAATATGATAATGTAATGGACGGTCCAGATTCATTCCATCCGAGCGAAACTCAATCCGGTGCCTACTATGACTGTAGGGATGCTTTGAGATTGGTGCCAAGTTATAACAACTTAACAAGCATACTTCTGTAGCTAGCCTGTTGGCGAAGGTAAACTTGTTGGTGTCTGTGCTGCCGAGTGCCGCCTGCCAGTCACTGTATCTCTCTTCTCTCTTTCCTTTATTAGTACTCGTCGTTCACAGTTCACAGTTCTCAGTTCAAATTCTTCCTTTCAAACAGGAGACAGCGAAGGGAGTGCCATGGTGAGGGTGAGGGTGAGGGCAAATGCGAAACGGAGAAAGACTCGGGAGGAAGGAGGAGACACTTCAAATTCTTCATCTCAAAGAGAAAGAGAAAGAGAAAGAGAACTGGGTGGAGTTTATCAGACTTCTAATCCTCTTCCTCCTCAAGAAGAAATCCTCGGGGCAGGTGAGACTTCGAATTGTAAGTCTAAAATAGAAATGGTGGGAGAAGAGACTTCTAATCCTCTTCCTCCTCAAAAAGAAATTCGAGTCACCATCAATCCCCGTATACTGGAGTGCTCCATTTGCTTTGATCCCTTGTGCTCTCCACTTTATCAGGTTTTTTTTTCAATATTATTCTCTGACAATTTATATCTGTTGGCCTAAATGCATGCACCATCCAATTTCAGTGCATTTATAATTTCTCTTAAACTTGTGAACAAATTCAGCTTCAACATTTGCATAGAACACCTGACAGTTTGCAAATTTAACTGATAAGCAAGTATTGTGTCATATTTGGAAATGATAACTGCCTTGTACAATATTTATGGGAGATTCAAATGCTATTATTGTTACTAACTTATTAGATAAAATTTGTAATTCAATTTGGTACAACTTAAAGTATTTTTTGTTTTCACCTTAATCAATTTCGTGTATTTTTTAATTAAATTTGGTACATACTTTTGGCAGTGTATGAATGGTCACGTTCTGTGTCCCACCTGCTGGCCTAAAGTACAATACAAGTGTCCCACCTGCGATGTTCCTGTAGGGTCCCGCAACAATGCACTGGAGAATGTGTTGGAAACAATACTTCTGCCATGTACTTACACTTATTTGGGTTGCTGCAAGTCGGTTTCCTACCCGCACATGCAACTGCACACTGAAACGTGTGAGTTCGGCTCTTCTTTATGCTCAATTCCCCAATATGCTCACAAGGCCATTTCAGGTGACACTTCTAATCTTCTTCCTCCTCAAAATGAGACTGTAGAAATCAGGGGTGGTGCGACTTCTAATCCTCTTCCCTTTCAAAATGATAATGGACAACGGGAAGAGATTTTAGTCACAATCAATTCCGTCTTATTGGAGTGCTCCATTTGCTCCAATTCCTTGTGCTCTCCACTTTATCAGGTTTTTTTTTTCAATATTATTCTCTGGAATTTTATATCTTTTTTCTTCTAGTTTGCGTAAATGTTCCATCGAATTTCATCGCTTTTATAATTTGTCCAAAACTTGTGAACAAAATTCAACTTCAATATTTTAACAATCTAGACCTCATCAATGGTCTCCATTTGCACTTTTGAACAGAACACATAAATTTTGCAAATTTAACTGAGAACCAAGTATTGTGTTATATTTGGAAATGACTACTGCCTTCTAGAATACTTATGGGAGACTCAATTGGGAGTTGCATGTTCTATTTGATGGTAGCATTATTGTTAAACTTATTAGATGATAACACTATTGTTACTGACAAGTGTTGCTACGCCTACAACATTATTTCCTTCAAAGTTTTTTTTTTTTTTTTTTTTTGTATTTGAAAACACTCTATTGAATTTTATCAGTTTTGTTATTTCTCAGAAATTAGCAAACAGAATGGGCCTCGTACTTTATTGATAAAGTAATAAGGTTGGTAAAAAGATGACAAATACTTCTATTTGTTTCTTTATTTTTTCTGTTTGGCAGCTTGATATTTATTACAGAAACATGGATGTCATTTACAATTAACTCAAATGAATGATGAGTGTTTAGTCTCCTTTTTTCCCTCCTTTATTTGTGATTGAGATTGTAAATCTAGTAAAATCCAGGTTCAACTCGCAAGCAAGGATTTTGGTTGAAATTTTTAATTCAATTTGGTACAACTTAAAATCATTTTTTGTATTTACCTTATATTGCAAATGCAAAAACTGCATAATTTCACCTACTTTTGGCAGTGTATGGATGGTCATGTTGCATGTCCCTCCTGCTGGTCTAAGATACAATACAAGTGTCCCACCTGCTATGCACCTATAGGGGCCCGCAACATAGCACTCGAGAACGTGTTAGAATCAGTACGTGTTTCTTGCACTTATGCCTATTTGGGTTGTCGCAAGTTTGATTCCTACTCCGAGATGCAAGTGCACAATGATATGTGTGAGTTTCGTCCATCTTTATGCCCAATTCCAGGATGTGCTCACAAGGCCTTTTCAGGTGCACTTTTTTGTTGGTTGATACTCTTTTATCCCTGTATTAGTACAACTAATCCACTAACATGTAAGAAAAACAATTACCACAAGCACAAAAATGCATGGATTAATAGTGGAATGGCAGTGCATGGAAATGCATGGACTAATAACCACGTATTATTTGGTACGGCATGGTTGAACTGTTCTCGATTGAAACTTAAGCTTCATATAGTAAAGCTTACTAAAATCATTTGTCTTATGCAAACCTTGATAGACAAATCTTGATTTCTCTATTTTTCTGTGGAAAAGTTCATATGCAACTCAAACCTTATGTTCAATCATTTATTTGTTTTTGCACAATGTTGTAGGAGAATGGCCGGGACATTTTCTGGAAGACCACAAGTTCCCCTGCAATCAATTAATTTATGGTGAAGCCTGGACTGTAGTATTTAATCAAGGGTATCATTATTTTACCTTATTTGGACCTGACAAAAATATGTTTCTGCTTGTTAATGAACCCGTTATCAATATGGGGAATGCTCTCTCCTTGTATTGCTTTGATGTGCCCAACCTGTGCCAGACTGCTTTGTCATATGAACTTATGGTGGGTACTGATTCTGATATGGTGCACTTGAAGTCGAAGGTCCATTCCATTAAGGAGTGGAAGAGAGGGGAAGAGCGTGGTTCTTTCCTTTTGGTGCCATTAGGGTTTTCATTGTCGGAAGAGATGAAAGTACATGTTTTAATAAATAAAAAAGTGGATGTAATCTCTATAGACTGAAGAAGATGACCTTTTTTCTAAGATGGTTTTTGAATATATAGCCCATGTCAGTAATCTCCTTGTTTTGGAATTTTATATTAGTTATCTTTGTAACCATGGTTTTTTTGAAATGAAGTTGGCTGTTTTGTCTATTTAATTTAAAGGATTTTCTTTGTTTGTCATCAGCATTGACACTTAATGTTGGACTGGTGTTGTGATATGATGCTCGCCATTTACTTGTCTAAATTGGAATTTTTAAGTATATTAAGGTATTTAATTTGAAACTAAACTTATTTTGTAGTTGTGTTTTATTTATCCAATTACTGAAAGAGGGAGGAAATGAGGAATTGATTTCAGTGTTACGTACTGGTACTGCTATGAGTGTAGTACCAACTAAGAGTTCAGAACATAGAAATAAAAACTATTTTTACAGAATTAAAATACAATTGTTTTGTTCCAGTGATGATAAGCTCCAGCTCCAAAGATGGGCAGTAGTTTATGTTTAGAAACACTTTTTACGGATCAAATAAATAGCAATCTGATGGATCCCCTTGAATGATTTTAACAAAAGTAACTTGAATGTGTCCAAACCTAAAGCCTAAAATTGCTTATATTTTTGCTTAAAATCCAACAAACATGAAGAAATTGAGACCCAATAATTTGGTGAAATGTAACTGCAAGATAATTAACAAGGATGCATGCTTATTAAATTAACTTCCTCTTTTTCATTCATTCACCTTCAAAAAACACCTTATAAGACTTTCCCTGATCAGTGCTAACAGTTTTACAGGGCCAAGTTCTCTTTACTATAAACTTTTCATTTTCCCTGTTTAGCTCGAGATAGGAGTTTGATTCTGAAAAATATTATTTTCTTTATTTTTTAAGAAAAAAACATTTTGTTGGCATGTCCCAATCCAACAAACTGTTTAGCTCCGAGTAGGTGTCGGTATTGTGAGAAAGAAGAGCAAGCGAGAGAAGGTGCGAGATGCCATGAAATGGAAGACATAGGAATTGGGAGATGTGAGTTTAATGAAAATCTAAATTGCGGTTGTTGTGAATTTGGCAACTTAAAGAGGTTTTAGCAAATTGGCGTTGTTTATATTGATTCTTTCGCTGTGGTGGAGAGGTGAGTTGATTAAGAACTACTAATTGCTTCATTAATTGTAATTTGGTAATTCAAATTGTGTGAAGTCGAAGTTGTATTCATATGCTGTATCTTTGGTATTGTAATTAATACAAGACTTTGTACAAGTTTACTGAAATCACATAGTTTTACGTACACTAATATCTTTCTTGTACAATTTCGCTGCATAGCCTTTGTGTGTATTTTCATTGGATGGTCCCATTATACAATTTCGCTGCATAGCCTTTGTGGGCATTTCCAAAATCGTTCAACCAAACATAATTAATCTTTTGTCAATAAGAGAACAATTAAATCATTGTTATTCAACATTAATGCCTCTTCTTCTTTGTAAGGTCAATACATCATTTAAAAAGTAAGACTGGTACATATATGTATCAGACCTTGAGATGGGTATTGGATTGTGTTTTCATGAGAAATTGACTATTTTAAAATTTGTATGGATACACTAGAAGTTTTTCCAATAAAGAATTGTTTGAAACTGATTGTGTGTGGAATGTATTTCTCGCACTTTAATATACCTAATATATAGTAAAAAATAACATCATATATTTTGACAGTTTAATACATCTAATATGCTGCACAAGAGAAAATATTTTGTGTACAATTTCTACATTTTATAAATTTGCATAGAGCATGAAAAGAAGTAATCTTTATTGATTATATGATGTCAAAACAACAATCTATTCATCAATCTTTTTTTCAGGGCATTATGCGAAAATAAATATACATGATAAATTTTTTTTGGATATGAAGATTCTAAAATAATTTAAAATTGTTACTTACTATTTGAATCTAAAAAACTATCATCTTTTTATTTTGTTTGGGACGTAAACTCTGGTTATACAAATTTATTTGAAAAGCAACTATTTTTTTTATTTTAAAATTACAGTTAGTATTTCAATACAAATATTGGTGAAAACACATTTAGCATTCTTGATCATAGAGCACGTAACATATAATTAATTAATTAAATAAATAAATAAGACCCCAGTCTTTATATTAATTTTTCGTACCAAAGGAAAAAAAAACCTAAATTTGCTAGTCTTCCTATTAAATTAGTGTGTGACTATAAAGTAAGCCTAAACATGGATGTTCTTAGATGTTTCTTGTATGATATGTTCGGTTGAACCTCAAATTAATAATTAATTACATGACTCATTGGTTTAATATTATAAAGGAATTTTGGAAGAGGCAAAATAATTTATTTCCAAGTAATTGTTACATAATAAGAAATATTGAAAAGAGAAGTTACCTAATTTATTTTAATTACTTTTTTAATCTTATAAATATTCATCTTAACTTTGCAAAGATAATTACATATGCCTTTCTTCCCAAAAAAAAAATGAAGAATGAGAAAAGATTACATATGCCTTACATGTAAGTTATTGGAGAAAACTTAAATTATCTTGATAACATTTCATTTTAAAAAAAAATTTACAAGACTCAAAAGTTTTATTAATATTTATTTTTAGTTTTGCCCAAAGTTTTTCAGTTTTTTAAGAATATTTTTTTTTCTAGTGTATGTAATCTAAAACTATTATATTGCAAATTTGATTTTCTCCTTAGGGAAATACTCAAAATATATGTTGCTGATTTTTTTACATAACGAGAATAAAAATTAAAATAAATTTAGTTTTATTATAATTTGCAATATTTGTAACATAATTATCAATTTTAGCAATAAATATGTGTTTATTGTATCAATTTTTAGATTAAATATGTCTTTTTCTATATAATTATTTTAAATTAAAAATTCATATATTCATATATTTATGCTTTTTAATATCCAAAATTGAAATGAAAATAATGTATTATATTATATTATATGAATAAGGCTAGCTGCTACCTGTAGCATAGCGACATGTCGTGCTACCTCTTCAAAAATTTATTGGATATGTTTCAATGGTTAATCCAAACCGTTGAAACCAATCTACTACATAAGTGAACATAAGTGATGTATTTACATGCCAAAATTATAATGTTTTGAATTCATTTGGTATAAAGTCAAGCGGTCAAAAAAATAAGAATTATAAGTTAATTTTAATACATTCATTTTTCATTATTTTTTGACCGTTTGATCTTATACTAAATGAATGTAAAAATTTGTAAATTTATATGTAAATACATCACTCGTTAAGTAGATCGGTTTCAACGGTTTAGATTTGTCGTTTGAAGTTTATTCGATAGATTTTTGAAGAGGTAGCACGACATGTCACTATGCTACAGGTAGCACGCCAGCCTTATTCAAATTATATATCACCTAGAATTTAGTTTATAACAAATTCACTTTATTTACATCATAAATACGACAACTCAAAGCCCATCTTCTTATTTTAAAGGGCAAAAGAAGTTGTGAAGTACACAAACAACGCCAATTGAGGTTGTTAAGCACACAAACAAGGTAAAATAAGGTTTCTATGCACAAGAACAAATGCAAATGAGGTTCATAAGCACAAGATTAAGGGCAAATTATATTACAAAGCGCAAAAACAACAACAAATGAGGTTGATAAGCATAAGAACAAGTGTAAATAATGTTGCTAAGTACAAGAACAAGTGCAAAAGAGATTAAGTAGGATGTGAACAACGACAATGGAGGTTGTTAAGCACACGAACAAGGGCAAATTAGGTTCCTAACCACAAAAACAAATACAAATGAGGTTCATACAGACAAGATCAAGGGCAAAAGAGGTTCCTAAACACAAGAACAAATGCAAATGAGGTTCACAAGTGCAAGATCAATGGCAAATTATGTTGCAAATTGCAAGAACAATGACAAATGTGGTTATTTAAAACAAGAACAAGCGTAACTAATGTTGCTAAGCACAACGACAAGGACAAAAGAGATTAAGAAACATATAAAGAACGCCAATTGAGGTTGTCAAGCACCCGAACAACGACAAATGAGGTTCCTAAGCACAAGAACAAATGCAAATGAGGATCATAAGAACAAGATCAAGGGCAAAAGAAGTTGTTAAGTACACAAACAACGCCAATTGAGATTATTAAGCACACAAACTAGGGCAAATGAGGTTCCTAAGCAGAAGAACAAATGCAAATGAGGTTCATAAGCGCAAGATCATGGGCAAATTATGTTGCAAAGCGCAAGAACAACGACAAATGAGGTTGTTTAGTACAAGAACAAGTGTAACTGATATTGCTAAGTACAAGAACAAGGGCAAAAGAGGTTAAAAAGCATATGAACAACGATAATTGAGGCTGCTAAGCAAACAAACAAGTGCGAATGAGGTTTCTAAGCAAAAGAACAAATGCAAATGAGGTTCATAAGCACAAGATCAAGAGAAAATTATGTTGCAAAGCGCAAGAACAACGGCAATGAGGTTGATAAGCACAAGAACAAGTGTAAATGATATTCCTAAGCACAAGAACAAGTGCAAAAGAGATTAAGTAGCATATGAACAACGACAATTGAGGTTGTTAAGCACACGAATAAGGACAAATTAGGTTCCTAAACCACAAGTACAAATACAAATGAGGTTTATACAGACAATATCAAGGACAAAAGAGGTTGTTAAGCACACAAACTAGAGCAAATGAGGTTCCTAAGCACAAGAACAAATGCAAATGAGGTTCATAAGCACAAGATCAAGGGAAAAGGAGATTGTTAAGCACACGAACAACGCCAATTGAAGTTGTTAAGCACACAAACAAGGGCCAATGAGGTTCATAAACACAAGAACAAATGCAAATGAGGTTCATAAGCACAAGATCAAGGAAAAAAGATGTTGTTAAGCACACGAACAACGCCAATTGTGATTGTTAAGCAAACAAACTAGGGCAAAAGGGGTTCCTAAGTACAAGAACAAATGCAAATGAGGTTCATAAGCACAAGATCATGGGAAAAAGAGGTTGTCAAGTACACGAACAACGCCAATTGAGGTTGTTAAGCACACAAACAACGACAAATGAAGTTCCTAAGCACAAGAACAAAATGCAAATGAGGTTCATAAGTACAATATCAAGGGCAAATTATGTTGCAAAGTGCAAGAACAACGACAAATGAGGTTGTTAAGCACAAGAACAAGGGTAGATAATGTGCTAAGCACAAGAACACGAGCAAAATAGGTTCAGAAGCATACGAACAACGCCAATTGAGATTGTTAAGCACACAAACAAGGACAAATGAGGTTCCTAAGCACAAGATTAAGGGCAAAAGAGGTTGTTAAGCACACAAACAACGCCAATTGAGGTTGTTAAGCACACAAACTAAGGCAAATGAGGTTACTAAGCACAAGAACAAGCAAATGAGGTTCATAAGCACAACATCAAAAGAAAAGGAGGTTGTTAAGCACACGAACAACGCCAATTGAAGTTGTTAAGCACACAAACAATGACAAATAAGGTTCCTATGCACAAGAACAAATGCAAATGAGGTACATAAGCATAATATTATGGGCAAATTATGTTGCAAATCGCAAGAACAACGACAAATGAGGTTGTTAAGCACAAGAACAAGGGTAAATGATGTTGTTAAGCACAAGAATAAGGGCAAAAGAGGTTAAGAAACATATAAACAACAACAATTGAGGTTGTTAAGCATAAGAACAAGGGCAAATAAGGTTCCTAAGCACAAGATCAAGGGCAAAAGAGGTTGTTAACCACAATCAACACTAATTGAGGTTGGTAAGCACACAAACTAGGACAAATGAGGTACCTAAGTATAAGAACAAATGCAATTGAGGTTCATAAGCACAATATCAATAGCTAATTATGTTGCAAAGCGCAAGAACAACCAAATGAGCGTGTTTAGCACAAGAATAAGTGTAACTGATGTTGCTAAGCACAAGAACAAGGGCAAAAGAGGTTAAGAAGCACATGAATAACAACAATTGAGGTGGTTAAGCACACCAATAATGACAAATGAGGTTCCTAAGCACAAGAACAAATACAAATGAGGATCAGAAGCAGAATATCAAGGGCAAATTATGTTGCAAAGTGCAAGAACAACGACAAATAAGGTTGTTTAGCATAAGAATAAGTGTAACTGATGTTGCTAAGCACAAGAACAAGGGCAAAAGAGGTTAAGAAGTATATGAACAAAGACAATTGAGGTTGCTAAGCAAACAAACAAATGCAAATGAGGTTCATAAGCACAAGAACAAATACAAATGAGGTTCATAAGCACAAGATCAAGGGCAAAAGAGGTTGTTAAGCACACGAACAACGCCAATTGCGGTTGTTAAGCACACAAAGTAGGGCAAAAGGGGTTCCTAAGTACAAGAACAAATGCAAATGAGGTTCATAAGCACAAGATAATGGGAAAAAGAGGTTGTTAAGTACACGAACAACGCCAATTGTGGTTGGTAAGCACACAAACAAGGGTAAATGAAGTTCCTAAGCACAAGAACAAATGCAAATAAGTTTCATAAGCACAATATCAAGGGTAAATTATGTTGCAAACCGCAAGAACAACGACAAATGAGGTTGTTAAGCACCAGACCAAATGTAAATGATGTTGCTAAGCACAAGAATAAGGACAAAAGAGGTTAAGAAGCATATGAACAAGGACAATTGAGGTTGTTAAGCACAAGAACAAAGGCAAATATGGTTCCTAAGCACAAGATTAAGGACAAAAGAGATTGTTATGTAAGTAGACGTTATCGTGCTCAACTACTTATACACAATTAAATTAAATTAAGTACAACTAATCATCTTTAAAGTTTCGATAGTGGAATTAAAAATTATCAAAAGCAAATTGAAGATCTTAGAATTCAAAGTCTCCACGTATAAATCAATCAAATAGATTACATACCTTTATCCATTGTAGACTGTAGAACAATGCTTGAAACGTTCTTCGCAAACCGTCAGAAGAACTGCAAAGCGATTACTCTCATCTTTCTCTTTCTAAGCAATGACAACTTATTCTTTATGAAATATTGATGAAGAGAGGATCAACCTTACTGTTAAAATATATCTGTCTATATATTGCTTGTCATAAAAGTAATTATTCATAGGGGAGATGAATATGTACAGAATGGATAAGGCGTTTCTAGCCAAAGGATGCATAGTCCTAAGGGTGCAATTATCTCATATGCCTTGCGCACCTTTTAATTTAATATCTCAATTATGAAACATTTAATCAAACTAATATATTGATTAAGCCTATATATTAATCAGGCCTCATAATCAGAATTGATTATTATCCCTTTAATTAAAGCTTTGGATAATAATCAAGGCCTAATTAAATCACGCCACTTGATAAGCCCATTAGTTTTATTTAGGCCACATTATTTTCTTACATTCTCCCACTTGGTCCATTATAAAACTTTATGACATTACAACGTTCATAAGGTGCAGAATAATATTGTATGTCTTTATATTTCATAAATTCTAAAATCATTATATTTATACTTAAGCAAAATTAATACGAGTCATGGCGGTTGCTAATAATATTTGTTACTAACTCCCTTCCATGTACTACAATATTAATTCTAACTTAATATAAACCATAATGGTATACTTAAGGATCCACGTTAATTGTCTTATTTATATAGACTAATTCCTATTAATAGTAAACGATAATATATATATAGTTAAATAAATAGGAATTGCATTTGAAACAATCAATCAATAATAATATTATAAATAATCATTCATCTATAATATAAGTTTAATTACAACAATTATTTATCATATATAACTATTCCCATTCTTTTGACATGTTCGTGAAATATCTTGGGTGGTAATCCTTTTGTCAAACGATCAGCTATCATCATCTCCGTGCTTATATGTTGTATTATTATTGTTTGTTTCTGTACTTCTTCTTTCACAGCAAAGTACTTAATCTCCATGTGCTTGGCACCTTTGGAGTACTTGTCGTTTTTGCTGAAGAAGATTGCTGCAGAATTATCGCAATAAATTTTCAGCAGCTTGGCAATGTTGTCGACAATTCCAAGTCCAAAAATAAAGTTCCGTAGCCATAGTCCTTGTACCATGGCTTCAAAGCATGCCACGAACTCGGCTTCCATAGTGGATGCGGCGATTATCAGTTATACGCACTTTTCCATGAGATTGCTCAAGCGCTAGAAGATACACATATCCGCAAGTGGATTTTCGTGTATCGCAACACCCAAAGATAAGACCATTCGAATAACCAACTGTCTCTAAGTATTTTGATCTCCTATACGTCAACATGTGATCTTTAGTACCTTGAAGATATCGTAAAACTTTCTTTGCTTGCTTCCAATGTTCTATTCCGAGATTGCTTTGATAACGTCCAAGCATTCCTTGCAAACCGATATCAGGTCTTGTACAAATTACGTGCATACATTAAACTACCCACAATGAAAGCATAAGGAATTTTATTCATTTCTTCCTTTTCCAATTCATTTTTAGGACATTGATATAAACCAAATTTATCCCATTTCTGAATCGGTACCTTACCAGCTGAACATTTCTCCATCTTAAATCTCTCGAGAATCTTGTTAATATATGTTTTAGGGGACAAACCTAACAATCCTTGTGATCGATTACGAAATATTTCTATTCCTATCACATAGTTCGCCTCACCCATATCTTTCATTTCAAAATTCTTCGAGAGAAAGTTCTTGGTGCTTTTCATCATTCCAAGATCGTTAGTCGCAAGTAAAATGTCGTCAACATATAGAACTAAAAACATTATCTTACTCCCACTGACCTTCAAGTATATACAACGATCAACAATGTTTTTCTTAAAACCAAAAGAAGTAATCACATCATTGAACTTCAAATACCATTGTCGTGATGCTTGTTTCAACCCATATATCGACCTTTTCAATTTGTAAACCATATCCTTTCCCCCAATTGAAAAGCCCTCGGGCTGATCCATGTAGACTTCCTCTTCGAGTTCTTCGTTCAGAAAAGTAGTTTTAACGTCCATTTTGTGTAACTCAAGATCGTAATGAGCTACTAAAGCCATGATGATACGTAAAGAATCTTTCTTAGAGACATGCGAAAATTTCTCTTTATAATCAATGCCGTCTTTCTGAGTGAAACCTTTGGCAACCAGTCTAGCTTTATATCGTTCGATTTTGCCTTTTGAGTCACGTTTGATCTTAAATATCCATTTACATCCAACTCGCTTGGAATCGTGAGGCAATTTTACGAGATCCCAGACTTTGTTTTGTTTCATTTATTTTAACTCATCTTTAATGGCATCAATCCATTTATCGGATTCTTCACATTCAATAGCTTTCTTGTATGAAACCGGGGATCATCAATTGCGAAATCAATTTCGATTCTTGTAGATAAACCAAATAATTGTCGGATAATAGCGATCTCCGTTTCACGGGTAGACCTTCTTAATGGTATATCATTTGGTTCAACTACATCATCAACAACGATGTTATCAATCGGAAATGTCCTCATTTGCGGTTGTATTTTAGGAACAGTCTACTAAGAATTACTATAATAATCACATACTTTGACTTCTTTCGAAACAACAAGGAACAACTACTTGGTAAAAGACAAAAGGAATGTTATTGTTACGTAATTTCTTGAAGATCGAAGTTACACCGATCGGAACTTACATTAAAAGAAAGCATTCTCGATGAAACGTGCATTTCCGGATTCAACAATTCTTGTGCTATGATTCGGAAGTAAAAATCCGAACCCTTTGGATTTCTCCCGGGATATCCAATAAAGAATCCACTTACAGCTTACGAAATCCAATTTTTTCGTGTGGGTTATACGGAGACGTTACCTCCATGGCAACCCCATACATGTATATGACGCAAACTAGGTTTCCTTCCCGTCCATAGTTCAAAAGGAGTCCTTTCTACGTACTTAACTAGAGCATCGTTTAGTAAATACATGGCGGTCTTAAATGCATACATCCAAAAATATTTAGGAACGGTTAGAAGTGACTAAGCATACTCCGAACCATATCCATAAGTGTTTACATTACGACGTTTAGCAACACCATTTTGTTGTGGTGCAATACTTGGAATAGTGTATTGCGCACATATACCACGCTTTTCTAAGAATTTAGCAAAGGGTCCAGGATTTTGTCCTGATTCGTCATATCTACCATAAAATTCCCCACCGCGATCAGATCAAATGATTTTCACTTATTTTTCTAACTGTCTTTATATTGCTTGTCATAAAAGTAATTATTCATAGGGGAGATGAATATGTACAGAATGGATAAGGCGTTTCTAGCCAAAGGATGCATAGTCCTAAGGGTGCAATTATCTCATATGCCTTGCGCACCTTTTAATTTAATATCTCAATTATGAACCATTTAATCAAACTAATATATTGATTAAGCCTATATATTAATCACGCCTTATAATCAGAATCGATTATTATCCGTTTAATTAAAGCTTTGGATAATAATCAAGGCCTAATTAAATCACGCCACTTGATAAGCCCATTAGTTTTATTTGGGCCACATTATTTTCTTACATGTTAAGCACACGAACAACGACAATTGAGGCTGCTAAGCAAACAAACACGTGCAAATGAGGTTCTGAAGCACAAGAACAAATGCAAATGAGGTTTATAAGCACAAGATCAAGGAAAAAGGAGGTTGTTAAGCACAAGAACAACGCCAATTGAGGTTGTTAATAACACAAACAAGGGAAAATGAGGTTCCTAAGCACTAGAAAAAATGCAAATGAGGTTCATAAGTACAATATCAAGGGCAAATTATGTTGCAAAGTGCAAGAACAACGACAAATGAGGTTGTTAAACACAAGAACAAGGGTAGATAATGTGCTAAGCACAAGAACACGAGCAAAATAGGTTCAGAAGCATACGAACAACGCCAATTGAGATTGTTAAGCACACAAACAAGGACAAATGAGGTTCCTACGCACAAGATCAAGGGCCAAAGAGATTGTTAAGCACACAAACAACACCAATTGAGGTTGTTAAGCACACAAACTAGGGCAAATGAGGTTCCCAAGCACAAGAACAAGCAAATGAGGTTCATAAGCACAAGATCAAGGGAAAATAGATTGTTAAGCACACGAACAACGCAAATTGAGATTGTTAAATACACAAACAAGATAAAATTAGGTTCCTAAGCACAACAACAAATGCAATTGAGATTGATAAGCACAATATCAATCGCTAATTATGTTGCAAAGTGCAAGAACAATATCAGAAAGCAGCGTAAGTAGAATAAAAATATATAAAATCAAAGTCAAACATCAATCACAAATCAATAAATACACATACATAATGATACCATCGTCTAGGTCACATCCAAAACATTATCTAAACAAAAGGTAGTACATGATCTATTGATCCCGTATACAAAAGAAACAAATACGGTTTCGCAGATCAAATCAAATGATAATCCTATCCTGGGGGGGGGGCCTTTGGAAGAACTCCTCCTCGCCGTGGATCGCACCACCTAAAACCCACGAAACAACTTGTGGGTAAGCAACGAATCGCTCAGTATGTGACCCAGTACCATTTTCTCAGGGATCCGCTACGGTCAAAACACTTTTATTTATAAATCTAAATACAATTACGCTTGTAAATAAATATGCACATGTGTGAACCTATCTCAATATCTAATAAAAAATGAAAACACTTTTAATCATGATGCGAATATCCTAACATACCAACATGCGAAAAGTTTCCCCAAACAAAAATCCAAGAAGAATATACTATTGATAGTCAAGTCGGGAAAATCAGCATCGGAATGCTGAGTGTATAATTTATATAATACTAGTACGAAATAAATTCACCCCATGCTGTGCTAATCGGATCAAAGATCCCCAAGATATGTCTAAGGACTGCGATCAAAGAGTCCAATGATACACGTTGCCTATTGACACCGAGCATTGCCTCATATGATTAGCACGCTAGCCGATTGACATATCTCAATTCGGTGTGTGCTCCTTTCTCTAAAACGATCCATAACCAAACATATAAAATAGGAGAAATCATACAATGCAAGTCGTAAAAATTGTCAATCTCATCCCTCATGAGCAGGTGAGAACTCTACCATCTGGCCAGATCAATAGGATTTGGGGCTCGAGTCCGACCCCATACATCAAGGCTCGAGTCCGGCCTTATGTACCCACACACACAATTCCACAAGGCTCGAGTTCGGCCTTTGGAATTCCGTTTAGGCAATGTAGCTCCTAATGTAGGTGGAGATCACTCTAAAATCGTTCGTGCCTCAAGGCTCGAGTCCGGCCCGCACGTAATGGTAAAATGATCGAATGAATACATAATCAAGTTTATACATATAATATAAGTCCTAGAAGACCATCCGGAAAGTCAAGTGACACCCCGGCTCAATGGCTGCGAGGCCGACTCGTGTCCCATTCCACAAGACGGAGCGCAGTCATTCAGTCTCTACTCAGCTCTCACTAATGCATGCGTATAAATATGCAATAATATATTATTGCCTTCTGCGAGAAGAAGGCAATCTAATAACCTAATATTCTAATAATAATATATATAATATTATTTACTTACCTTACTCCTAATAAACAATAAATTCTTTATTTATCGGGGTTTATGCAATTTCTACCTACAGTGCAGAAAGAATAAACATGCTTTACAGTTTTTAATGCATCTACTTAAAAATAAAGTGCGGATGTCAGGTCAAGTGGAACGACTTGGTAAGAGTACGCCCATGAAAGAAAATAATTCAGATATCTCACACCTGTAGGGCTGAAGACGTGGCGGCTAACCCTCATCGAAATCAACAAAATACTCGTATGCTCCGATCGGCGCATCGGTCGGATCGAACCACAGGTCAGACTCGTACGGGGTCTACGGATATGAAATTACGTAATTTAAACTAATTAAAATCCACACTAGATTATTCTAACCCTCACCCCCAATTAAAATGTTCATGTCAAATTCTCGATTAGTTTGGTTTATAAAATCTTCCGATTTAGTTAGTCAGACTGAACTGATTTAGTCAGACGTTGATTATCCTCTTCCATGCCATCGAGCTTAGCATTAATCTGTATTAATTATTTAGTCAGATACTGATCATTCACTTTGATCTAATTTAATCTAACTTGATTTAAAAAAATATTTAGTATTTATAATATTTTAATTTGAAGATAAATTATTTAAATAATTTATTTTATTGAAGTATTCGTAAAATAACTACATCATTCGCTACGGTATTCCATATGAACCTCTTTCAAAACGCTTTAATTATAGATTATGTTTAATAATTAAAATAAATCATGATACAAAGATCCGACTGATTCGATTCGAGTTTTAAATTTATTGCAACAATAATTAAGTTTATTAAGTAATTATTTGATAAAATATGTGTTATTAATTACTTATCTATTCTAATATGTATAAAAACTAGAATTAGGTTTTATTAATTAATTATGCTAATTTCTATGACAATTACGTTTACTAAAATAATTATATTATTAAGACACATCATTTAATTAATTGTCAAAACAAAAATCTATTTTTAATACGTATAATATAAACGTACATATGTCTTCCACTATCTTAACTAGTGCGATAATTAAGCCTATTTCAATGTATAAAAATAGAAGTATGATTAATAATTTTAATTACTTTGACTAGGAATAATTGGAATTATTTTCAACTACGTATTATAAAATAAAAGTAGGTTATTAATTAATTAACAACTTATAATTTAGATTTTAAAATAATTTCGTAAGTTTTATTCTAATTAGTGATCAATTATTTAAACTAAAATTTTAAGTTAAAATTTGTAACTAAATTAACTTAATGTTTTATTAAATTTATATTTTAGTTTAAATCAAAATTTACTTTAAAGTTGCTATAATAATCATCCAATGATTTTATGTTATTAACTAATTGTCCTAATTAATTTGTATTTTAGTTTTATTCATTAAGTTTAATTTGTATTTACGATTAGTAGTTATTATCTAAATAAATTTAGGAGATGGGTTACTCTAACTAATTTATTTTGTCGAAATGCCGTATGATAGCCATGTCATCCCCAACGATATTTTATTACAAAAAAATAAAAGTAGTTCGTTTGTCAAAAATAGAATTGTTTTTATTAGTCGAAGTACATCGGGAGCATCTATTTACAAATCTTTGAATTCGAGGTACTAAATATTATTTAACGTCCTTATTCGAGAAAAATGTACATTATTGTACTATATATGTTAATACGTTATATAAAATAAAATAAAAATACGTCTCGTTAATTAATTTAACTGCATACTCATATTTATATTTTTATTTTAAAACACATAATCAAATTATTCTATTTAACTACGAGTCGAGTGGTAATTTTTAATTGTTTCTAACTAAGTTGCGCAATTCGTTATTTTACAACTATTCTAATTCTACCGTTATGTCGTCGTGTCGAATCTAAGTATAAAATAATACTTCTCGTTGCTAATTAATTGTCCTTATTAATTCGCAACGAAATTACGTTTAAGATTCAACAACAAAAATATTTAAAAAGGTTCTAAATTTAAAACTTGTTATAAAATTCTAATTTATTTAATGTGTTGGGTGTTTTATTCAAGGTTTGTTTCGGGATCATATAGTGTCCAATATCAGACAAACATATGCTCAATTTACGTTATAAGCTATCTATTGAGGCAACAATATCCTGGACTTTTCTAATCATTTCCCGAGTTAATTTAGGTTTACATAAGCATCCGATTTTTATTCGATTCCTTATAAACCCTAAATTTTAACAGCCGCGTTTTTATCCGACGATTACGTTTTTTTGAAAATTTCCAGATTCCATAATTTTCTTTCTTTTCCTTTTGTTATCCATTTTTATTTCAACTCTCTCAACCCAACAGCAAAGAGGCCGAAGCCTCATTTATTTCCAATATTTTTATTCATTTTAGCCCCTCAAGAATTTAATTTTTTTTTTGTATTTCAGCCCCTCTTGTATAAACATTCACATAATGCCTAATTATTTTACCAAATCATCCATAAATTTTTCAGAATTTACAACGAGTCCCTGTCAGTTCAAGTTCGGTATCGGGTATCACTGGGCCAATACCACTGGTACTGACATCGCGCACACAACTACACAAAACCACATCAACAAGCAATACAACAGCACCAATAAGCAACACAACAGCATCAAAGAACAGAAAGGCACCTACTAAAATCGGCCAAAGCACAAAGAAAAGTGCACAACCCCAACAGAGAAGCAACGGAAAGGTACCTACATAGGTACTGGTATCGCACACAACAACACAGAAATCACACAGACAAAAGCAAGTCAGAACCAAAGCACCCAATAAATCAAACAAGGCAGCACAACTACTGTTAACAGTACACTTGGCACCTGCCACACTAGATCTGAAAGAAGAAAAGAAGAAAATCTTGACAGATGCGCAGGAGCAGAATTGGAAGAATAGCTGTAGATTATATTTTCCTATAGTTAAGAATAAATCATGTATTTCCTTCTATGTTTAGAATAATTCGAAAGAAAATATTACCATGGTCGAATATATAGAGCACGGCTCTGTTTTGTAATGTGATTCAAATATATGAAATAAAAGAAAGAGAGGGAAGTTTGGGGAGTCTTGTGTTATTTAGATTAATTCGATATTCTTGACATGGTATCAGAGCAGGTGTGACCTGGTGGTTTAACTTGAGAAATTGGCGTCCTTCTTGTCCCCTCTTCGATTTCTCAAATTATAACGCTCTAAGGAGTTACCCTGCTATTGATTTTTTTTTTCCGCTTCAAAATATCAAAAGATGGATCCTCAAAACAAAGATGAGAATGAAGGAGTCTCTAATACCTCCACTCTTATTGAACGGATGACAAAATTGATGTCACGGATGATGGCTATGCGGTCGTCGTAACAACACCGTCTCAAGTGATACCACAACCGGTTGTGCTACCTCCTATTGAAACCAAATTTGATGGCACAAACTACTCATTCTGGTGCCAAGTAGTAGAGATGCACGTCCGTGGAAAAGAGAGGATGAATCACCTCACAGGAGAGCCAACTCCACCTGATATAACCAACGCATCATATCAGAAATGGGCAACCGATGATGTGGTGGTGAAAGGGTGGATTATTAACTCCCTTGAACCTCGATTAAGGGGAGTTACATTCGATATCCTACTCGCTAGGGATGTATGGAAGGCCATCGCAACAACGTACCATGATGGCGGCGATGAGGCTCAAGTTTACACCCTCAACCCAGGCAAGTTAGTCGTGTGAAACAAGGAGGGCGAGCAATTGAGGAATACTTCGATGAACTTCAAAGATTGTGGCAAGAGATCGACTTTCGATGCCCAAATCCCATGGAGCATGCAGCTGATATCAATAAGTTCAACATTTTTATTCAAAAATGAGGGTGTACACCTTTCTTGACGGCCTCGATGACACATTAGATGGCATGAGGGCACGGTGGTGCTACTAAGTCCGTTTCCTACAATTGAGCGGGCGTATGGATACATAAGAAGAGAGGCAACCCATCAAGGAATAATGATTAAAGGGATTGAGTCAAATTCGGTAGCTATGGTATCCAAAGGGTACAAATTTGGTAAAACATATGATCTCCAGAGCAAGAACCCTTCTCATCCTGACAAAAGTAAATTGAAGTGCACAAATTGTGGCAAAGGACGGCATACCAAGGATCAGTGTTTCGAAATTGTAGGCTATCCGGAGTGGTGGAAGGGCGATAAGAAGAAGAGATACGAGGAGAAGGGCAAAAGGGCAACCGCTATTACTTGCTCCGTGGGAGGTCTTGTAACCGGCAGATACCCCTCGAACCAAAGCACAATGGTCAACGGGGAGGGGCCTCATGAGCAATTGGACGTGAAGGCCGCAAAAGTCAACTATGCACAAGGCACTGGAGAAAATGGTGAAGGTAAAAACGGTAATGGTAAGAGTATCAAAAATAATCTTGCTAAGTGCAATATCACAAATTTTAGCAAAAATAATGAAGGTTGGGTTATTGATTCGGGAGCAACCGATCACATGACACATAATAACAAAGAATTAAGAAATGTGCATACATCTCATAAAAATGGCATTATTAATGCAAATGGAAAAATTTATCCCGTTGAAACTGCCTGGGGATGTAGTATTATCAAATCGACTATGTTTGAAAAACACCCTTGTGGTTCCTTCCCCGGCAACAAATCGATTTCCGTCGATCAACTCACAAGAGATCAAAAGTGTGCGAAGTGCTTATGTTTCCCGACTATTGTGTGTTTTGAAATATTCTCACGAAAAGGATCATTGGCGTGGTACTAGACGAGACCGGGTCAGATTACTTGGATGAACTAAAAATTGGCAATAATTTTGTAGTAAGAGGAGATTATATATCTAATAGAGAAAAAATTTGGTTGTGGCATAAAAGACTAGGGCACCCGTCATTTGGGGTATATGGAAAAGTTATTACCTAATATGTTTTTAAATCTTGATCCAAAGAATTTTTCTTGTGAAACTTGCATCAAATCTAAGAGTCATAGAGTAACCTTTTATAGCAGTCAAAATAAATGTGTAATTCCTTTTGATATTATACATACGAGACGTCCGGGGGCCCTCTCCAGTTACTTCCAAATCCAGGTTGTCGATGGTATATTTCATTTATTGATGATTGCACCGAATGGTATGGCTTTATTTGCTCAAAACAAAAGATGAAGTTCCCAAAGTTGTAAAAGATTTCCATAAAATGGTAAAAACCCAATTTGGAAAAGAAATAAAAATCCTGAGAAGTGATAATGGGACGAATATCTAAATAAGTGCTTGCAGATTTTTTTTTCACGAATACGAATTATTCATGAGACAACCCGTGTAGGAACACCGCAAAGAAAACGGAATTGCTTGAACGCAAGAATAGGCATCTCCTTGAAATAACTCGAGCACTGTTGTTTGAAAATAAGATACCTCACATTTTTTGGGATAATGCACTTACATTTGCTGTGTACCTTTCAAATCGCACTCCCACAAGTGTCAATGGATTTAAAACACCCATTCAAACCCTCTCTGCTCATATAAACATACCATCTATACTCAATTTACCACCAAAAATATTTGGGTGTGTTGCCTATATTCATATCCAAAAACCATTTTGAACGAAGCTTGAACCTAGGGCAGAAAAATGTGTATTTCTAAGAATGGGAACAAATCAGAAAGGCTATAAGTGTTACAATCCAGACTCTAGGAAGTTCCACACGACAATGGATGTTACATTCCTTGAAAATGAAAGGTATTTCTCAAATCCGTCTCCAAGTCAGGGGGAGAGTGAAATATACTTGGATCCAAATTTTTTGTGTAGTCCGAATTTAATTCATGAAGATATTCAAGTCAAATCCATTCCTTTTTTATTTCCTGCCGAATCAAACAACAGTCCAAACTTTGCCGAATCAAATTCAGCCGACTCAAATGAAAGTCCAAACTCTGCAGAATTTAATTCAAGGCATTTAATTAGTGAAGCCCAATCACTATCAAACCCAACTAGTGAAGCCCAAAATCAAAGTTGCTTGGATCTGACCCATGCACAAAACCCAATCACCGAAAATTCAACAGAACAGCAGCAAAGAGATATATTCCAGAGATATATTCAGTCTAAATTGCCTTCCCGTATTAATCGTGACAGACCACCAAAGAGATATATTCCAGAGGATGGGACAAGTAAAAGAGTAACCTATCCTATTGCAAATTACACTTCAACAAAACCACTGTCACAACCATTAAAAAACTTTGCTGAACAATTGTCCTCTGTTACCATACCGGAAAAGTTGAAGATACCCTTAAAAGTGAAAAATGGAATAAAGCAATGACGGTAGAAATGGAAGCCCTAAAAAAATAATACATGGAAAATTGTTGACTTACCACCTGGGAAAAGAACAGTAGGCTGTAAATGGGTGTATTCGATAAAATACAATGCAGAGGGAAAAATTAAGAGATATAAAGCCAGGTTAGTAGCGAAAGGGTACACACGAGACATATGGGGTTTATTTTCGGAAACTTTTCTCCCGTTACAAAATTAAATTCGATTCGAGTTTTGTTATCTTTGGCGGCTAACTTCGATTGGCCGCTACATCAATTTGATGTAAAAAATGCATTTTTACATGGAGATTTGGAAGAAGAAATTTACATGGAGATCCCTCCTGGGTACAAATACAGTGGGTCAGGCAACAAGGTGTGCAAATTAGAAAAAACATTGTACGGCTTGAAACAGTCACCCAGAGCATGGTTTGGAAGATTTTGCAAAGCCATGAAAGACTACAGATATAGTCAAGGAGACTCAGATCACACGATGTTCTTTAAGAGGAATGAAGGTAAAATTGCAATTCTTATTATCTATGTAGATGATATGATTATAACTAGAGATGATAAAGTTGAAATTGAAGGGCTTGAGTGCAAACTATCGAAACAATTCGATATGAAAAACTTGGGAGGCCTTAAATACTTTCTAGTAATTGAAGTGTCACGAACCCGGACAGGTATTTTTCTTTCTCAGAGAAAATATATCCTTGATTTATTATCCGAAACTGGAATGGTGGATTGTAAGCCAGTAAGTACCCCAATGGAACAGAATATGAAGTTTGAAATTACTCCTGAACAATGTCCAACAAACAAGGAAAAATACCAAAGGTTAGTTGGAAAACTAATATATCTTTCGCATACCCGACCCGACATTGCTTATCTTTGTGGGAATAGTGAGCCGGTTCATGCATAATCCAAGTGAGGATCACATGGGGGCATTACAAGAATACTACGATATCCGAAGGGAACACCGGTAAAGGAATCAAATTTGAGAAAAATGGACATGTAGAAGTTGAAGGATATCTTGATGCAGATTGGGGGGAAATATTGTCAATAGAAAGTTAACCTCTGGTTACTTTACATTTGTTGGAGGTAATCCGGTAACTTGGAGGAGTAAAAAACAAAATGTGGTTGCCTTATCTAGTGCGGAAGCGAATTTCGAGGCGTGGTAAAGGGAATATGTGAGCTCACATGGGCGAGGAAATTACTAGCGAGCTAGGGATGAATTCAAAAAATGAGATGAAGTTATATTGTGATAACAAAGCCGCCATTGATATTTCACATAATCCCGTACAAACATGACAGGACAAAACATATAGAGGTAGACAGGCACTTCATTAAAGAAAAACTTGACTCTCACATTATATCTCTACCATTTGTTAGATCTGTTGAACAAGTAGCTGACATTTTAACAAAGGCAGTGGCAAGCAAATCATTTGAAGAGAATCTAGAGAAAATTGGAATGACAGATATATATGTGCCTTTGTGAGGGGAGTGTTAACAGACACTTGGCACCCGCCACACTAGATCCGAAAGAAGAAAAGAAGAAAATCTTGACGAATGCGCAGGAGCGAGAATTGGAAGAATAGGCGTAGATTATATTTTTCTATAGTTAAGAATAAATCATGTATTTCCTTCATGTTTAGAATAATTCCAAAAGAAAATATTACCATGGTTGAATATATAGAGCACGGCTCTGTTTTGTAATGTGATTGAAATATATGAAATAAAAGAAAGGGAGAGAGGTTTGGGGAGTCTTGTGTTATTTAGATTAATTCGATATTCTTGACAACTACCCAGCACAACGGCACTAGGCCGGTACAAGCAAAAATCAACACGAACACAAACAAGGCAGCACAAGGCAAGGGGCAAAGCCGAACCAACAATCAAACGGCAAGGCATTCACAACACATATTAAGCATCAAAGTAAAAGAGGAGGTGCTCAAGTAATTACCCGACGGGAAGTGAAATTGCAGGAAAGGACGGTACCAAGGTAGTAGTGCCTCGCCTCTCGGCTGTCTCAGAAATCAGCGAGCACCACAAGAATAGGGCGCCACCAGGCACCAGGAATAACACCAGAACAGCACCAGAACCGCACCAAGGGAGCACCAAAGCTAAATTGCAAGAAAAAGCACAACCGAAATTCTAGGGTTTTGAACAATCACAAGCACAGAGGTAGACAGAATAGAGAGAAAAATGCAAGGTTCTCAACACATGAGAGCAAGCAACAGAGAAAGGCAACCAAAAACCGAGAGAGAGAAACAATACACTTATACCGGCTAAAGCATCGCACAACGGTCCAACGCACAGAGAGCAGGTGGGGGATTTATGCTCCTAAACGAGCTAGAGTCAACAGGCACAGAGGAGATGGGACGGGGCAATTTGTACGGCAGCCGCGCAGGAGGGAGATGGAACCTATGTTCCTCTCCAATTTGCACAAGGAGAGAAAAGAGGGAAAGACCCAGGGAGGCCCAGCGACATAGTAGAAAAAGAGAAGGGAAGAATAAAAGGGGAAGGGATGCATCAAGATTGGTGCGGAGTTAAAATTGAACGGTTCAGAAAATTTCAGAATTAAAAATGAGTTTTAACAAGATTCGTGTCAAACAAATTGAACGGTTGAGATTTCTTCCAAATTTAGATAGGGTTTAATTTGATGACATCTAATGGAATGATTAGATTTAATAGACCAAAATCAACGGAGTTTGCATTTTAGACTTTTATACTACTTTTGAACGCTTGTAATTTCATTTATAATTTATTTATACCTCATCAATTTTTCGTTAAAATTCATATCAACCAATTTCGTTTTTTTTTTATATAATTATTTATTTCTAACAGGTCACAAAAATTGGCACTTTACCTTATTAAAATCTTATTTGAAAATTTTTAATTTAAAAAAAATTGAAATTTTCAATTTAGTTCATTAACCAACCTTATCTGATTTGATTTATTTTCTTTAATTAACTAGATTTGAATTTTCCTCATTCAATTAATTAAAAAAATTTTAATTAGTTGTAAATATTAATTATTAGTCTAATTAATTAGTTTAAAATTTCAGGCTATAACAAGAACAAGTGTAGATAATATTGCTAAGCACAAGAACACGAGCAAAAGAGGTTAATAAGCATACGAACAATGCCAATTGAGATTGTTAAGCACACAAACAAGGACAAATGAGGGTCCTAAGCACAAGATCAAGGGCAAAATAGGTTGTTCAGCACACGTACAACGCCAATTGAGATTGTCAAATACACAAACAAGGTAAAATTAGGTTCCTAAGCACAAGAACAAATGCAATTAAGATTCATAAGCACAATATCAATAGCTAATTATGTTGCAAAGCGCAAAAACAACGACAAATGATGTTGGTTAGCACAAGAACAAGTGTAACTGATGTTGCTAATCACAAGAACAAGAGCAAAAGAGATTAAGAAGCACATGAACAACGACAATTGATGTAGTTAAGCACACGAATAATGACAAATGAGCTTCTTAAGCACAAGAACAAATACAAATGAGAATCATAAGCAGAAGATCAAGGGCAAATTATGTTGCAAAGCACAAGAACAATGACAAATGAGGTTGTTAAGCATAAGAACAAGTGCAAATTTTGTTGTTAAGCACAAGAATAAGAGCAAAAGAGGTTAAGAATCATATGAACAACGACAATTGAGGTTATTAAGCACAAGAACAATGACAAATGAGGTTCCTAAGCACAAGATCAAGGGCAAAAGAGGTTGTTAAGCACACGAATAACGCCGACTGAAGTTGTTCAGCACACAAACTAGGACAAATGAGGTTCCTAAGCACAAGAACAAATGCAAATGAGATTTATAAGCACAAAATCAAGGAAAAAAGAGGTTGTTAAGCACACGAACAACGCCAATTAAAGTTGTTAAGCACAGAAACAAAGGAAAATGAGGTTCATAAGCACAAGAACAAATGCAAATGAGGTTCATAAGCACAATATTAAGGGCAAATTATGTTGCAAAGCTCAAGAACAACGACAAATGAGGTTGCAAGCACAAGAACAAGGGCAAATAAGGTTCTTAATCACAAGATCAAGGGCAAAAGAGGTTGTTAACCACAGAAACAACGCTAATGAGATTGTTAAGCACACAAACTAGGGCAAAAGAGGTTCCTAAGTACAAGAACAAATGCAAATGAGGTTCATAAATACAAGATCAAGGGAAAAAGAGGTTGTTAAGCATACGTACAACGCCAATTGAAGTTGTTTAGCAGACAAACAAGGGCAAATGAGGTTCCGAAGCACAAGAACAATGCAAATGAGTTTCATAAGCACAAGATCAAGGGCATATTATGTTGCAAAGTGCAAGAACAACGACAAATGAGGTTGATAAGCACAAGAACAAGTGTACATGATGTTGCTAAGAACAAGAACAAAAAGAAATGAGGTTGTTAAGCACACGAACAAGGGATAATTAGGTTCCTATTCACAAGAACAAAAACAAATAAGGTTCATACAGACAAGATCAAGGGCAAAAACGGTTGATAAGCACACAAACTAGAGCTAATGAGGTTCCTAAGCACAAGAACAAATGCAAATTAGGTTAATAAGCACAAGATCAAGGAAAAAAAGAGGTTGTTAAGCACATGGACAACGCCAATTGAGGTTGTTAAGCACACAAACACGGGAAAATGAGGTTCCCAAGCACAAGAAAAAATGCAAATGAGATTCATCAGCACAATATCAGTGGCAAATTATGTTGCGAAGTGCAAGAACAACGACAAATGAGGTTGTTAAGCACAAGAACAAGTGTAGATAATATTGCTAAGCACAAGGACAAGGGCAAAAGAAGTTAAGAAGCATATGAACAACACCAATTGAGGGTGTTAAGCACACGAACAATGGCAAATGAGGTTCTTAAGCATAAGAACAAATGCAAATGAGGTTCATAAGTAGAAGCTCAAAGGCAAAAGAGGTTGTTAAGTGCACGAACAACACAAATTGAGATTGTTCAGCACACAAACTAGGGAAAATGAGATTCCTAAGCACAAGAACAAATGCAAATGAGGTTCAGAAGCGCAAGATCAAGGGCAAATTATGTTGCAAAGCGTAATAACAACGACAAATGAGGTTGTTTAGCACAAGAACAAGGGTAGCCAATGTTGCTAAGCACAAGGACAAGGGCAAAAGAGGTTAGGAAGCATATGAACAACACCAATTGAGGGTGTTAAGCACACGAACAATGGCAAATGAGGTTCTTAAGCACTAGAAGAAATGCAAATGAGGTTCATAAGTAGAAGATCAAGGGCAAAAGAGGTTGTTAAGTGCACGAACGACACAAATTAAGATTGTTCAGCACACAAACTAGGAAAAATGACATTCCTAAGCACAAGAATAAATGCAAATGAGGTTCATAAGCGCAAGATCAAGGGCAAATTATGTTGCAAATCGCAAGAACAATGACAAATGAGGTTGTTAAGCACAAGACCAAGTGTAAATGATGTTGCTAAGCACAAGAATAAGGGCAAAAGAGGCTAAGAAGCATCTGAACAACGACAATTGAGGTTGTTAAACACAAGAACAAGGGAAAATGTGGTTCCTACGGACAAGATCAATGGTAAAAGAGATTGTTAAGCACACGAACAACGACAATTGAGGCTGCTAAGCAAACAAACAATTGATGTTCCTAAGCACAAGAACAAATACAAATGAGGTTCATAAGCAGAAGATCAAGGGAAAAAGAGGTTGTTAAGCACACGAACAACGCCAATTGAGGTTGTTAAACACACGAACAAGGGAAACTAAGGTTCCTAAGCACAGGAAAAAAATGCAATTGAGGTCCATAAGCAGAATATCGGGGGCAAATTATGTTGCAAAGTGCAAGAACAACGACAAATGAGGTTGTTAAGCACAAGAACAAGTGTAGAAAATGTTGCTAAGCACAATAACAAGAGCAAAAGTGGTTAAGAAACATACGAACAACGCCAATTGAAATTGTTATGCAGACAAACTAGGACAAATGACGCTTCTAAGCACAAGAACAAATACAAAAGAGGTTCACAAGTGCAAGATGAAGGGCAAATTATGGTGCAAAGAGCAAGAATAACGACAAACGAGGTTGTTTAGCACAAGAATAAGGGTAGCTGGTGTTGCTAAGCATAAGGACAAGGGCAAAAGAGGTTAAGAAGCATATGAACAATGCCAATTGAGGGTGTTAAGCACACGAACAATGGCAAAGGAGGTTCTTAAGCACAAGAACAAATGCAAACGAGGTTCAGGGTTTAGGGTTTAGGGTTTAGGGACCTCATTTTTTTCCTGTGCTTAGGAACCTCATTTGCATTTTTTTCCTATGCTTAAGCACACAAACCAGGGCAAATGAGATTCCTAAGCAGACGAACAAATACAAATGAGGTTCATAAGCGTAAGATCAAGGGCAAATTATGTTGCAAAGCGCAATAACAATGACAAATGAAGTTGTTTAGCACAAGAACAAGTGTAACTGATGTTGCTAAGCACAAGAACAAGGTCAAAAGAGGTTAAGTAGCATATGAGCAACTACAATTGAGGTATTTAAGTACACGAACAAGGGCAAATGAGGTTCCTAACCACAAGAACAAATACAAATAAGGTTCATATAGACAAGATCAAGGGCAAAAGAGGTTGTTAAGCACAGGAAGAACGCCAATTGAGATTGCAAAGCACAAAAACAAATGCAAATGAGGTTCATAAGCACAAGATCAAGGGAAAATGAGGTTGTTCAAGCACACAAACTAGGGCAAAAAGGTTTCCTAAGTACAAGAACAAATGCAAATGAAGTTCACAAGCACAAGATCAAGGGCAAATTATGTTGGAAAGTGCAAAAACAACGACAAATGATATTGTTAAGCACAAGACCAAGTGTAAATGATGTTGCTAAGCACAATAATAGGGGCAAAAGATGTTAAGAAGCATATGAACATCAACAATTGAGGTTGTTAAGCACAAGAACAAGGGCAAATGTCGTTCCTAAGCACAAGATCAAGGGCAAAACATATTGTTAAGCACACGAACAACGACAATTGAGGCAGCTAAGCAAACAAACAAGTGCAAAAGAGGTTCCTAAGCACAAGAACAAATGCAAATGAGGCTCATAAGCACAACATCAAGAGAAAAAGAGGTTGTTAAGCATACGAAATACGCCAATTGAGGTTGTTAAGCACACAAACAACAAAAAATGAGGTTCCTAAGTACAGGAAAAAATGCAAATGAGATTTATAAGCACAATATAAAGGGCAAATTATGTAGCAAAGTGTAAGAACAACGGCAAATGAGGTTGTTAAGCACAAGAACAAGTGTAGATAATGTTGCTAACCATAACTACACGAACAAAAGAGGTTAAGAAGCATACGAACAACGCCAATTGAGATTGTTAAGCACACAAACAATGACAAATGAGGTTCCTAAGCACAAGATCAACGGCAAAAGAGGTTGTTAAGGACACAAACAACGCCAATTGAGAATGTTAAACACACAAACTAGGGCAAATGAGGTTACTGAGCACAAGAACAAATGCAAATGAGGTTCATAAGCACAAGATCAAGAGAAAAAGAGGTTGTTAAGCACCCGAACAAAGCCAATTGATGTTGTTAAACACAGAAACAAGGGCAAATGAGGTTCCTAAGCACAAGAACAAATGTAAATGAGGTTCATCAGCACAATATTAACGGCAAATTATGTTGCAAAGCGCAAGAACAACGACAAATGAGGTTGTTAACCATAAGAACAAGTGTAAATGATGTTGCTAAGCACAAGAATAAGGGCAGAAGATGTTAAGAAGCATATAAACAACGACAATTGAGGTTGTTAAGCACAAGAACAAAGGCAAATAATGTTCCTAAGCACAAGATCAACGGCAAAAGAGGTTGTTAAGCACACAAACAACGCCAATTTGGGTTGTTAAGTACACAAACAAGGGCACATGAGGTTCCTAAGTACAATAACAAAATGCAAATAAGGTTCAAAAGCACAAGATCAAGGGAAAAAGAGGTTGTTAAGCACACGTACAACGCCATTTGAAGTTGTTAAGCACACAAACAAGGGCAAATGTGGTTCCGAAGTACAAGAACAAATGCAAATGAGGTTCATAAGCACAAGATGAAGGGAAAAAGTGGTTGTTAAGCACACGAACAACGCCAATTGCGGTTCTTAAGGTCACAAACTAGGGCAAAAGGGGTTCCTAAGTACAATAACAAATACAGATGAGGTTCATAAGCACAAGGTCATGGGAAAAAAAGGTTGTTAAGTACACGAACAACACCAATTGAGGTTGTTAACATGCAAATAAGTTTCATAAGCACAATATCAAGGGCAAATTATGTTGCAAAGCGCAAGAACAACGACAAATGAGGTTGTTAAGCACAAGACTAAGTTTAAATGATGTTGCTAAGCACAAGAATAAGGGCAAAAGAGGTTAAGATGCATATGAACAACGACAATTGAGGTTGTTAAGCACAAGGACAAGGTCAAATGTGGTTCCTAAGCACAAGATCAAGGGAAAAAGAGATTGTTAAGCACACGAACAACGACAATTGAGGCTGCTCAGCAAACAAACAAGTGCAAATGAGGTCCCTAAGCACAAGAGCAAATGCATATGAGGTTCATAAGCACAAGATCAAGGGAAAAAGAGGTTGTTAAGCACACGAACAACGCCAATTGAGGTTGTTAAGCACACAAACAAGGGAAAATGAGGTTCCTAAGCACAAGAAAAAATGCAAATGAGATTCATCAGCACCATATCAAGGGCATATTATGTTTCAAAGTGCAAGAACAACGACAAAGGACGTTGTTAAGCACAAGAACAAGTGTAGATAATGTTGTCAAACACAAGAACACGAGCAAAAGAGGTTAAGAAGCATACGAGCAACGCCAATTGAGATTGTTAAGCACACAAATAAGGACAAATGAGGGTCATAGGCACAAGAACAAATGAAAATGAGGTTCACAAGCACAAGATCAAGGGAAAATTATGTTACAAAGCGCAAGAACAACGACAAATGAGGTTGTTTAGCACAGGAACAAGGGTAGCTGATGTTGCTAAGCACAAGGACAAGGGCAAAATAGGTTAAGAAGCATACGAACAACGCCAATTGAGGGTGTTAAGCACACGAAGAATGGCAAATGAGGTCTCTTAAGCACAAGAACAAATGCAAATGAGATTCATAAGTAGAAGATCGAGGGAAAAAGAGGTTGTTAAGTGCACGAACAATGCAAATTGAGATTGTTAAGCACACAAACTAGGAAAAATGTGATTCCTAAGCACAAGAACAAATGCAAATGAGGTTCATATGCGCAAGATCAAGGGCAAATTATGTTTCAAAGCTCAAGAACAACGACACATGAGGTTTTTTAGCACAAGAACATGTGTAACTGATGTTGCTAAGCACAAGAACAAGGGCAAAAGAGGTAAGCAAACATATGAACAACAACAATTGAGGCTGCTAAGCAAACCAACAAGTGCAAATGAGGTTCCTAAGCCCAAAAAAAATGCAAATGAGGTTCATAAGCACATGATTAAGGGCAAAAGATGTTGTTAAGCACAAGAACAACGCCAATTGAGGTTTTTCAGCACACAAACAAGGTAAAATAAGTTTCCTAAGCACAAGAACAAATACAAATGAGGTTCATAAGCACAAGATCAAGGCCAAATTATGTTGCAAAGTGCAAGTATAACGACAAATGAGGTTCATAAGCACAAGAACAAGTGTCAATGATGTTGCTTAGCACAAGAACAAGTGCAAAAGAGGTTAAGTAGCATATGAACAACGACAATTGAGGTTGTTAAGAACACGAACAAGGGCAAATGAGGTTCCTAACCACAAGAACAAATACAAATGAGGTTTATACAGACAAGATCAAGGGCAAAAGATGTTGTTGAGCACAGGAACAACGCCAATTGAGATTGTTAAGCACACAAACAAGGGCAAATGAGGTTGCTAAGCACAAGAACAAATGCAAATGAGGTTCATAAGAACAAGATGAAGGGAAAAAGTGGTTGTTAAGCACACGAACAACGCCAATTGCGGTCCTGAAGCTCACAAACTAGGGCAAAAGGGGTTCCTAAGTACAAGAACAAATACAGATGAGGTTCATAAGCACAAGATCATGGGAAAAAAAGGTTGTTAAGTACATGAACAACACCAATTGAGGTTGCTAAGCACACAAACAAGGGCAAATGAGATTCCTAAGCACAAGAACAGATGCAAATAAGTTTCATAAGCACAATATCAAGGGTAAATTATGGTGCAAAGCGCAAGAACAACGACAAATGAGGTTGTTAAGCACAAGACCAAGTTTAAATGATGTTGCTAAGCACAAGAATAAGGGCAAAAGAGGTTAGGAAGCATATGAACAACGACAATTGAGGTTGTTAAGCACAAGAACAAGGGGAAATGTGGTTCCTAAGCACAAGATGAAGGGGAAAAGAGATTGTTAAGCACACGAACAACGACAATTGAGGCTGCTCAGCAAACAAACAAGTGGAAATGAGGTCCCTAAGCACAAGAGCAAATGCATATGAGGTTCATAAGCACAAGATCAAGGGAAAAAGAGATTGTTAAGCACACGAACAACGACAATTGAGATTGTTAAGCACACAAAGAAGGAAAAATGAGGTTCCTAAGCACAGGAAAAAATGCAAATGAGATTCATCAGCACCATATCAAGGGCATATTATGTTGTAAAGTGCAAGAACAACGACAAATGACATTGTTAAGCACAAGAACAAGTGTAGATAATGTTGTAAAACACAAGAACACGAGCAAAAGAGGTTAAGAAGCATACGAACAACGCCAATTGAGATTGTTAAGCACACAAACAAAGACAAATGAGGGTCATAGGCACAAGAACAAATGAAAATGAGGTTCACAAGCACAAGATCAAGGGCAAATTATGTTGCAAAGCGCAAGAACAACGACAAATGAGGTTGTTTAGCACAGGAACAAGGGTAGCTGATGTTGCTAAGCACAAGGACAAGGGCAAAATAAGTTAAGAAGCTTACGAACAACGCTAATTGAAGGTGTTAAGCACACGAACAATGGCAAATGAGGTCTCTTAAGCACAAGAACAAATGCAAATGAGATTCATAAGTGGAAGATCAAGGGAAAAAGAGGTTGTTAAGTGCACGAACAATGCAAATTGAGATTGTTAAGCACACAAACTAGGAAAAATGTGATTCCTAAGCACAAGAACAAATGCAAATGAGGTTCATAAGCGCAAGATCAAGGGCAAATTATGTTCCAAAGCTCAAGAACAACGACACATGAGGTTGTTTAGCACAAGAACATGTGTAACTGATGTTGCTAAGCACAAGAACAAGGGCAAAAGAAGTAAGGAAACATATGAACAACAACAATTGAGGCTGCTAAGCAAACCAACAAGTGCAAATGAGGTTCCTAAGCACCAGAACAAATGCAAATGAGGTTCATAAGCACATGATTAAGGGCAAAAGATGTTGTTAAGCACAAGAACAACGCCAATTGAGGTTGTTAAGCACACAAACAAGGTAAAATAAGGTTCCTAAGCACAAGAACAAATACAAATGAGGTTCATAAGCACAAGATCAAGGCCAAATTATGTTGCAAAGCGCAAGTATAATGACAAATGATGTTGTTAAGCACAAGAACAAGTGTAGATAATGTTGCTAAGCACAAGAACACGAGCAAAAGAAGTTAAGAAGCAAACGAACAATGCCAATTGAGATTATTAAGCACACAAACAAGGACAAATGTGGGTCCTAAGCACAAGAACAAATGAAAATGAGATTCACAAGGGCAAGATCAAGGGCAAATTATGTTGCAAAGCGCAAGAACAACGACAAGTGATGTTGTTTAGCACAGGAACAAGGGTAGCTGATGTTGCTAAGCACAAGGAGAAGGGCAAAAGAGGGTAAGAAGCATATGAACAATGCCAAATGAAGGTGTTAAGCACACGAACAATGGCAAATGAGGTTCTTAAGCACAAGAACAAATGCAAATGACATTCATCAGTACAAGATCAAGGGCACAAGGGGTTTTAAGTGCACGAACAATACAAATTGAGATTGTTAAGCACACAAACTAGGGAAAATGAGATTGTTAAGCAAATTATCAAGGGCAAATTAAGTTGCAAAGCGCAAGAACAACGACAAATGAGGTTGTTAAGCACAAGACCATGTGTAAATGATGTTGCTAAGCACATGAATAAGGGCAAAAGAGTTTAAGAAGTGTATGAACAACGACAATGGAGGTTGTTAAGCACAAGAACAAGGGTAAATTTGGTTCGTAAGCACAAGATCAAGAGCAAAACAGAATGTTAAGCACACGAACAATGACAATTGAGACTGCTAACGAAACAAACAAGAGCAAATGAGGTTCCTAAGCACAAGATCAAGGGAAAAGGAGGTTGTTAAGCACACGAACAAACGCCAATTGAGGCTGTTAAGCACACAAACAAGGAAAAATGAGGTTCCTAAGCATAGGAAAAAAATGCAAATGAGGTTCATAAGCACAATATTAAGAGAAAATTATGTTGCAAAGTGCAAGAACAACGACAAATGAGGTTGTTAAGCACAAGAACAAGTGTAGATAATGTTGCTAAGCACAAGAACTTGAGCAAAAGAGGTTAAGAAGCATACGAACAACGCTAATTGAGATTATTAAGCACACAAACAAGGACAAATGAGGTTCCTAAGCAGAAGATCAAGGGCAAAAGAAATTGTTAAGCACACAAACAACGCCAATTGAGGTTGTTAAGCACACAAACTTGGGCAAATGAGGTTCCTAAGTACAAGACCAAATGCAAATGAGGGTCATAAGCACAAGATCAAGGGAAAAAGTGGTTTTTAAGCACAAGGACAACGCCAATTGAAGTTGTTAAGCACACAAATAAGGGCAAATGTGGTTCCGAAGCACAAGAACAAATGCAAATGAGGTTCATAAGCACAAGATCAAGGGAAAAAGAGGTTGTTAAGCACACAAACAACGCCAATTGAGGTTGTTAAGCGCACAAACAAGGGAAAATGAGATTCCTAAGCACAGGAAAAAATGCAAATGAGATTTATCAGGACAAAATCAAGGGCATATTATGTTGCAAAGTGTAAGAACAATGACAAATGAGTTTGTTAAGCACAAGAACAAGTGTAGATAATGTTGCTAAGCACAAGAACACGAGCAAAAGAGGTTAAGAAGCATACGAACAACGCCAATTGAGATTGTTAAGCACACAAACAAGGACAAATTAGGTTCCTAAGCACAAGAACAAATGCAAATGAGGTTCACAAGCGCAAGATCAAGGGCAAATTATGTTGGAAAGCACAACAAAAACGACAAATGAGGTTGTTTAGCACAGGAACAAGGACAAGGGCAAAAGAGGTTATGAAGCATATGAACAACGCCAATTGAGGGTGTTAAGCACACGAACAATGGCAAATGAGGTTCTTAAGCACAAGAACAAATGCAAATGAGAATCATAAGTACAAGATCAAGGGCAAAAGGGGTTGTTAAGTGCATGAACAATGCAAATTGAGATTGTTAAGCACACAAACTTGGGAAAATGATGTTCCAAAGCACAAGAAAAAATGCAAATGAGGTTCATAAGCAGAATATAAAGGGCAAATTATGTTGCAAATTGCAAGAACGACGATAAATGAGGTTGTTAAGCACAAGAACAAGTGTAAATGATGTTGCTAAGCACAAGAATAAGGGCAAAAGAGGTTGAGAAACATATAAACAACGACAATTGAGGTTGTTAAGCACAAAAACAAGGGCAAATAAGGTTTCATAAGCACAAGATCAAGGGAAAAAGAGGTTGTTAAACACACGTATAACGCCCAATTAGAGTTGTTAAGCACACAAAGAAAGGCAAATGAGGTTCCGAAGCACAAAAAGAAATGCAAATGAGCTTCATAAGCACAAATCAAGGGAAAATTATGTTGCAAAGAGCAAGAACAACGACAAATGAGGTTTATAAGCACAAGAACAAGTGTAAATAATGTTGCTAAGCACAAGAACAAGTACAAAAGAGGTTAAGTAGCATGTGAACAACGACAATTGAGGTTGTTAAGCACACGAACAAGGGCAAATTAGGTTCCTAACCACAATAACAAATACAAATGAGCTTCATACAGACAAGATCAAGGGCAAAAGCGGTTGTAAAGCACACAAACTAGGGAAAATGAGGTTCCTAAGCACAAGAACAAATGCAAATGAGGTTCATAAGCACAAGATAAAGGGAAAAAGAGGTTGTTAATCACACGAACAACGCCAATTGAGGTTGTTGAGCACACAAACAACGGAAAATGAGGTTCCTAAGCACAGGAAAAAAATGCAAATGAGGTTCATAAGCACAATATCAAGGGCAAATTATGTTGCAAAACGCAAGAAGAACAACAAATGAGTTTGTTAAGCACAAGAACAAGTGTAGATAATGTTGCTAAGCACAAGAACAAGAACAAAAGAGGTTAAGAAACATATGAACAACGCCAATAGAGATTGTTAAGCACATAAACAATGACAAATGAGGTTCCTAATCACAATAGCAAATACAAATGAGGTTCACCAGTGCAAGATCAAGGGCAAATTATGTTGCAAAGCGCAAGAACAATGACAAATGTGGTTGTTTAAAACAAGAACAAGAGTAACTGATGTTGCTAAGCACAAGGAGAAGAGCAAAAGAACAAATACAAAGCGCCAATTGAGGTTGTTAAGTACACGAACAATGACAAATGAGATTCCTAAGTACAAGAACAAGTACAAATAAGGATCATACGCAGAAGATCAAGGGCAAAAGAGGTTGTTAAGTGCACAAACAATGTCAATTGAGATTGTTAAGCACACAAACTAGGGCAAATTAGGTTGCGAAGCACAAGAACAAATGCAAATGAAATTCATAACTGGAAGATCAACAGAAAATTATGATGCAAAGCACAAGATCAACAGAAAATTATGATGCAAAGCGCAAGAACAACGACAAATGAGGTTGTTTAGCACAAGAATAAGTGTAACTGATGTAGCTAAGCACAAGAATAAGGGCAAAAGAGGTTAAGAAGCAGATGAACAACGACAATTGAGATTGTTGCTAAGCAAACAAACAAGTGCAAATCAGGTTCCTAAGCACAAGAACAAATACAAATGAGGCTCATAAGCACAAGATCAATGGAAAAAGTGGTTGCCAAGCACACGAACAACGCCAATTGAGGTTGTTTAGCACACAAACAAGGGAAAATGAGATTCCTAAGCATAGGAATAAATGCAAATGAGGTTCATAAGCATAATACAAAGGGCAAATTATGTTGCAAAGTGCAAGAACAATGACAAATGAGGTTCTTAAGCACAAGAACAAGTGTAGATAATGTTGCTAGGCACAAGAACACAAGCAAAAAAAGGTTAAGAAGCACACAAACAAGGACAAATGAGGTTCCTAAGCACAAGATCAAGGGCAAAAGAGGTTGTTAAGCACACAAACATTGCCAATTTTGGTTGTTAACCACACAAACTAGGGCAAATGAGGTTCCTAAGCACAAGAACAAATGCAAATGAGGTTCATAAGCACAAGATCAAGGGAAAAAGAGGTTGTTAAGCACACGAACAAGGCCAATTGAGGTTGTTAAGTACACAAACAAGGGAAAATTACGTTCCTAAGCACAAGAACAAATGCAAATGAGTTTCATAAGCACAATATCTATAGCTAATTATGTTGTAAAGCAGAAGAACAACGACAAATGAGCTTGTTTAGCACAAGAACAAGTGTAACTGATTTTGCTAAGCACAAGAACAAGGTCAAAAGAGGTTAAGAAGCAAATGAACAAAGACAATTGAGGTCGTTAAGCACACGAATAATGGCAAATGAGGTTCCTGAGCATAAGAACAAATGCCAATGAGGATCATAAGCAGAAGATCAAGGGAAAATTATGTTGCAAAGCGCAAGAACAACGACAAATGAGGTTGTTTAGCATAAGAACAAGTTTAACTGATGTTGCGAAGCACAAGAACAAGGGCAAAAGAGGTTAAAAAGTATATGAACAAAGACAATTGAGGTTGCTAATTGAACAAACAAGTGCAAATGAGGCTCCTAAGCACAGGAACAAATGCAACTGAGGTTCATAAGCACAAGATCAAGGGCAAAAGAAGTTGTTAAGCACACGAACAAGGCCAATTGAAGTTGTTAAGCACACGAACAAGGTAAAATAAGGTTCATAACACAAGAACAAATACAAATGAGGTTCATAAGCACAATAATAAGGGGAAATTATGTTCCAAAGCACAAGAACAACGACATATGAGGTTGTTAAGCACAAGAACAAGTGTAAATGCTGTTGCTAAGCACAAGAATAAGGGTAAAGGAGGTTAAGAAGCATATAAACAACGACAATTGAGGTTGTTAAGCATAGGAACAAGGGCAAACAAGGTTCCTAAGCACGAGATCAAGGGCAAAAGAGGTTGTTAAGCACACAAACAACGCCAATTGAGGTTGTTAAGCACACAAACAAGGGCACATGATGTTTCTAAGTACAATAACAAATGCAAATGAGGTTCATAAGCACAAGATCAAGGGAAAAAGAGGTTGTTAACCACACGTACAATGCCAATTGAAGATGTTAAGCACACAACCAAGGGCAAATGATGTTCCAAACCACAAGAACAAATTCAAATGAGGTTCATATGCACAAGATCAAGGGCAAATTAGATTGCAAAGCGCAAGAACAACGACAAATGAGGTTGATAAGCACAAGAACAAGAACAAAAGAAATGAGGTTGTTAAGCACACGAACAAGGGATAATTAGGTTCCTATTCACAAGAACAAATACAAATGAGGTTCATACAGACAAGATCAAGGGCAAAAATGTTTGTTAAGCACACAAACTAGGGCAAATGAGGTTCCTAAACACAAGAACAAATGTGAATGAGGCTCATAAGCACAAGATCAAGGGAAAAAGAGGTTGTTAATCACACGAACAACGCCAATTGAGGTTGTTAAGCACACAAGCAACGGAAAATGAGGTTCCTAAGCACAGGAAAAAAATACAAATGAGGTTCATAAGCACAAATTATGTAAAAAACGCCAGAACAACGACAAATGAGGTTGTTAAGCACAAGAACAAGTGTAGATAATGTTGCTAAGCACAAGAAAACGAGCAAAACAGGTTAAGAAGCATACGAACAACGCCAATTGAGATTGTTAAGCACACAAATAAGGACAAATGAGGTTCCTAAGCACAAGATCAAGGACAAAAGAGATTGTTAAGCACACAAACAACGCCAATTGAAATTGTTAAGCACACAAACTAGGGTAAATGAGGTTCCTAAGCACAAGAACAAATGCAAATGCTGTTCACAAGTGCAAGATCAAGGGCAAATTATTTTGCAAAGCGCAAGAACAACGACAAATGAGGTTGTCTAGCACAGGAACAAGGGTAGCTGATGTTGCTAAGCACAAGGACAAGGGCAAAAGAGGTTAAGAAGCATATGAACAACGCCAATTGAGGGTGTTAAGCACACAAACAATGGCAAATGAGGTTCTTAAGCACAAGAACAAATGCAAATGATGTTCATAAGTAGAAGATCAAGGGCAAAAGGGAAAATGAGGTTAAGTGCACAAACAATGCAAATTGAGATTGTTAAGCACATAAACTTGGGAGAATGAGGTTCGTAAGCACAGGATAAAATGCAAATGAGGTTCATAAGCACAATATCAAGGGAAAATTATGTTACAAATTGCAAGAACAATGACAAATGAGTTCATTAAGCTCAAGAACAAGTGTAAATGATGTTGCTAAGCACAAGAATATGGGCAAAAGAGGTTAAGAAGCATATAAACAACGACAATTGAGGTTGATGAGCACACGAACTAGTGCAAATGAAATTCCTAAGCACAAGAACAACTTCAAATGAGATTCATCAGCACAAGATCAAGGCAAAAGGAGAATGTTAAGGATACGAACAACGCCAATTGAGATTGTTAAGCACACAAACAAGGGCAAATGAGGTTCTTAAGCATAATAACAAACGCAAATGAGGTTCATAAGCACAAGATCAAGGGAAAAAGAGGTTGTTAAGCACACGAAAAACGCCAATTGAGGTTATTAAGTACACAAACAGGAGAAAATGAGGTTCCTAATCACAAGAACAAATGCAAATGAGGTTCATAAGCACAATATCAAGGGCTAATTATGTTGCATTGTGCAAGAACAACGACAAATGACGTTGTTAAGCACAAGAACAAGTGTAAATGATGTGGCTAAGCACAAGAACAAGTGCAAAAGATGTTAAGTAGCATATGAACAATGACAATTGAGGTTGTTAAGCACACTCAAAACGGCAAATTAGGTTCCTAACCACAAGAACAGATACAAATGGGGTTTATATAGACAAGATCAAGGGCAAAAGATGTTGTTAGGCACACAAACTAGGGCAAATGGGGTTCCTAAGCACAAGAACAAATGCAAATGAGGTTCATACGCACAAGATCAAGGGAAAAAGAGGTTGTTAAGCACACGAACAACGCCAATTAAGGTTGTTAAGCACACAAACAAGGTAAAATAAGGTTCCTAAGCACAAGAACAAATGCAAATGAGGTTCACAAGCACAAGATCAAGGGCAAATTATGTTGGAAAGTGCAAGAACAACGACAAATGAGGTTGTTAAGCACAAGAACAAGTGTAAATGATGTTGCTAAGAACAAAAACAAGTGCAAAAAAGGTTAAGTAGCATATGAACAACGATAATTGAGGTTGTTAAGCACACGAACAAGGGCAAATTAGGTTTGTAACCACAAGAACAAATACAAGTGAGGTTTATACAGACAAGATCAATGGCAAAAGAGGTTGTTAAGTACACGAACTACACCAATTGAGGTTGTTAAGCACATAAACAAGGGATAATGAGGTTTCTAAGTACAAGAACAAATGCAAATGAGGTTCATAAGCACATGATGAAGGGAAAAAAGAGGTTGTTAAGCACACGAACAACACCAATTGAGGTTGTTAAGTACACAAACAGGGGAAAATAAGGTTCCTAAGCACAAGAACAAATGCAAATGAGATTCATAAGTGCAAGATCAAGGGAAAAAGGGGTTGTTAAGCACACGGGCAACGCCAATTGTTGTTTAGCACACAAACAAGGTAAAATAAAGTTCCTAAGCACAAGAACAAATACAAATGAGGTTCATAAGCACAAGATCAAGGGCAAATTATGTTGCAAAGCGCAAGAACAACGACAAATGAGGTTGTTTAGCACAAGAACAAGTGTAACTCATGTTGCTAAGCGTACGAACAAGAAAAAAAAAGACGTTAAGAAGCATACGAACAAGGACAATTGAGGTTCTTAGGCACTCGAAAAAGTACAAATGAGGTTCCTAAGCACATGAACAAATGCAAATGAGGTTCATAAGCACAAGATCAAGGGCAAAAGAGGTTGTTAAGCACACGAACAACGCCAATTGAGGTTGTTAAGCACACAAACAATGACAAATGAGGTTCCTAAGCACAAGAACAAATGCAAATGAGGTTCATAAGCACAATATCAAGGGCAAATTATGTTGCATAGCGCAACAACACGTCTAATGAGGTTGTTAAGCACAAGAACAAGTGTAAATGATGTTGTTAAGCACAAGAACAAGGACAAAAAAGGTTGAAAAGCATACGAACAACTCCAATTCATGTTGTTAAGCACACAAACAAATTTAAATGAGGTTCCTAAGCACCAGAAAAAAATGCAAATGAGGTTCATAAGCGCAAGATCAACGGCAAATTATAGTTGTTTAGCACAAGAACAAGTGTAACTGATGTTGCTAAGCATAAGAACCTCGGCAAAATAGGTTAAGAAGCATATGAACAACGACAATTGAGGTTGTTAAGCACACGAACAAGTGCAAATGAGGTTCCTAACCAGAAGAATAAATGCAAATGAAGTTAATAAGCACAAGATCAAGGGCAAAAGAAGTTGTTAAGTACACGAACAACGCCAATTGAGGTTGTTAAGCACATAAATAAGGGCCAATGAGGTTCTTAAGCAAAAGGACAAATGCAAATGAGTTTGATAAGCACAAGATCAAAGGAAAAAGAGGTTGTTAAGCATATGAACAATGCCAATTGAGGTTGTTAAGTACACAAACAAGAGAAAATGAGGTTCCTAAGCACATGAACAAATGCAAATGAGGTTCGTAAGCACAATATCAAGGGCTAATTATGTTGCAATGCGCACGAACAACGACAAATGAGGTTGATAAGCACAAGAACAAGTGTAAATGATGTTGCTAAGAACAAGAACAAGTGCAAAAGAGGTTAAGTAGCATGTGAACAACGACAATTGAGGTTGTTAAGCACAGGAACAAGGGCAAATTAGCTTCCTTACCACAAGAACAAATACAAATGAGGTTCATACAGACAAGATCACGGGCAAAAGAGGTTGTTAAGCACAGGAACAACGCCAATTGAGGTTGTTAAGCACACAAACAATGGAAAATGAGGTTTCTAAGTACAAGAACAAATGCAAATGAGGTTCATCAGCACAAGATCAAGCGAAAAAGATATTGTTAAGCACACAAACAACGCCAATTGAGGTTGTTAAATACACAAACAAGGGAAACTAAGGTTCCTAAGTACAAGAACATTTGGAAATGAGGTTCATAAGCACAATATCAATAGCTAATTATGTTGCAAAGTGCAAGAACAATGACAAATGAGGTTGTTTAACATAAAAACAACGGTAACTGATGTTGCTAAGCTTAAAAACAAGGGCAAAAGAGGTTGAGAAGCATATGAACAACGGCAATTGAGGTTCCTAAGCAAGAACAAATGCAAATGAGGATCGTAAGCAAAAGATGAAGGGCAAATTATGTCGCAAAGTGCAAGAACAACGACAAATGAGGTTGTTTAGCACAAGAACAAGTGTAACTGATATTGCTAAGCACAAGAACAATGGCAAAAGAGGTTAAAAAGCATATGAACAACGACAATTGAGGTTGCTAAGCAAACAAACAAGTGCAAATGAGGTTCCTAAGCACAAAAACAAATGCAAATGCGGTTCATGAGCACAAGATCAAGGGAAAAAGAGGTTGTTAAGCACAAGAACAATGGCAAAAGAGGTTAAAAAGCATATGAACAACGACAATTGAGGTTGCTAAGCAAACAAACAAGTGCAAATGAGGTTCCTAAGCACAAAAACAAATGCAAATGCGGTTCATGAGCACAAGATCAAGGGAAAAAGAGGTTGTTAAGCACACGAACAACACCAATTGAAGTTTTTAAGCACACAAACAAGGTAAAATAAGGTTCCTAAGTGCAAGAACAAATGCAAATGAGGTTCATAAGCACAAGATCAAAGGCAAATTATGTGGCAAATCGCAAGAAAAACGACAAATGAGGTTGTTTAGCTCAAGAACAAGTGTAACTGATGTTGCTAAGCGTGTGAACAAGAGAAAAAGAGGCTAAGAAGCACTCGAACAAAGTGCAAATGAGGTTCCTAAGCACAAGAACAAATGCAAATGAGATTCATAAGCAGAAGATCAAGTGCAAAAGAGGTTGTTAAGCACGGAAACAACGCCAATTGAGGTTGTTAAGTGCACAAACAAGGACAAATGAGGATGCAAATGATGTTCATAAGCACAATATCAAGGGAAAATTATGTTGCAGAGCGCAACAACACGTCTAATGAGGTTGTTAAGCACAAGAAAAAGTATAAATGATGTTGCTAAGCACAAGAACAAGGACAAAAGAGGTTAAAAAACATACGAACAACTCCAATTCATGTTGTCAAGAACACAAACAAATTTAAATGAGGTTCCTAAGCACCAGAAAAAATACAAATGAGGTTCATAAGCGCAAGATCAAGGGTAAATTATGTGGCAAAGCGCAAGAACAACGACAAATGAGGTTGTTTAGCACAAGAACAAGTGTAACTGATGTTGCTAAGCACAAGAACAACGGCAAAATAGGTTAAGAAGCATATGAACACAACAATTGAGGTTGAGCACACGAACAAGTGCAAATGAGGTTCCTAAGCACAAGAACAAATGCAAATGAAGTTCATAAGCACAAAATCAAGGGCAAAAGAGGTTGTTAAGCACACAAACAAGGGCCAATGAGGTTCCTAAGCATAAGAACAAATGCAAATGAGGTTCATAAGCACAAGATCAAGGGCAAATTATGTTGAAAAGCGCAAGAACAACGACAAATGAGGTTGTTAAACACAAGAACAAGTGCAAATGATGTTGCTAAGAACAAGAACAAGTGCAAAAGAGTTTAAGTAGTATATGAACAACGACAATTGAGGTTGTTAAGCACACGAACAAGGGCAAATTAGGTACATAACCACAAGAACAAATGCAAATGAGGTTCATAAGCACAAGATCAAGGGCAAAAGAGGTTGTTAAGCACACGAACTATGCCAATTGAGATTGCTAAGCACACAAACAAGGGCAAATGAGGTTTCTAAGTACAAGAAGAAATGCAAATGAGGTTTATAAGCACAAGATCAATGGCAAAAAAAAGGTTGTTAAGCACACGAACAACGCCAATTGACGTTGTTAATTACACAAACAAGGAAAAATAAGGTTCATAAGCACAAGAACAAATACAAATGAGATTCATAAGCACAAGATCAATTTTAATATTCTAATATGATTGTTTCACTTGATCTAATTTTGAACATTTTGATTTGTTTAACTATTGATCTACATTTATTTTTTCAAGGTTGATATTGATCTATATTATATATTATTAGAGTTACATTGTTGATTTAATTAATAAGTTTATATGATCTATCTAGTAGATTTACATGAGTTACCTCTCATTTTTACATTATATACATATAAGATTTTACATGATCTATATCTACGGTTTACAAGATTTATCTAGGGGAGAGGGGGGTGTTCGATGCCCATCGGACGAAAACCTATTCGATAGGTGGTCTCCACCGTCCGATTTACTTCAAGATCTGTGCGCATCACTTTAGTATCCATGCCTTTTGCTTTAATATCCATGCGCACAGATCTTGAAGTAGATCGGACGGTATAAACCACCCATCGAATACTGTTATGGTCCGATGGGCATCAGACAACCCCCTCTCCCTTTATCTAGACGGTTTCCATATCTATCTATTTAGTTTCCAGTGTTGACATATATAATTTTATAGGATGTATCTAATAGTTTTACATAATCTAGATTGATATTTTCTAGATTTCAGCTTATATGATTGTTATTTATACAAATTTTATGAATCAGATTTACATTATTTAGATGGTTATAAGTTTACATTCTTTAATCTAATAAGTTTATATAATTTATCAGATAGGTTACATTAATTATTTAAATTTTATATTTACAGTATTTATATATTTGTTTTACAAAGTCTATATTTAATATTTAATGTCTATCTAATTGGTTTGTATCTAATGTAAATACAAAGAAATAATCAAAGTATGCAATCATTATCAATAAATGTCTTATTGATGTAGCTATGAAATTCTTTCATATACATATACTGCATATACTTAATGTGGACCATCGAAAACTGTTTCTTATGACCCCTTCCAGCATCTATTTGTGATTTCGAAGGGAGTGCAGACTAACAATGTCATTATGCACCGTATTATGAGTTTGTGGGATAATGATAAAATAACTACACAAATTGAATTGAATTGTTTGTTAACTTTAATTTCCGCCAAAATCTCATAAAAATATTGTATAACTACACAAACTAAAGTCTTTTCAAATCAAGAGTTCCCAATAACTCTAGAGAAAAATAAAAATATCAGTACTAAATAGTTTATAGTGCATAGGAAATCGCCAAGCACAAAAGGTTCATCAATCTTATTGCGAGGTCGACATTAAAATTAACAGAATTTTGTAAATAAAAATCTGATAAAAAATCAATAAAATAATCATAACTTTAATATAAATAAATTAGTTCAAGACAAATCTGACTTTTTAGTGTGTCTAGTTATCGAATACATGCGAGCTAAGTCGTCGTCTGTTATAACTAAAATTTAGAGTTCTAAGTAAAGCTCCTTTTATTTATACGGTTGCGGATTGGAAGAAAATATTTTGAAGAAACAGAACTGTGCATCAAATTCTTCTGACAAGTGTAACGAAATAATATCGTTATCCGAAAAGAGTTTTTTTTTTCTAAGTTGCTGAAAACTTTAGAGTATCTAAGAGTTTCTAATCTGATATAGTAGTTTATAATTCAATTTCAGAAATGTGAGAAAATTTTTTATTTAAAAATTATGTAAAAAAAATTCTATTAAGAAACTATTTATAAACTCCACACCATGCTAAATAATCAACTCTACAACACTCTACACTCTACAGCATCCATGAACCACTACAAGTCAATTATCAACTACAAATAATATTTGCACTTCACCAATGCACACGTTAGTAGATAGGTTTAGCAGATCAAATAGATGAAATTAATACACATTTCTATAAATTAAATTTCACAATAAAAGTTCAGTCAATGCACACAAGTAATTATATGCATACTTAAATAGTCATACTTACCTGATTTACCCTTCATTTCTCTCTCTTACATATGTCTAATTAATTGATAAAGTTAATAAAGGAAAAGTTGTTAACAAAGGAAAGTTTGTTCTTCCGAGATAAAAAAAATATATTTGTATTTCTAATAGTGACCTAAATAAGGAAAGATACTAACTGCTACAATCATACTTATCAAGTTCTGTCGATTTCTATCAATACAAATCTAACAGTGACTTAAATTTGATGAATTTAATGTTTCATGCACAATATTTAGAACAAATTGCAAAAAAAAAAAAAAAAATTAAACAAGTCCGTAAGCATACATTTAAAAACAAGTTATGTTACAGTACATCATTTGTAATTTTATAGTACACCATCCCAAGGTTGCTACACCCATGAACCATTAATAAAGTGGAAATTGCCCAACCGGTACTCCTAACTGCTATTGAAAATCTCATCTCATGACTTTTACAGCCACGAGCCCTTAACTAAGACTTTTACATGATTCACATTGTATCAAAAGGCTTCTTAATTTATCCAATTCAATTACTAACTAGTACGTAAAGGAAACAGCACACAATCCTATAATTATAATTTACAAAATTTTAAATTAAAATATAAAAATAATTATTTTGTGCTGAATTCAACAATAAGATGAATTACTTACATTCTTAGAGTGTCTGGTCGAGAATTTGTAGGTGGCAACAAAGTTCTCCTTTAATCAGCCTTGTTAATTTGTTCTCTAGCTTGAAGTATGAGTTTATAAACTTTTTTGCGTCAAGAATTTCAATGTAGATGAAAATCGTACAATTTAATTTCGTACCGAGTTTCTCTCTGAATAACTCTGTGATTTGATTCACTTTCATTTTTGTTGTGTAGAGGTTGAAGAATGATCATGGAGAATATGCAATATGGGATTCAACTAAAGAGAGAGAAGATACGGGAAGGAGAAAGGAAAATGAAGATATGATTTAATTTCGATTAGATTCGTTAATTTTCTCGCGGGAGGTAAAACCTTCCTTTGTTAACACTTATTTAACTTTATTAACTAATTAGATGTAAAAGAGAGAAATGAAGGGTAAAACAAGTATTTTGTGAGAAAAAAATCCCCTTAGCACTCAAAATTACAATTACTGACCTGAAAATAGCACTCCCCTTTATAAATTGAAATGCACAGTAGAATTTCAGCTAGAAATCCTCAATGGCTAGATCAAACTCAAATTCAGCCTATCCTTTATATCTGTTTAGAGTTACCTGTTTAGAACTATCCGTATGTGAAATTAGATAAGATTACTAAAGTTCTTTCATCCAATTTTAAAACGAAATATTCAAAGTACATTTATCTATCTAATAAGTACAATTCATCACATGGAGTTTGACCTTCTACATCCTCAAAGCGTCCTGACAAGATTGTTATTGCATTCAACAACTGCAGCATCAGCAACACTGATGACCAAAGTGCCCTTAAATGATAACACGCATTTAACACACTTGACCTGTGTCAAGAAAAAATATAAAATTGAGGAAAATTGTACCATCTAACTAAAATGCTGGTACACACTTGAATTGTACCAGAAAGTTGAAGACATTCATTAATCCAAGCAAATCAAAATAAACTACAGTGTCCATGACAATATTGCTATCTAATTCTCCTTTCATCACTGCCACAAATCAAAACACCAACGCTTCCTATTTCACTAACCCTTACATCTATCCATAACAAACTTAGGAGATTTATCACATAGCAGTACTGCAGTACCACATACAGCAAATAATATTCCAAAAAGAAAACATTTAGCATAAATAAATGGTAAAGAAGATCCAACAAATAACCCAAAACAAGATAAGATTGGAATTTTAGCAAGTGTTTATCTCAAAGTAGGTAAAAAAGGTTTTTACCGAGCAGAATAATAAACAGTAAAGCACTGTCGGAGGCCGTTCAACAAAAACACATCATGCTTTAAACTAAAACCCAACTGTTTCTAAAAAATCCAAAGCATCTGCCTTTTTCCTATCTTTAAAAACAATTAGAATACTATTTAGAGGATTTTTATATTTCCTTTTAGATTTTTTAGATTTGGCTCGCAGGCCATATCTTTTCAGTAATTCCTTGTGTTGGATCAGCTCAGCTTCAACCTCTTCTTCAGGCCTATATAACAGCTCTCTCATGCGCCAAATCTGTGCATGAATCAGATAGATGTATCAAAACTGAGTACACAATTATGTGTGTGGCAGACCAGTAGTGTGTATTTGAGGGAGGGAGGGAGGGAGAGAGAGAGTGAGTGCCTGTAAGGTACCGCCACCTGTAGTACTGCTGACATCATGAGATATGCTAGCAAGGGTCCAAGGTTCATCAGGGTTCCAGTGGAAATCCATAATTCGGTCTATACATTTTACCCCAAGAAATGTTCATGACATTCCAATATAAGATTTTCGGAAAAGTTTAAAATTTGTTTATAATAGTTGTGCCAAATTTAAACCAGCCCAACTAATTTTAAAAATTTGGTCTCTACATTATACAAAGATTTTACAAATGGTGTAGTTTGGTTAAACTTCCACAATTCAGGATGTATATATATAAAAAACAAATATCAGTACCTATGACCAGCATGTGTAAATAATAGTCCTCTTGCATTTTCATTGTTCCCAACCTAATTTAAAAAAAAAAAAATTAATAACATGATTACAGATGAGACTCAAATAATGAGATGTAAATAAAATAGTTGAAGTTAAAGAGGATAATTGCCAAGATAAATAAATTTGATTACCGTACATGATCCCAGATGTTCAAGAAGCCATCATCAGCAGCAGTACCAAATACAGATGCTTTGTCTGGACACCACTATATCAGATAAAAAAAGATGCTTTAAAACCTAAGATAAAAAAAGGGATCTGATGTTTACATTTTCATTTCTACAATTATAATCAAAGCTTATGAGTCATTTGCAAATAATATATAAATATATTCAAACAAATGTTAACAGCAGGGATTCAATTCCCTGATTTTTCATCATATGTGGCTCAACCAAATGGCTTTCTAACTAGTACCTAAATACTTGCAAATTATCATTAATTGTATAATGATTTCCAGGACAAAACTGGCAACATTTAACAGGATATTTCAATGGAACAGTCTCATGTTATTTTTCAAATACATCACAAACTTTTGGGTCAGTTGCAAAATGAGAATGACTGGGCTGTTTTCTTCCAAATGTGAAAATAATGCAGGTGCAATTTGCAACAAATACAATCCAACAAAATAAGCATTAGGTGAGTAACAAATTAATTATGCCTGGATAGAGTAAAGAGGAGCCGTGTGGGCTTCAAACTTGAGAATTGGTGATGCGACCCCACCAGCAGTCAGATTACGGCAATCAAACAAATGCACAGTACAATCAGCAGATCTAAAACAAGAGCACCAACCGAGAAAATAAATACAATTCAGGTTCACATTTAGTTCAGAGAAGTGTCAGCTATAACCTACCCAGTAAGAATGAGGTTCACATCTTGTGCATTCCAGTCTACACAGTGAAGATCATCATCATGTGCTTTCTTAACCTAATAAAATCCAAGATTTCAAAATAGTTCAGAAATATTCCATAGTAATCATGGAAATCAAAGTTATACAACATGCCATGACTTAATAGTGACCGTCATTGAAGATAAAACTAAAATCATCGTACTTTTTTTTTTGCTAGTAAAGCCCGTAGGCATAAAATCATCGTACTTAATAATGCAAGAATTGTGTCCTGTAAAGGCATTTCCAGAGCGAGAGAGAGAGAGAGAGAGAGACTTTAACAACAGGAGCATTTCCAGAGTGAACATCCCAGAGAATGAGGCAAGAAACGTCACCAACACTACAGAACTCCTGTGCACTAAACCACAATGGAGAAAAAGAAAATGAAATAAGTAATATTTGTCATCAGTCTTCACTGTTCACCAAACCCATGGAAAGCCGGAAGATTATTTTATTACTTAAGTACCTAGTGGGGCAGAACTGAACATCTTCAACAGTTGCATTATGGCCTTCAAATACCCCACGAGGAACTAATTTAGGGCTTTCTTTTGTGATAAGTGAACTACTTCCCGACTCAGATGATCCCAGAGAAGTGATATAGTCTTGTATGCTCCACAGTACAACAGACTTATCCTGCCCTGCATTTTTTCAAAAAACTTTTTACATTTAGATGTCAATTTGAAATTGAATAAGTATGAGTTTCAAATTTTCAATTCAAAAAATGCATAACCTCCTGAAAGTACGAACGGTTCAGTAGGACACATGCCAAGTGCAA